>OX235272.1:16720672-16740053 GCA_944472155.2 Trichobilharzia szidati | reverse complement strand
AACCAAAAGCTCCTGGTTTTGGACCTGATGGGTACGTACCACTGAGGAGTCCTAAACTGGGATTGAAAACAGATGTGCATTACTCTCAAGTTTTTCAGTGGTTCTCTAACCGATATCATCTAGAGATCAGTACTGCAAATAATAAATTCGTAATTATAACCAGTTTAACATCAACTGAAAGCGAGTTATCCCATTTAATACACGACATCATTTGTTGAAGGTATGTCTCTTAGTGTGGAGGGGGAGTGTGAATCAACCAAATTTGTTAGACAAATAAAACTATGTGTAAAAAGTTGAGACAACTTAGGTAGAACAGTGTTGTTTATTGTTAGGGTAAGCGAAACAGCACTGGAAGCTGTTCTTAAATTGAGGAAAACGATAATTGTGATAAATCCCCTGTTAGGATTAGTTGAGTGGCGAACGCTAACAAGTGATACAGAATAAGACTTCTGGTAGCCTTCATTTGTTTCTTAGAAACTCTTGCTAGTCTATGAACACCCTATCGAGATGGAAAGCATTCTATGGCTACTGTCTATTTATTTTGCTCTACAAGAGCAAATGAACTGATAAACGCATGTGGAAGTGACCAAAGGTGGGAGCTAAAATTTTACTCGAATGCAGAACAGCTCACAGTTGTTAAAGACTAACTAGAGTTTGAATAAAGCAGGAACAACAGTTCTTGCAGAATAAAATGGCACCATCACTTATTTCATTGGCTTCTCATCAGCTGCTTACAGGCCAAAGACATTATAAGGTATATCTGCAGAAACAGTTTTAACATACTTGAACAGAGTTCATTTTTAAACAAAAATCAATCAATATATGCATGCAACAATAACATGTAATAGTAATAAACACTTTATCCACAACAATAATGATCATACACAATGGAAACTCTCGTCATTACGTGATCAGGTGAAAGAGAGGGTGAAAATATCCAGTTACTATGGCAAAACGTTTTGCTGCGAAAAGTATCTTTATGACAGATTTTAAAGATGATTTCTGAGCCTATCAGAAGCATGATCTCCTTGAAATTCCATACTCATGAAGGTGGTTTCTTACTGCAGCTCAGTTACACTAACCAATTTGAAATGTTTCTCCTTCGCCTTTAATTATGATTACATGAAAAATGCTTTATGAAAGAGTACGCAGGCTTTCTTTGATGGTTTTTAGGACAAATGTGAGTGTTTTTGGCATGCGTTCGATTGCGACCAAATTTAACTTAAAGGAGTGATTTCTCCTGACTCTTGGTTTAAGTATTCTGGTTGAAAGCAACACAGATGCTGACCACTTTCGCACTTTCGGAAAGTTGTGACAGGTCTAGTAGACCGCTTGGTAGAACAGTTTTAGCATAAATACATAAGGCTGCCTGTCTTTGAGGCATTTATCAATTTACATTATCTTTGAAAAGAAATAGGATAACGGACTATCAGAGAAAGATGTATAATGTGCAGAGACTCTTGTAAGTTAATTCACAGCTGCTAGAACTGATCTCACTATAAGATGTGAAACTGAAATACTTCTTTGATAATTGGTGTTTTTTCAGTCATTCAGCCTATAATGGTGGGATCACGCCACAATGAAGTCCTTGAAGTGAAGACAAGACTGTTTACTATAACGGACGATATACCTAGTTGTGGTGAACTGGATTATGCGCAGACCCAAGTGAATGAGGAGACAGGATCATGTTGTACCGATGAGAAGACTCTAGGAGATATGGACTTTGCAGATGATTTATTTCTCATGTCACATGAACTCAAAGTTCTGCAGGAGAAAACCAACAAGTTGACAGGAGGAGCGGAAAAAATTAGGGTGGATGTAAAGAAGATAACTAACAAATAACCTCATCACCAATCAGAATCAGCACGATAAATTTAAAAGACGTCACTTCCTTCACTTATATAGACAGCATAGTTTCATATATAGGCAGTCATCAAGGGTAAAATTGTCAAGGTAAGAATAGATCAGAGAAGTAAGACCAACCTTCATTAATCTGAAATCACTGTGGAAATCTTCGGCGCATAGTATAAGGAACAAAAGTTCGAATTAGCAAAACCAATTTTAAGTCAGTCAGTTCTTCTTCACGCGATTAGTTAGTTAGTGCACCAAAATAACTATAATTACTAAACAGAATATAAATGTATATATACATATCAACCACTCCCTAAGTACTCCACTTGCTTTCTTTTGCGTTGTTGTTGTTTGTCTTCTTTTTTCTCTCACCATTTTAGCTTTCATTTGACTTTTTGAATGGGAATGAAGAATGGGGATATTTGACCATTTACAATGACAAATGATCTGCAAACATCATTGGTCCCATATCTTACAATTCCCTCGTCAATTACGCATTACATTTCCCCACGACGCAACCTGGATTACAGTTGTGAAATATACCTTTATACCAATAAAAAAGTAGTGATTTATAATACTTCACGATTGTAACTTACAACATAACTGATCTTGTCTGCAAAAATAGCTTGCATTTCTTGAAAACACCCGTTTATAAGAAAATATAAACTGTCATTATTATTAGTCTACCTTGAGTACCATTAACTTGTGATGTTACGATGAAAATGCTGACAAAAGTATGCAAGTGTATCACTTATTTTAAATTGTTACCAAATTTGGATATAAATCAAGAATAAGACTCGATGCCGTACACACCAAAGTTATATAGAGGAATTACTTCAAGCTTTATTTTTTTTCCCAAGTGTTTGTAATCCATCCAAAACATACTTGAGTGTTTTTGTTAATGCGGAGACAATATTTCTATATTTTTTGATGTGTTCCACTTAAAGACTAGTTATCATATTGTTCCCATAGACACAATGACTGCAACCTTATAATTTAACCATGAACCAAATTTATGTAATTTAAATAATACTTATCCATGCCTGTACAATTGGTGTGTCCTACACAGGTAAGAAAAAATGTATTTTAATCAATTACTATTATTAAATATGCTTACTAATCGTATATGTAATTTATCATATTGATGATGCCTGTAAACTAGCGTCTCTCATGTACAAAATGAGAATATATTATTATTATTCTATGGGTTAGAAAATTGGCGCTTCACGGAAAGTATTTTGAACAGGCTACTGCAGTCTACAGCTACAGCTGCCCTCTCTAAATAATCTATATCAAATGATCAGAAAGTACTGGCTACAAGTGAATCTAGGAATGAATCGATCAAGAAAATATTGCTCAACAAATATATATGAGGAAATTGAGATGTATCGGACACACTAGCATGAAACAGTTGGGTAACATCATGTTTTATGCTCTCGAGTGGAACTAAAATGGGAGTTCTGAGAGAAGCATGGAAGAAATCGTGTGAGGAGATGCTCAGAGTTTATGAGCAATCGTGGGGTCAGCTAAAGATGACTTCAGAGGCGTGCTGCTGAAACCTTATATTCCACTTGGAACCCGGCGTGATAATAATAATAATTATTTTTTGATTTATTTTGATTACAGCTTGATGCCACACCGTATTTTCAGTACAAGTATGGAATTTTCAGCATGGATATCGGTAGCCCAAATTTTTCAGGCCGACCATTGATATCGGGTGTGCGTCGCAAGGGGATCGAACTCCGGGCCATGTGCATGGTCGGCGAGAGTCCTAACCACTATGCCACCGACGCACACAAGAGTTAATGTTGTGGTGTTAAGCAGAATATTTTGTGGAGAAGACGATCTGATTAATGAATGTTTAGTGATATACTGGTGAATTCGATATCAGATATGACCAATCAGCCAGCATCTTACTCGATGAACTCTGTTGTCTAAAGTAATATTAGTTTGAACCTAAACATGATGTAACAACAGAAGACAAGAGCCAGGCAACAGATCGTTTATTAAGGAAAATCAACACATATTTATAGATCTTAATGTGCATTATTGTAGATTATTGTTAGTAGAAAATACAGTCTTTTGATTGGTTGTTACTCACAGAAAGTTAACCTTGCATCTCTTTGTGGTTGTGTCAGATCATCTATATGCTAACTGTGTCCACCTACGCAAAGCCTTTGTTCTCATTTTCTCACCACCAATATTGGGGACATAAACATTGACGTCGATTACTGTCTACCGACTTTAGCTAGCAGCCAGCTATCACCACAGTGATACTAGTTCATGAAGTTATTGATTTTAAGTCAAAGCCATGTAGTTCGGAGTAAATTGTAGAGTTCGAATCTTATAGATAGTAAAAATCAACGGTTAGAGACACCTGGTGACATGACTTGTCATTATTCACAGCGGTGCTCATTTTGAATTTTGTTAAGTTGAAGCAGTGCATTGATGTGCAAATTTTTACATTAATTTCATAATCTGTTAGATGGAAAAGTTAAGGGGCAGTGACCCTGCATACCTTCTTTGCATGGATTAATTTTTCTATTCTTTCGCCTTCCAAACTATGGAGTTTCATATGCCTTTCTTCTCTTCCAGGCTTATCATAATCTGGCTGAGGTTTTTCAGTGCTTTTAAATCTTTCAGAGACTTGATGTATCATCAGAAGCATTCCCGACGGTTGGTTGCTGACTTTAACCAACAGCTGCCATTGTTTATTTGATACTGAAGATCAGGTAGCTAGAAAGCATTGGCAAAGGGAAACTCTATCAACAAACTAACCAAGAAATATGAAGAAGGAGATAGAGAGGGATCAGGCAGACTCTGAGGAGACTGCTGAGTGATATTACGCGACAGGCAGATCTTTGAGTGAAAAAAAGTGGGAAACGAAAAGCTAGCCGTCCTTGATGAGTTTGTGTGCGGAGGAAACTAGAGTTCAAAGGCGACCGTGAAGCCAGTTGTAGAGGGCTGCAGAGGACAGGATAAAAGAATAAAACTTGGGCACTGTGGTAGACTTAATGCGACAAACAGTGGACAATGAGGAAACAGGCATAAAATGGACACACACAAAAAACTTGGACGATCTGGACTTCACCGATGATATATGTCTGATTTCCCACAAACTGGAAGATATGCAAGCAAAAAGCAACCGTTTGGCAGAAGAAGCATCAAAGATAGGACTTCAGGGGAACATAGAGAAAACAGAGGTGATGAAGATTCCTGGGCAACACCACCAACAGCAACAACAACAACAGACAACAAATCAGCATAAATGGAAAGAACCTGGAAGGAACAACCTCTTTTACCTACCCACCTACCTGGGAAGCATCGTTTCAACTACAGGCCAACGGAACTGACGAGGATATCTAAACAGCGAGGATCGGAAAAGCAAGACAAGCTTCCACTACTCTCAAGTCTGTGTGCAGGAGGTCAACAGCACTCAGTATGAAAACGAAGATAAGATCCGGATTTTCAACTCCAATGTGAAGTCAGTGCTACTTTGCGAATGGATCAGAGACTTGCACTGCACGTCGTAAAGAGCATCTCAAACAAACTACAGACCTTCACTAACAGTTGTCTTCGCTCAATACCACTCAAGATCAGATGGCCAGCCAGAAAACATCAGCAACAGGGATCTTTGGGAACGAACCAACACAGCAGGAACCGATTGTGAAACAAATAGGCAGTAAGAAATGGAGATGGATTGGCTGGCCATACTCTGAGAAAACAATGCATCAAGTGACATCACTAGACAAGCCATTGCTCGAGTGGAACCCGACTGTATTGGAAGTGGCGAGTTGGTCATCAGTGCGAGGGTGGGTGACTTCAAGGAGGTCACGTGAAGAGAAGATGAAAGCATGTGGGCAGACTTGGAGCCAGGTGAAGACTGTAGCAGAGAACAGAACGCAATGGAGACGCACGGCTGAATCCCTATGTTCCTGTAGGAATTAAAGGATACAATAATAATAATACTGTGATAGAGTGTAATTCCATTATGGGTAAATTTTATTCAGACTCACCCAGGTACAAGCTCTGTAGGTTAAAGGACCCAGTGGACCCAATTAGACAAAATAATATAATTTACAAAATACCCTGCAATGACTGTGAGGTCAACTACATAGGTCAAACTAGTAGGTCAGGGGTAGTCAGATTGTCAGAACATAGGAATTTAGCTAAGGTAAGAATGGTTGACCCAGAGAAGATAAGTAATTTAGAAAAAAGCTCGGCAATTGCAATGCATGCATTAACACACAAACACACAATAGGGTGGGTAGGAGAGGGTTAAAATTCTAAAAAGTAATCTAAGTAGGTGAAGAGAGACGTTGATTACTGAATCTTTGTTCATCGAATCTACACCCAACACATGCAATAGGAATGAATCATCACTCATATCGGAAATATGGAAAATAATACTACCAATCAAATCAAGTGAAAATCAAGTGAAAAACAATGGAATTATATAAATGAATTTAGGAAGTCGTGTGATTACCTTGATATGATTGTGAGCAATAAATTGTGCTCGAAACGTCATCAGTAAATATTACTGTATAACACTGTGAGGACAGGATAAACTGGAGATACGCTACTGAAGCCCTACTCTCCACTTGGAATCCTGGGGGATAGTAATGATAATGTGCCATGGTTACTGAAAGCACTATGTTAGTATCGTTGTTCTCCGAAATAGAAAATATGGCTTAAAATTCAACTTATCCGTTATATAACCAACCACTAGATCTTTATTTGTCTTCGAAAAGCACTACTGTTAACTAACTGTCTTACGAATACAAGCATGAACAACACTGACATAATAGATAAAGACAGAGTACTACATTTGTTGTTATTCTGTCAATAATTCTGACATCCGTCTAACTTTCCATTCAATCATTTTACTTACTTACTTACTTACTTACTTACTTACTTACTTACTTACTTACTCTCCAGGGGATATAAATTGCGATGAAAAAAAAACAGGATAAAATATACAAGTTTTGAATTCAGTTGCAACTTAGTTAGTTAGATTTTTAAAACAGTATGTTCCACTGGTGAGTGTTTCCTTTCCGTCAATGCAAACGTTTACCAAAAGAAAAAACAACAACACCAGGAAGTCTCTGACTGACTGTCTCATCCATGTAGGCAGGCAAGCAGATAGATCTTAGTAAAAATTCCTGTCTACATCTGGTAACGGTTCATTTTGATACAGAGAACAAATTTTTTTCTGCATTTTGTTTTAAATACACCTTTTTGCATGTCAATCTGTTAAGCTCAAGAAAAATACACACAGCAATGTTCAGGATGTGCATATCTTTTTTTGTTACTAAAAAAAATAAGTTTATACAGCTACAAACGTTAAGATTGCAAAGCATATGGAGAGAAGAAGACTGTGAAGTAAAGAGGGTTGGACATTTGAGACAATTTTCATCCAGCTGCTTTTGATATTCAATGTCATTCAGTTAATCATGCAATATACACGAACGATGGTTATCGTTTTGTTGAAGTGTGACCATACTCTCCGACCCCCAACACCCCCCTGTATTCCCAACTCTCGCCTTGTATCTCATCAAGTAGAACCAGAAACCAGTTTAAAATAATCTATGCTCGTTCAACCAAGTACAGGAACTCAACGATACCATACTTGGCCAGCCCGTGTTCTAAGTGACAGAGACAATGTTAAGTGCAAAACCTATGACTTGCTCTGTTATTAACAACATAATTTTAGGCTCTTTTATTTTTCTCTTATTTTGGTATTCTGTAGTGAACTCCTTCTTAAACACACTTAGTTACCTAAATTATTAACATTGGCTTACTTTTTTGTACTTTACTGTACTGTATTCCTTCATTTGTGTATCTACTGGTTCCGACTCTATTAGCACTATGAGTATTACAAAATTGTCCTGTCATTAACCATCATGTAATTATTAGTTTTGTGGTTGTTTTTTCTTATTTTTTATTTTTTCGGCAATATTCAACTGACAATCATTGGTTGTGAACGCCATTATCACCATCTTAGAATTTTGTATTATGCAGGATTACTCACACTACCACTACAAACACTGCATTAGACCTGACAATAAAAAGGCAAAACAACAACCCTGAAATGTTATTTTATGATTGTTTAGTGTTGTTTCAACCTAAATCAACTGATCATCTTGGCGATAAACATTCTTAAATATCATTTCATAACTTCTTGTATAACTATAGCTTTACTGTCACCATGCATAATCATATCATAGCTTCCACTACACAATACTGAAGTATTATTTTACGTTGTTGGTATTTTTTTAGCATTTATTAAAAATTATTTTTGTGTTTTTTTTTTTTGTTTTTATATTTATTTTTTGAAATACTCCTTTTAAATGTTTGATAAAATTAGATGCAAATATTGTAGATCTGTGCTGAAAATTCCACACTGTACCACTATTACTGTTTCTGGAATAAAGCAAATTATTATTATTCTTTCTGTAGATATTTTGGTATTCTTTTATGAGCAGCTAATGTATCACTTGTGAATTTCATTCACGGTAACAGTAGTTAGCCTAAATAACTAGATGGAGATCGAGTGGTTTGAACTGCCTTGGCACTCTCACATGAGTCAAGCTGCATACACTTCTGAGGAGATCGCAATAAAAAGAGCAGAACGGCCGCCTGGTGTTTAGATCACTCCGACCAAGGCTGACGAGCAACCAATAGTCGTTTTTATGAGTCGCATACAACTAACCATCTCAATCATCAGTAAGATATAGTTTTGTACAAATTTGTTTGGTTTATTGATTGTTTTTCATGGCATCAAGCAGGTCACATATTTTGATCGGAAAAGTTTCGCTTTCCACAGAAAACTGTGGTGAAATAATCATCTCGAAGTGTGTACATGGAAAATAATTTGCAAATCGCTAATTTGATTCAAATATTATTTTGGCGGGTGAAAATAGAATCTAGGACAAATAAAGCAGTCATTAGTTTCGTACCCATTCTCAAACGTCCAGAGAGTTTAAACTCCTTTCAGCACAGATGTATATGGTTGTCAACACAAGGGATGGCTACAGGATTTTCATCATGAGCTGACATTGGTTAGAGAACCATTGGAAAACCTGGGAGTACTGGACAGCTGTTTCATCAGCCTAGTTTGGGACTCTGCAGCAGTACACACCCACCAGGTTTCGAACCCAGGACCTTCTGGTTACAAGGCGAGCTCGTATACCACTAAGCCACTGGGACCCGATCCAATGGCCTATGAATTCTAACTTCTGCCAATTCGTGACATAGCGCCACCCCTAGCCAATGTCTTCGGTGAGTATTTGTCCTCACACCTGCTGCACCCTTCTGGTCACGATTTTCCACTAGAACCCAGGTAACCGCCTACCTCAATAAGGCCAGTTGCCAGTGAGCATCTGATTGATATTCAAGTATTGGTTTGTGGGGATTTGGTTGGTTGGTTACATGATTTTAATCATGAGCTGAGGAGTCCCAAACTAGGACGAAACAGCTGTCCAGTACTCCTAGGTTTTCCAATGGTTCTCTAACTAATGTCAGCTCATGATGAAAATCTTCTAACCAATCAACCAAATCCCTACAAACCAACACTTGAACAAGGGATGGTTATAAATTTCTCCAGGTTATAGTATAATTAGAGCTATTATTGCTTTGGGTCCCTAGAGGGACATAGGACTCTGGCAGTGCATCCCTATTTCATCTTGTTCTCTCCAATTGTCTATAGTTAACTTCACAATCTCCCATGAGCTGTTATCTCCTCCACACATTATCTCCTTAGTCTCACGCTTGGACAAACCCTCCAATTTTCGTTTCCGATTCGGATTCCAGTTGGTAGCCTGGTTATTCTTTTGCCTCCACAGAGTGTTTGTAAAACTATGTACATTTTGTGGAAGTACTTTTGTGGAAGTAAAAGAAATGAGACATACTTCTTGGATATGCATTGAATCTGTAATGCTTAACTGTTCTGTAGCAGACGTAGAATTTAAGAATGCACCTAACTAATTCCTGGTTCAGTCTTAAAGCTTGTGAGGAATTTCCAAAACAAAACGCTTTCAGAATCCACAGAATGTATCCATTTATGGAATGTCAATGCTCATATTGTTCTGTATTTACTCAGAGATACGATCAAAACTACTGAGAGGAAAAGAGAACATAAGTGAATTATGACGGACGGGAAGAAGATGAGATACGTTTACTCCACAGTATCTGGACTGTGTGAGTAAAACAAAATTAATTGTGATTACTATCGCCTTTATGCACCTTAACTTCTAAGTGTGAGGGACGAATTCAGTGACGTGATTCGTTAACTGATTTTCTCTTGTTGTTTAATAGTCTGTCTTCCTTACTATAAATATTTTGCATATCACGTACAGTTTGTGCTGTAGAGGTATTTGTTGGAAGCGAAATCGCCGGTGAAGATTCTTTGTCTCTAGTAACTTTCTTCATTGTACTTTAATCGAAGTTGTGTATTTGTGCACCTTATTTTCTGACTATTATATTTATTTCAATTGTTGATTAGCATTTTTGACTTTTGGTTCTCTTGAACTGTACTTAGTAGTACTGTCATAGTTTTTTATCAAAACTAGTAACTAGTGGGACCCATCAATTCAGGTATGGGTATAGTAACTCGCTCGTGACATTGTCTCGTGATTGCTCTTTAAGTATTTATCGGCAACTGGCAGAAGATGGTACTCGAATAGATCCTGAGTTCGAAAATGCTCGAAGCATTTATGTCATATTGGTACTTGTGTATGCTTTAGTTACTTTTCAGTTACGTCACAAACAGCATTAGCAACAGGCTGCTGACTTTCATCAACTTCTGCATTCGCTCCATACTGAAGACCAGAATGCCGAGCATAAAGGACAAGCAACGGGGAGCTCTGACAACGAATTAACCAGGAACCTAATAACTGGAAAATAATGTTCATAATCGGCAAACACTCTGTGGAGGCCAATGAATAACACAACTAAGCAGGCTGCGAATTGGAATCCGAATCGGAAACGACAGTTTGGGCGTTTGTCCGAGGTCGACACTAAGGAAATAATGTGTGGAGTTGATGAGATCCTACGGGTGATCGCGCAGTCATCTATAGACAAATGGAGAGAACAGCACGAAATAGAGATGCACTGCGAAACTCCTATGTCCCTCTCGGAAGCGAAAGCAAATTTATAAGTACCCCTTGTTTTGACAACCTCTGAAGTGTCCAAATCTATGGCTACACAGCTAACCATTCTCCATCCGATTTTAATCGTTCTCTTACGATTGTATCAGCTCATAATTAGAACTGTTACACTGTTCATGCTTTCAGTGGGTTAGACGAAAAAAATTAGACGCAGAATCCTCCTTATTTTGCTACAGAGAATAAATTTTATGAAACAGTATTTCTCGTTAGAAAGAAAGGTAAACTTACTTGCCAGCTTTTTCCACTACGTCTTAGTCCAGTGATTTGTACCAGGTAAGTAACACTTGATGCTGCTGCTGATGATGATAATGATAACATTTCACTTGTTTACTGTAGAGTATAACGCTTTTTTGTGCGTATTTTCATATCAGGTGTATACAAAATGACATTTCTAGGGTAGAATAAATGTTATAGAAGGTAAAATAATTTCAGAAAAAAACAAAATATGTACACAGTTCTGTGTCTAAACGTTTTGACTAAACTGTCAGACATGAATGTACGTAAATGTCAAATATATAATACAGACTTATGTCTACACGCGTATTTGTACATATATATATATCTGTATGCACAGGCAGTAGTGCAGGAGTACCTTTTTCGGTGTATCCTGTCTATATGGCAAATAAATCAGGTCAACTGTTTATAGGTAAGAATCTTGTTATGATTAGGCTTAGTTTTACTTTTGAAGCATCTATCAATAACCTAGATTGAAAGAGTAATATATATATATATCGAAACATTTGAAAATTATTTTCCTTCCACTTGTGTGATTTATTCTTCAGAGTGTACCTATCAAGGAATCACTATTAGGTTGTCTAATCTCTATGACGATAATGATGAGGTCAAATGTTTGAGTGATTTCAGTTAGCTGTTACGCTAGTCTACTAGAATTTCATGCCGCTTATAATCATGTATTAGACTATGTGTAACTGCACTTATCTAAGGAGCATTGTCTCAACTACAGGCACATGGAATGGAGGAGGATGTCAAATCAAGAATCGGGAAGGCGAGAAACACATTCATCAACCTGAAACCAATCTGGATATCTTCGTCACTCAACCCAACATCAACAACAAAATTCGAATTTTCAATACAAACGTCAGTCAAGTCAGTCACTTCTTCTATACGGATGGATCAGAAACTTAGCGGCGGGTCACAAAGAATGAGTATTTCCAACAGCCTGTTGCAGACATTTATCAACAACTAACTGTCTTCGCTGGCTATGTACTGAAGATCAGATGACCGGAACGAATCACCAACAAGAAACTATGGGAACAAACAAAAGAAGAAGCAATCACCGAACAAATATGCAGGAGAAAGTGGAGATGGATTGGACACTCGCTGAGGAGGCCACTGGCTGGGTGACATCGCGCGTCAGGCCATTGCTCGAGTGGAATCCGAAAGGGAAGAGGCGAGTGAGACGTCAGTGCAAGGGTGACATGGAGGAGATCATTTGAAGAAGAGTTGAAACAGTATGGACAGTACAGCAGAAGACAGAAGCAAGTGGAGACGTGCAGTTGAAGCCCTTTGTTCCACTAGGAACCCAAGGGAACAGTAATAATAATAACTGCACAGTGAATGGACTACATAACAACACCTTCATTGGAATATATTCATTACTAGCAAGCATAATCTTGATCATTCTGACGACTGCGGATGTATAGTGCTGAAGAAACAATAAACCAGGGCAAAACATTTATTCACTATTCCATGATGTTCGTTCATCAGTAGGTCTTTAAGAACAAACAGTGTTAATAATGTATTTTAAAATATACAACGACTGGATTTTACAATTTATGTCTGTCTGTCTGTTTTCGACATAGAACTTTGCACATATGTGCGGCAGTTCAAGTCGCCACACTCCCTGCTTGTAGCACACAAAGCAAGAGAAGAAAGTAGAAGAAATGCATAATAAAGACAGTAAACAGAGGTGTGAGACAAAGGAATAGTAATAACGAAGAACAAAACAGTTTCATTGGAAATCATAAGTCACAAGGAGTGGATGCATCCGCCCCAGACATTGAGAACGATTTTGAGCCATGTCACCAGTCGTTTCCAACCATTGGTTTTTACCGTCCCGAGGACCCCAACCAGTCAGGAAGTCTACACCTTTCTACGTGGCTTAGACTAACTGTTATAGATTTCATTGACTGGTGCTATGTTTTGGTTTGACCACCGCTAGCTCTTTTCCAGCCTGACTCCATGTCAGCTAACATTGCCCATTGTCGAGGAGGGCGATGACTAGGCGTGCATGCGTAACACATGTTCTAACCATCTCAGTCGATGTAATTTCACAGTCTATTCGACTGATTTCCCCTCCTTACCTAGCACTCGACGCCTAACCTCAATATTGCTCACCCTGATATAACACTTCACACGGGAGATAGAACGCAGGCACCTATGATCGAAGACAGCTAATCTTTTCTTGTCTTCCACTCCCAATGGCCAGTTCTCACAGCCATAAAGGAGGACGGAGTGGACTGATGAGCAGTGCACACGCTCTTTGGTCGATAGTCGGATATCACGTCTACGCCAGAGATGGCGTAAACTGGTATATGCGAACCTAGCCCTCTGTATTCGTGCTGAGATTTCGTTGGAGATTAACCCGTTGGTGCTGATGGTACTTCCCAAGTAAATGAAGCGGTCAACGTGCTCTACCACTTCACTTCCTATTTCTAATCTAGGAGTCGGTGTAGTCCAATCCTGTAACATAATCTTGCATTTGGCGGGAGCGAATCGCATGCCAAACATTCGTAGATTACAGCTCAAGGTGTTCAGCAGACTCTGCATTTTGTCAGCGTCCTCGCCTAGAAGGACTATATCGTCTGCATACTCTAAGTCAGCGAGATTATTTTATGTGCACACCACCTTACCTCAATTTATTTTAGTTCAGGTACTTTATTCATCCCTTGTGTTCTTAGGAAAAAGTAAGGCTGTGCGATTTGAATCCACTGTGAGTAAAATTTGTTTTGATAAAGTCTCACAGTGTTATACAGTTTTATAATCATATCACCTTGATATGATTATGAGCAATAAATTTTGCTCAAAACGTCATCAGTAAACATTACTGTATAACATTGTGAGACTTTATCAAAACAAATTTTACTCATAATGGAATTATACTCAACCACAGTGCACAAGATTTATTCTAGGGAATAAAAAGACAGTTACAGCGAAGAAAATTTTCTTCTCGACGAAGTCATCATTCAGGCTGTACATTCGTGTATTTATATCAAATGGATGGGAAAGTTCCAGAATAATTTCTGGTTAAGGGGCAAATTAATAAAAATTACAATTAGGAATTAGTATGCCATAATAAAAAAGGGGACGAATAAAACTCAAACAAGGTAGCATAATAACTAGGAAGATTGACATTGTGCAATCAGGGATTAAATATGTAGAAATAGTAAAATGACAAAATAAACAGGAAGAGTGGATATGAAAATATGGTAGTGTAGACAGGGATTAAGAAAACTTAAAATAACATGAATAAACAGGAAGTTTAGATAAGAAAGGCGATGAGATTGTCATTACTAAAAAATATTTTACCTGTTTATGATGGCCATGGTAGGGAGAGGGGTTGGACGTAATTCTTTTGGATACAAAGTGTGGGTTTGAGCTTTTGGATAGCTAGCGCCTCAGCTATGCCCAGATGTCTTGATTTGATTCCCTTTGATAGGTTTGACTGAATTTTGTATAATACTTTGAAGGATTTTTCGAAAGGCGCTGAATGTCCTGAGTTGACCAGATGTTCTGTCACTGAACTGTATACACATTTTCGGTCTCCTTTTACTAGCCAGGCTGGGTAATGTTCACAAGCGCGTTTTTCAAGTCGGCGCATGGTACGGCTCGTGTACTCAGCTCCACAAGAGCAAGTAAACTGGTATATGCACGTTGAGGTGGCCCAATGCGACAGCTTGTCTTTCACATTCTGGCTGAACATTTTCTTGCAGGAAAACGTCAGTCGTAGACTCGCGGCGAAGTATTATTTCCTCAGCGATTTGAAGAGGTGTTTACGAAGGATTTCTGCTTCAATATCATCTTTGAATTCTGGATTAAGCAGAAGTATTTTCTTTGGAACGGATTAGGCTTGTTCGAAAGTCTTCTTAGATTTGAGATTCTTGTCTATGAACCTGGGTGGGAAACCGTTTTCCATCAGGGTTTTTCGGAGACTAAACAGTTCTTTTTCAATCACTTCCTCGCTGCATATTTTATTCTTTTATTCTTATATTTATGTTTATTTATTCTTTTTTTCTTAAATTTATTTTTTATTCTTATATTCCCAATATGAAGTTTCAGTGGTGTTAGTGTTTTTTTTCCATGGGATAGGATCACTAGCTTCACACCAAAAATTTTTCTTTAAGCTTAGTGCCAGTTAGGTAAATTTAATGGATGCACTGGTCGGGAGTTTAATCTCCACCAACTGCATGGTTGAAAAGCATTCTACTATTGAACCTCGGACAGGCTGACAGGTGAAGTATTCGAAATTAAGTTGAATTATTCTTGTTAAAACAACCTCTTTTACCTACCTGGGAAGCATGGTTTCAACTACAGGCCAGCGGAACTGACGAGGATATCAAAGCAGGGAGGATCGAGAAAGCAAGACAAGCTTCCACTACTCTCAAGTCTGTGTGGAGGTCAACACTCAGCACTCTGCATCAAAACGAAGGTAAGATCCGGATTTTCAACTCAAATATGAAGTCAGTCAGTGCTACCCACTATACGGATGGATCAGAGACTTGCACTGCGCGTCATAAAGAGCATCTCAAACAAACTACAGACCTTCATCAACAGCTAGTTGTCTTCGCTCAATACAATTCAACATCAGATGGACGGTCAGAAGAGATCAGCAACAGAGAGGGATCTCTGGCAATGAGCGAACCAACTCAGCAGGAACCGATTGTGAAACAAATAGGCAGGAAGAAATGGAGATGGATTGGCTGGCCATACTCTGAGGAAACAAACCATCAAGTGAGTGACATCACTAGACAAGCCATTGCTCGAGTGGAACCCGACTGTATTGGAAGCGGCGAAATGGTCGTCAGTGCAAGGGTGAGTGACTTGGAGGAGGTGATGTGAATAGGAGATGAAAACGTCTGGGCAAACTTGGAGCCAGGTGAAAACTCTAGCAGAGAACCGAACGCAATGGAGACGCACGGCTGAAGCCCTATGTTTCTCTAGGAATTAAAGGAAAGAATAATAGTAATAATAGTAATTCTTGTTAAAGCAAAACCAAAGTGTTCACGATGGAATGCGCATCTTAATTTTGGATAATCGACTTGTCAGTGAATTTGAAGCGTAAACCTTATTTAGTAGTTGATTAAATTGACCGGCAATGTTTAAAGTCTTAGTAGTGGAAGCGCTTACGAAAACGAGCACAATATATACTTGTAGATCGTTTAACTTCACCGGGGGGGAAGTAAAAATAAACTTACAGAAGTAAAAGAAGAATTTCAAATAAAGTTTAAAATAACCTGTCAATAAACTACCTTCGAAATTGTTTGTTTAAAATAATAATAGCAATACTATGGATATTATTTAAATTCATAAAAGGGAATAAGTGTATTATGATTCTAGATTGCGTTTAAACATAAAGCAGCAACAAATGTTTGTGCAGAATGCGATCAAACTGTCATTTATTCCGTCGGTTTCTCTTCAGCTGCACATAGCCTAAAAGTTAACTTTGTATATGTACAAGAAAATATCAACATACTAGTAAGAGTTACATGATTTTTGCTTAACAGAGACAAAAACCTATTAAAAACAACACTCAGAAGTTACGCTCATATGACGTTTGCAAAGAAATCAAAGTCAAAAGAAAATACAAACATGCAAAATTAACCGTTGAATACATTGAAAACTGAGTTTCACAATCAAGATAAGAGTTGACAATTCGATGATAAGTCAGTATTCAGTTGTATAATAGTGTATTCAGTTCTGTTGAAGTTATGGAAACAAAAAGCGAACGAAGTAACAACATTTTACCTTCATGTTCTTCCTGACATGTACAGTAGTGGGTAGGTTGAAAGTCAACCAGACCCAGACCACTGAAAACCAAGGAACATTGAAGAGTAGTTTCCCTCTATTTTGGGACTCTTCAGCAGTGCGCACACATGATCCCACCAAGGATCGAATCAGCGACCTTCAGGTTACAAGACCAATCTCGTTGACCATTCAGCAACTTGGATTAGAATTCGATGAACTGTGAATTTTAGCTTTGTCAACTCGTGATTTAGCGCTGCCATCAACAATGAATTCTGTAAGCACCCATTTAATAATGACATGGTGGACCTCATTGGCTACAGCTTCTAGCCTAAATGGTTGTAAGGTCACCGACCTTGTTCGCATAACGTGAAGATTCTCGGTCCGATCTCTGGTGAAGTCATGGCAGAATGGTACTGAAGAGTTTCAAACTAGGCCGAAACCGCTGTTCAATGTTCCCTCGTTTTCAGTGATGTCTCTGAATGATGCTACTTCATGACGAAAATCTAATATTTGAAAGAAGGTGATTTCTAATATGACTTTTAAGTTAGACAAGTACTGGAGACTTGTTTTCTCCTGTAGTGTTATTTGTTTTTCCGGAAAAATGTTTTATGCACTGTTTGGATTGTTTTTGTTTTAAGTAAGCTTCATTTTGTCATCTTCTGGTGGTGAAATCATTCTACAAGACTGTGATTCCTTGTGGTATTGAGTATGTTTCAGAGGCATTTTTGCCGAATAGTTTACAGTTTACAATTTATTTAGGATAGTAGGCTATATGTCTGTGTTGATCCTTTCAATTTGTTGCACACAGGAGGTCCAATCTCGCCATGTATGAATCAACGGATGGCGCTGATACGACGTGTTCCGGTAGGGAGTTCCAATGGTTCACAATTCGATGCGAAAAACGGATCTCCAGACGCAGGCGATTCGACCGTGGTTTTTGAACCTTGAGGTGATGTCCTCGCAATTGGTTGGTGCTAGAAGGAAGAAATAAATTAGATAAATTAGCTCCAAAATCACTTCTTAGGATACGGTATGTAAGTATTAGGTCGTTTATATGACAATGGAAATAAACCCAGTCGACTTAACCTCTCCTCAAATAAGAGGATTGAGAAACCCTTTATTAGCTTAGTTCCTACTCTTTGCACCCTTTCTAATAAGTCTATTTCGTATTTGAAACATGGGCTCGCTGCCTGGATCCCATATTCCAAATGAGGTCTGATATAAGTCGGATATAATATACGAAATATATCAGCATCAAAGTTCGCAAAAGCCTTGCGTATGGCCCATAATATTCGAAAACCCTTAGTGGCTGCAGCTCTACAGTTTGTTGCTGTTTTCAAGTCATGCTGCACAACCACTCCCAAGTCCTTGTACTCAGTGACCACTGGAAGAGTAATGCCATTCATTGAGTAACTGTGCACGTGACTTTGAGATACATGCATAACTACACTCTTGTTTACGTTAATCTCCAAGGCTCAGTGCTTACACCGATCACTTAACAAGCTTAAATCTTCCTGCAAAGCAAGTTGATCACTGTCATCGTGTTAAGGCCTCCATATCTTGATGTCATCGGCAAACAGTAAGCAGGATGACTTAACTATGGAATCTCATTAACATAAATCAGGAAAAGAAGTGGGCCTAGAATTGTACCCTGAGGAACGCCACTCTTAACCGATTCCCATGTTGATAAAACCCCGTTAACTCGTACTCTTTGTCTTCTGTCCTTCAGAAAGTCTTGAATCCAGTCGGCAACCACTTTATTGATTCCCAGACTACCTAACTTTACTAGAAGACCTGAATGAGAAACCCTGTCAAACGCCTTGCTCTGGTCGATGAATATGGCATCCACCGGTATATTAGCATCAGGTGAGCTTGCCCAACTTTCTCTGGCCAAAAGAAGGTTGGTCAAGCAAGAATGAACTGCTCTAAAACCATGTTGTCCCACAGCGAAAAGGTCGCTCCCTTCAATGAACTGAATGATAGCATCACGAATTATTCTTTCTAGTAGTTTAACAACCATACTGGTCAAACTAACAGGACAATAGTTCTGAACTGAGTTTCTAGATCCGGTTTTGAAGACCGGACTAATGATGGCATCTTTCCAGTCTCTTGGACATTTAGACTGGTCCAGAGACATATTGAAGATTACCGACAATGGCTCGGCTATGTTTTCAGCCAATGCTGTTAATATACGTGGGTGGAGTTCATCAGGACCACTGGACTTACCAGGATTGAGCCTTAGAAGGTACTTTAGGACAGTATCCTTTCCAATGTATAAGGGTGCCGTTTTCAAGTTACCTTCTGGAAAAGTTACAAAGCTGGTATCAATATTATCAGAGAATAATTGACTAAAGTGCTTGGACAAAGCCTCAGCCTTT
>OX235272.1:16185592-16720179 GCA_944472155.2 Trichobilharzia szidati | reverse complement strand
GATTGGCCATACTCTAAGCAAACCAACAAGTGACATCACACGACAGGCCATTGCTCGAGTGGCCTCTGAATGAAAGGGAAGCGGCGAGTTGGTCTTCAGTTCGAGGGTGGGTGACTTGGAGGAGGTGATGTGAAGAGGAGATGAAACCGTGTGGGCAGACTTGGAGTCAGGTGAAGACTTTAGCAGAGAACCGAACGCAATAGAGACGCACGGCTGAAGCCCTATGTTCCTCTAGGAATTAAAGGATACAATAATATATAATAATAAATACAATTTACACACTTGGTATTAGGAAGTTAGAGGTAGGTAGTAGCAGGCAGCTGTGGAGCAAGGTTCCATGCTTCCAAAGAACTTGTCATTAGTACATGCCTGCAACCTCAAGGAAGCTTAATGTTCAAAGAAGAAGAAGTCGACCCACTTCTTCACATTACTATTGAGCTTCTCGAACTCACGACTGACCTCCTATATAATTGACTAGTCACTGTTGCGTAATCAATCTCATGTGTCTAGTCCTCAGTTCTCACACTCACTGACTGAATTCTATTACCCCAGTTGTTTTAAATGAAAGAGTGAAATAAATGCTGCAGAACTATTAATCGGGATTATAATACTAATTAGAATAACCATATGAAGTCAGTGGTTATTATGAGTTGATAAAAATACCTGAGAATCGATTGAAATCATGCAGAATTGGCTACCGATTGGCTCTGTCCAGTACTGCCTGCAGGTTCTCCAATGGTTCTCCAAACCAATGTCAGCTCATGATGAAATGCTGTAACCAATCAATTAAATCCCTACAAACCAATACTTGAATATCAATGAGATGCTCACTAATGACTGGCCCCATTCAGTTAGGCGGTTACCTGGGTTCTAGTGGAAAATCGTGACTAGAAGGGTGCAGCAGGTCGGGTGTGAGGACAAATACTCACCAAAGACATTGGCTAGCAGTTGCACTATATCGTGAATTGGCAGAAGTTAGAATTCATGGGCTGGTCATTGGATCGGATCCCAGTGGCTTAATGGTCTACGACCTCGCTGGCCTTGTAACCAAAAGGTCCTGGGTTCAAACCATGGCAGTGGGTGCGTACTGCTGAATAGTCCCGAACTAGGCTGACGAAACAGCTATCCAGTACTCCCTGCAGGTTTTCCAATGGTTCTCTAACTAATGTCAGCTCATGATGAAAATCCTGTAACCAATCAATCAAATCCCTACAAACCAATACTTGAATTTCATTTTTGTTAGAAACACTTTTGTATTTGTTCAAAATCTACCTGATTTGTAGTAACAGACCAAACAGTATTGGTCAGTGTTGACAACTACGTCAAAAATAGTCAGCTATTAATAGGTGGACAAGATATTCTGGTGTTAAGTCACTAGGTAAAAGCAGAATTCAAGTATATCTCAATCTCTTGCATACCTAATATTGATCTGAATTACTATGAGAAGTTAGATATCGTACCAACTGCATTGCTGAGAGGATAACGGGCTTTTTCTGTCATTTTGGCGCAAAAGAATTACTATTGGCAGTCAACAACGGATTAGGTATGATTGGACTTAACCACCACACTCCCAACCCTCGGACAAGATATCAATCATTACAGGCTCGTTGTAAAGCAAAGACCTACATTTCGTGGGGGAAAAAAATCGCATCCAATAGTCTCTCAGATACTTTGTATCTTCATGTAGTCTGACTGATGTCAAACTTTGACTCAGAAGACGTTGTTTCTCAGTTTCCCTCCAACAAAGAAATGATAGACCTATGTAGAAACCTCAGTATAGGCTGCAACGAAATCGAGTTAGAATCCCTTTTTTATTACAGCTTGATGCCACACCGTATTTTCAGTACAAGTATGGAATTTTCAGCATGGATATCGGTAGCCCAAATTTTGCAGGCCGACCATTGATATCGGGTGTGCGTCGGCAAGGGATCGAACCCCGGACCATGTTCATGGTCGGCGAGAGTCCTAGCCACTGTGCCACCGACGCACATGTGGGTTATTGGATTCTGTCTGAATAACTATATGGTCAACGGGATCGCCTCGTAACCTCATCATCCTGCTTCGACCCGTGTGAGATCTTAGTTTGGTACTAGAAGCGAACAACTGTTCAGTAAGTACTCTCTGGTTTCCTTTGGCCTTGTAACTGATGTGAATTCGTGATCTAAACTGAAACTGACAACTCTTACAGCATACAACTACATTCTAAAAAGAAATCATTAGTCAACTCGCTTCAAAATTCAGAAACCGATAGGGCGCTCACTAAAGACAGTAACCTTTACTATCAGTGTGCTCCAAACCGTGCTGTGTCTTCAGCTCTCTACAAAAGCGACTGAAGTTACACTGATATATGGAATGAATTTTTGCAGAAGCTGACTTTTTTAACTGAGAAAAGCAGTGCTCAAATATAATCACATATATGTAAGTCAACTTATTGCTGAAGTAAGGAGGCTAAGGAGGAAAAGCAGAAAAGTATTTTGAAGTATTTACTACCAACAAACCAAACACACTCTTTGTCTGTTAAAATAAATATTTAGATTACGACATTTGTGAAGATTTGAATTAATTTAATTTCATGTATAATCCCCATCCAGGCATTAATGAAAACAAAACACGTAGATCAGCGAAGAGTCTCTCTTCGGTGGCGAATTCATTTTCTTAGCTGTACAATCGCAAATATATATGTGTTATTTTGTATGTGTGTACAATAAGTTTATCAAACAAAAATACAATTGGTTACAGCTATTTTAATTAAACAGGTGAAGATCGGTAATTGGAGTTACGTAATACAAAATCAGTCAAGAAAATTAGGTGTTAGTGAAATTAGGGTAGTAACAAAGGTGATGAGTTGTCACAAACAGTTGTTAAAAAGAAGTTATGTAATAATATGAATAGTTTGATGAGTGAGTTTTGCTCAGGATGCACATAGGAACAAAGTAGATAATACGAAATTACGTAAGAGTTCTAAATGAATACAAGAATTATAAGCAATTAAAGAACAGGCAAAGAAAAAAATTAGGTCATCACAATCAAGTCAAGAATAACCTATCAAAGGCAATACGCTTTCGTCTTCTTTGTATCGCTGAAGCTCTGACCATTCACATAGAAAAACCGGAGTTGTACATACAAAAGAGGATTAATCAATCACTTCTACTGTCTTATTAACAACTTTTTTATTTTATTTTATTTATTTTGTTTTTGATTGTGATGACTTAACTGCTCATAATTCTTGTATTCATTTAGAACTCTTACGTAATTTCGTATTATCTACTTTGTTCCTATGTGCATCCTGAGCAAAACTCACTCATCAAACTATTCATATTATTACATAACTTCTTTCTTACAACTGTTTGTGACAACTCATCACCTTTGTTACTACCCTAATTTCACTAACACCTAATTTTCTTGACTGATTTTGTATTACGTAACTCCAATTACCGATCTTCACCTGTTTAATTAAAATAGCTGTAACCAATTGTATTTTTGTTTGATAAACTTATTGTACACACATACAAAATAACACATATATATTTGCGATTGTACAGCTAAGAAAATGAATTCGCCACCGAAGAGAGACTCTTCGCTGATCTACGTGTTTTGTTTTCATTAATTTAATATCACTAGTTAGATTTCATTCCAAACTAACATTAGATACAGAGGTTATTGAAAACCAGGGAGAAGTGGATATCTGTTTCGTCCTGTTTCGAGACTTTTCATAAATGTCCACGTACTACCACACCAGAAAGATCCCAGGTTTGATTTCTGATGAGATTGAGTACGGACACTGCTATAACATCCCAAAATATGACGAAACAGAGAGTCCTAGTTTCCTGTGATCCCTCTAACTGATGTCGATTCGTAATAAAATCTAATTATTATTATTGTTTCCTTTAATTCCTAGAGGAACATACGGCTTCAGCCGTGCGTCTCCATTGCGTTCCGTTCTCTGCTAGAGTCTTCACCTGGCTCCAAGTCTGCCCACACGCCTTCATCTCCTCTTCACATGACCTCCTCCAAGTCACCCACCCTCAAACTGACGACCAACTCGCCGCTTCCCTTTCATTCGGGGGCCACTCGGGCGATGGCTTGTCTAGTGTTGTCACTTGATGCATTGTTTACTCAGAGTATGGCCACCAATCCATCTCCATTTCTTCCTGCCTACTTCTTTCACAATCGGTTCCTGCTGTGTTGGTTAGCTCATTGCCAGAGATCCCTCTCTGTTGCTGATCTTTTTGGCCGGCCGGCCATCTTGAGTGGTATTGAGCGAATACAGGTGTTAATGAAGGTGTGTAGTTTGTTTGAGATGCTCTTTATGACGCGCAGTGCAAGTCTCTGATCCATCCGTATAGTGAGTAGCACTGACTGGCTTCACAGTGGAGTTGAAAATCCGGATCTTATCTTCGTTTTGCTGCTGAGTGCTGAGTGTTGACCTCCACACAGACTTGAGAGTAGTGAAAGCTTGTCTTGCTTTTCCGATCCTCGCTGCTTTGATATCCTCGTCAGTTCCGTCTTACTGTAGTTGAAACGATGCTTCCCAGTTCGGTTGGTGAAGGAGATTGTTTCTTTCAGGTTCCTTCCATTTATGCTGATTGTTGTCTGTTGTTGTTGTTGCTGTTGGTGGTGTTGCCCAGGAATCTTCATCACCTCCGTTTTCTCCATGTTCACCTGAAGCGAAGTCCTATCTTTGATGCCTCTTCCGTTAGATTGTTACTTTTCACTTGCATATCTTCCAGTTTGTGGGAAATCAGACATATATCATCGGCGAAGTACAGATCCTCCAAGTTTTTGGTGAGGGTTCATTTTATGCCTGTTTCATCGCTGCCCACTGTCTGTTGCATTATCTAGTCTACTGCAATCAGGAAAATCATTGGCGATAGTAGGAAGCCAGCTTGTCTTACTCCTGCCCTCACTTCGAAGGATTCCGTAAGTTTCTCGTTGTGGATTACTTCGCATGCAGCATTGTCGTACAACTGTTAGATGAGATGTATAATTGTCGGTTGCACCCTGTAGTAGCGAAGTAGTTGCCAAATCACCTCTCGATCGACGCTGTCGATGGCCTTTTCAAAGTCAATGAAGTTGAGACAGAGAGGTGACTGCCATTCCAAGCTCAGTTCAATGATGATCCGTAATGTGACGATTTGATCAATACATGACTTGTTTCTCCTGAATCCAGCCTGTTCCGGTCGAAGTTTTTCATCCAGCTTGGCGTGTTTGACTCTCACCAGGATGATGCGGCTTAGTATTTTGTTTGGGATAGACAGGAGCATAACTCCGCGCCAGTTCTTCCATTGACTTAAGTCTCCTTTCTTTGGTAGTTTGAATAAGTATCCTTTCTTCCAATCTAATAATTGAATATAAATCTTACAATAATGTTCATAAAGTCATCATTATGAAGTATTAAATTTCGAACATACGGAAAGATGCTCTGCCACATGGAACGAATGACAGTCAAAATCAAGCTAACAATTGAAAGAAAATACACAAATCATTTTAGTTGTATCTCAACATTCTCCAAGTTGAACAGCCTAACCATGACATCATTCATCATTGTCACATTTCAGACGAAATTCTCGGAAGGAATTTAGCTACGCTAGGATTTCTCGGACACGTAGTTAACTTCAAGTTTAACTAGAGATTCATATCAGTTAGAACACCATTGAAAACCAACCATGGGGTACTGGACAGCTAGCTGTTACGTCCTAGTTCGGGACTCATCGACAGTACACACACACACCCGCCGGGTTTCGAAACTATGACCTGCAAAGAAAGCTAGTACACAATCCTGGCTGGCTGGATTCAACATAGAACTTGGCACCAAAGTGCACCAGTTCGAGTTGCCACGTTCCAAATAACACACAAAGGTAGACAAGAAGATGAGTGAAGGGAATCAATAGCGTTTTGACAAGTATAAGAGTGAAACAGAATGAGTAATGGTGGAAAGGAATATGAGACTGAAGATTACAGAGACTGAATACATCTGCGTAAGCCATTGACAACGATTTTGAGCCATGTCACCTATTGTCTCCAGCCATTGAGTCTTAGAGTCCCGAGGGCCCCAACCTGGAAGTCTGCATCTCTCTACCTGACTTGACTCAGTTTAACTGTCAAGGATCTCATGGATTGATTGATTCCATGTTTTTGTTTGGCCACCACTTACTCTTTTCCAACCTGCAGCTATATCAGCTAGTAATGCCCGTCGAAGTGGGGGAGGCGATGGTTAGGTATGCGCAGCACGTCACCTAGCCATCTCAATCTATGTAACTTTATAGCCTCTTCGATTGATTTTCCCTCTTTGCCCAACACTCTACGCCTAACGTCAACATTACTTACTTTATTATGCCACCTAACGCGAGAAAGGGATCGTTAACATCTATGATCAAAAATAGACAATCTCTTCATGTCTTCAACTCGTATAGGCCATGTTTAAGAGCCATAGAGAAGGACGGAGCGAACTGCTGAGCAGTATACACGTCCCTTGGTTGACAGTCGGATGTCACGCCTACGCCAGAGACGGTGTAAGTTAGCGAAAGCAGCCCTAGCTTTCTGGATCCGTGCTGTGATTTCGTCACCAATCAATCCGTTGGTGCTGATACAACTTCCCAAATAGGTGAAGTGGTCAACATGTTCTATCACTTCACTCCCTATCACTAAGCTAGGGGTAGATGTAGTCCAGTCCTGTAGCAACATCTTACATTTCACAGGGGCGAATCGCATGCCAAACATACGAAGATTGCTGCTCAAGGTGTTCAGAAGACTCTGCATTTTGTCTGCATCCTCCCCCAAACAGGACAATGTCATCTGCATATTCTGAGTCCATAAGACTATTCCCTGGTAACAAGTCGATTCCTAAGTCGTTAAGTTCAGTTAAAGATACTTCCATTAGCATATCTATGATGAAGTTAAACAGGAATGGGGAAAGTGGACATCCTTGACGGACAACACTGGTTGTTATCAATTCAGATGACAATTCTCCATAAGCCCTTACATGGCTACATGAGTTTGAGTGGAGTGCCTTGATTAGTGCAATGTAATTTTATATGCAGTATTAACCCTCATTATCAAGCTATACTTTCGACTGTAGGTTTCATATGACCTTTAGGGTACAGATATACAATCTATTCTGGAAAAAGCAAGAATTCTCTGTAAAAATCCTTCAACGACAACTGGCAAAGAAAACGTTCATGAGTCGATTGATAAGTTGAATCAAATGACCGCTGAAAGAGATCAGATTTTTTTTTATGAGTATTAGACTGGTAGTAACTACGAATAGACAGTTTTTCAAGCTCACTTGGTGCGAGCATTTAGGTTGAAATCCTTAGAGGATGCCCAAGTGAGTTCCTAACCAATTTAATTTAATAACAATCTGGAATCACCCAACCTCGACTTTCACAATTTGTCAACTCTTGTATCTTAACCTACTCTACTTTACTGCTCCCCGTTAGTCTTTCCTGGTCTATTGAAAAAGCACTATACCATCCTGAGAAGGATGTTGAAGGTAGTTAGTAGGACTAGTGGTGTGAAACTCAGTCAGCTCGTCACTACATCAGTTGATAGGCATCTGAATACATGCGAAAAATGGTCTAAAACCATACTCTCCGACCCCCAACAACCCCTCTATTCCCAACTCTCGCCTTATATCTCATCAAGTAAAACCAGAAATCAGTATAAAATAATCTATGCTCGTACAACCAAGTACAGGAACTCAACGATACCATACTTGGCCCGTGTTCTAAGCGACAGAGACAATGTTAAGCGTGAAACCTATGACTTGCTTTGTTGTTAATAACATAATTTTAGGCTCTTTTATTTCTCTCTTATTTTGTATTCTATAGTGAACTCCTTCTTAAACATACTTAGCTACCTAAATTATTAACATTGGCTTACTTTTTTGTACTTTACTCTATTCCTTCTTTTGTGTATCTACTGGTTCCGACTATATTAGCACTATGAGTAGTACAAAATTTTCCTGTCATAAACCATCATGTAATTATTAGCTTTCGTGGTTGTTTTTTCATAATTTTTATTTTTAATTCTTTTTTCGGCAATATTAACTGACAATCATTGGTTGTGAACACCATTGTCACCACCTTAAAATTTTGTATTATGCAGGATTACTCACACTACCACCACAAACACTGCATCAGACCTGACAATAAAAACAAAACAACAACCCTGAAATGTTATTTTATGATTGTTTGGTGTTGTTTCGACCAAATTAACTGATCATCTTGGCGATAAACATTCTTAAATATCATTTCACAACTTCTTGTATGACTATAGCTTTACTGTCACCATGCATAATCATATCATAGCTTCCACTACCCAATACTGAGTTATTATTATATGATGTTTATTTTCCTTTCTACTTCTTGGTATTTTTTCGCATTTAAAAAAAAATAATTTTGTGTTTTTCCTGTTTTTTTGCTGTTGGTGTCTTTATATTTATTTTTTTTTTTTGAAATACTCCTTTTAAACGTTGGATGAAATTAGATGGAAATATTGTAGATATGTGCTGAAAATTCCACACTGTACCACTAGTACTGTTTCTGGAATAAAGCAAATTATTATTATTATTAATAATGCCTCTATGTGGGTAGTGAATCTTCATTGTTAAAGATCTTATCGGTATAGGAGAGTGACCTAGTACTGGCAATATAACACACATTTTTAACGGTTTTCTAATCAAACTGATTCGTGATTAAATAATAAGTACATTCTTGGTGCTACTGACATCATAATCCGTAGGAGAAAAAAAAATGTATTCTGGATTTAAAGCCGCTCTTTTAACTTCCTATCTGAGAAAAAGACAACGTTAGTGAACATTATACTCTAAACATATCCTACTGGGTTTCGCACTTGTCACTTCTCATCCTAATCCTCCAAGAAACTTGTATTTAAGTAATGGTTTGTAGGGATTTAATTGATTGGTCACAGAATTTCATCATGAGCTGACATTGGTTAGAGAACCATTGGAAAACCTGGGAGTACTGGACAACTGTTTCGTCAGCCTAGTTTGGGACTCTTCAGTAGTACGCACCCACCGGGTCTCCAATCCAGGACCTTCCGGTTACAAGGTCAGCTAGGTCGTAGACCATTAAGCCACTGGGACCCGATCCAATGGCCCATGAATTCTAACTTCTGCCAATTCACGATATGGCGCAACCGCTAGCCAACGTCTTCGGTGAGTCTTTGTCCTCACACCCGACCTGCTGCACTTTTCTGATCACGATTTTCCACTGGAACCCAGGTAACCGCCTACCTGAACAGGGCCAGTCGCTAGTTAGCATCTCATTGATATTCAAGTATTGGTTTGTAGGGATTCAATTGATTGGTTACAGGATTTCATCATGATCTGACATTGGGGACAAATACTCGCCGAAGACATTGACTAGCCGTTGCGCTATATCGTGAATTGGCAGAAGTTAGAATTCATGGGCCATTGGATCGGGTCCTGGGTTCGATCCCCGGGGGTGCGTACTGCTGAAGAGTCCCAAATTAGGCTGGCGAAACAGCTGTCCAGTACTCCCAGGTTTTTCAATGGTTCTCTAACCAATGTCAGCTCATGATGAAATCCTGTAACCAAGCTTGTATTTCCTAGGAGATATGAACCCATGTGACCTTCCTAAGTAACCACAAATGTCAATACTGAACTTCTCGAGCTCAAGACTGACCTCCACTCAGCACCACATACGACTACACACATATAATATTCATTTCTGTTTAGTGTCCTACCACTTTATCCATAACAGTCATCTACAAGAGATCAGTTATGAGTTCGAATAACTCAATAGCAATATCCTCGGCAGCAATGCACGACACGGGGGGGACACAAATTGCTTCCAGATACGCCTCGTTAACTAGTTCCAACAAGCACGAAACTCAGCTCCAGAGCTTTCTGACAATTACCTCCAAGCTCCTTGAGTAGCTCCGTTGACAGTAGCAGCGGACGCCAACGAAATTTTTCAAACCTCACAACCTACTGATACATTGGCGACGGTATCAGTGGGGGCTGGACTTAGTCGCCATCATTCATCAATCCAAACCCATGAACCCAACAAATCCAAGAAATATCATGCCGGATCGGCCGTGGCCCGGATTAACAACGACCGCGCTTTCTGCTGCCGTGTCACAGGGCAGAAGTGATAAGTACACTACTGAGACACACCAGGCCGCGTGTGACCGGCCTCAAGCAGATGTCCCCTGGGCTCTGCGGCCACGCAACACTAACCTTTCTTCCATTTCAGGTACCCGAAGACGAAACTCAGGCGTGAGGCCAGCAACCCCACCCTGTAAACAAACCTGCTACAGAAACTTCACCATGAGCAATCTCCTTGCGACAAAAGAAAAAGTCTGCGTGGGGACATGGAATGTCCGCACTATGTACGAGACTGGCAAAGCTGCCCAGATCGCCAGCGAGATGAAAAGATACAGAATCCAAGTGCTGGGAATATGTGAAAGCAGATGGAATGGAAGTGGACTCACCAAATTATCAACGGGAGAGTCAGTGATCTACTCCGGTCACCCAGAAGATAACCACTCGCACACCGAGGGCGTGGCTATCATGATGTCACCAACGGCAACGAAAGCCCTGATGCAATGGGAAGCGATCTCGTCCAGGATAATGACCGCCAGATTCAACTCCAAAGGAAGAAAAGTGTCAATAATCCAATGTTATGCACCCACCAACAACGCAGACCTCGAAACGAAAGAAGAATTTTACAGACAACTACAGGCAGCAATGTCTGATATCCCACAAACTGGAAGATATGCAAGTGAAAAGCAACAAATTGGCAGAAGAAGCAGCAAAGATAGGACTTCAAGTGAACATAGACAAAACAGAGGTAATGAAGATTCCTGGCCAACATCAACAGCAACAACCGACAACAATCAGCATAAATGGGAGGAACCTGAAGGAAACAACTTCTTTCACCTACCTGGGAAGCATCGTCTCAACTACAGGAGGAACTGACGAGGATATCAAAGCCAGAATCGGAAAAGCAAGACAAGTTTTCATTTCTCTCAAGTCTATGTGGAGGTCAACAGCATTCAGCGTCAAAAATAAGATCCGTATTTTCAACTCCAATGTGAAGTCAGTACTACTATACGGATCAGAGACTTGGCATGTCACAAAGAGCAGCTCAAACAAGCTACAGACCTTCGTTAACAAATGCCTTCGCTCAATACTCAAGATCAAATGGCCGGAGAGGATCAGCAACAAAGATCTCTGGGAGCGAACCAACCAGGAACCGATCGTGAAACGAATAGGCAGGAAGAAATGGAGATGGATTGGACACACTCTGAGGAAACCAGCAAGTGACATCACTAGACAAGCCATTGCTCGAGTGGAACCCGAAAGGGAAGCGACGAGTTGGTCGTCCAAGGGTGACCTGGAGGAGATCATGTGAAGAGGAATTGAAAGCGTGTGGGCAGACTTGGAGCCAGGTGAAAACTACAGCAGAGAACCGAACGCAATGGAGACGCATGGCTGAAGCCCTATGTTCCTCTAGGAATTAAAGGAAATAATAATAATAATCTTCACTAGCATTTTCTTTTTCTCAGATAGGAAGTTAAAAGAGCGGCTTTAAATCCAAAATACATTTTTTTTCTCCTATGGATTATGATGTCAGTAGCAGCAAGAATGTATTTTTTATGATTTAATCATGAATCAGTTTGATTAGAAACCTGTTAAAAATGTGTGTTATGTTACCAGTACTAGGTCACTCTCCTATACTGATAAGATCTTTAGCAATGAAGATTCACTACCCACATAAAGGCATTAAATTGCTTAGAAACTCACTTGGGTATCCTTTAAGGATTTTAACCTAAATGCTCGCACCAACTGAGCTTGAAAAACTGTCTATTCGTATTTACTACCAGTCTAACACTCATTTAAAAAAATCTGATCTTTTTCAGCGGTCATTTGATTCAACTTATCAATCGACTCATAACGGTTTTCGTTGCCAGTTGTCGCTGAAGGATTTTTACAAAGAATTGTTGCTTTTTCCAGAATAGATTGTATATCTGTACCCTAAAGGTCATATGAAATCTACAGTCGAAAGTATAGCTTGATAATGAGGGTTATTAATGCATATAAAAGTACATTGCACTAATCAAGGCACTCTACTCAAACTCACGTAGCCGTGTAAAGGCTTATGGGGAATTGTCATCTGAATTGATAACAACCAGTGTTGTCCGTCAAGGATGTCCACTTTCCCCATTCCTGTTTAACTTCATCATAGATATGCTAATGGAAGTATCTCTAACTGAACTTAACTACTTAGGAATCGACTTGTTACCAGGGAGTAGTCTTATGGACTTAACAAATGGACGAAACGTTGGAATTACTAATTTTCATCTTGCTGAGAGTTTACAAATATAATGGGTTGTTTTCTTACAAATGTCTACTTCTCAGTCGGCGCCCAAATATTTTAGAACTATTCTGTCAAAATCTTGACGACAGTTCATTTGAATTATAAGGCAATCTGTTTATAATAGATAAACCACCACCTATGCATAATGTGTCCGCGTTCAGCAGAGTTGTAAGCACAGCGCAACACATGCGCCATGGATTCCATCGCTAGGCGACCATTGAGAATATATATATTTATGAGCAGAAAAAACAATACTCATTTTTCTGTGTATTTTATTGGTTTTTTTATTCGAAAAATATAAACGAAAAAAAATAAAAATAGATGTGATGATCTGCTGTTCCACTTTCCACCGGTTATTCTGAAAAAATTTTGGAAAACACCGTGGACCGCCAAAAAAAGAAGAAAATAACAATACTATATGTAAGATTAATTTTCAGAACTCTATGTACAATACACACACACACACAAAATGCAATTGAAAGGAAGGAAGAAAGAATATACATGAGTCAGTCAGTCAATCAATCATCAATAATCCTCTACTATAAATCAACATCAGTATCAAAATCACTCTCTTTGATAAGACCTTCAGTGAGCCAGTTAACTTCAGCGGCTTCAGCGGCTTTAACCGCTTCTGACAGTAGACTATCATCATTATCTAATACAGACGAAAACTCCTCATTATTATTCTCAGCCACATCGGATTCCTCCAACTCTTCAATAAAATCATCAGTCCATAACATTTCAGCAACATTTTCATTATTAATGCCGCCATCTTCAGTTTTCTGTGAAAATGTTTCAGAATGATTCGATTCCGGTGAAGATGGAACCAGCAAGTGTTTCTTTGATTCATCATCTTTTTCGTCTTTTCCAGCATTGACTAATAAGTGAGATTTACAACTGAATAGACTGGTGATTTTCGGTGTGGATGACTTGGAAGACTCCATACTTTTTTCCCCTTGACCTTGACTATTATTTTTATTATCTTTAGCAGTAGAAGTAGTAGTAGCAGTGGTAATGGTAATAGTATTACTGTCGTTTTGTTTAGTATCACATTTTGTTTGTATCAAAGATTCAGAGTTACCCTCCTCTTCACTACTGATAGACGGCAAGATAGCAGCACAATCCTCTAAATAATCTTCGTCTAACTCTTGTTTGAAATAATCCAAGATTTTTTGTTGTTCTAATGTGGTCGACTGAAAAAAAAAGATTAAAAAGAAAATAATAATAATACAACTATGATGACTTTATTCAGAAACTTAGTTAAGTGTCTTAGCTATAGAATAAAACGTATATGTTCAGAGGAACGCATAAACTGAAACTCAAACTGCAAGAAAATGGATATCCACAGAGCTTCCTAAAAAATGTCAATATGACAATACCTACAGACAAGGTAAAGGTGGATACCGCAGAAAAGAAACCTTTGTATCTTAAGTTAAGTTACAAAGGGGAAATTGTAGCTGACATTCTAAAATTTCAATTTAATAGAGCAGTAGATAGAACATTTCCTGCAGCTAAACTGGTGTACTCAACTTCTCAACTAAAACAGTACTCACACAGCAAGTAAAGGATAAATTACCAAAGATGGCCTCATCAATGTGCATCTATGAATTCAACTGCTCATGTGGAGCTAGTAGTTACATTGGCCGTACTCAGAGGGCTTTATCCATGTGCGCGCGTGAACATGTACCTGTATGGTTGAGTAAAGGAGTAACCAAATGTGTAAGTAGTGCAGTCTTAGCCGACTTGGTAGATACGGGACATCCGATAAAACTTGACCAGGCGTTCTCAGTTATTTACTGAGTTCCTAGTAATTTATCTAGAGGAGCTCGACTACGTCTTCTATCAGTAGCTGAAGCGGTGGCAATTATTACCAGAAGACCATCTCTTTGCATACAGAAGAAGTATGTTCAACCACTATGTTTACCTTGGCCTACAACAAAGCCTCCATTAACACAATAAATTCCTTTCACAATTTTCTTTTCTTTTCTTCTTCTATTCTCTGTTTCATTGACAAACGTTCATTTTCGACTTTTATGGTTTCATGACCTTTCTTATGATTTTATTATCTTAGGTTTAAATAGTGCTTTTCTAACTTGCTATCGTATATATATATATATATATTGACCATGCATACTAAAAAACTATCTGACTATTGTTCCATCCCATCTTATACTTGTTCCACAATACACTTTCTGATATGATTCTAATTTGCTTTTACTGGCTGGCTATTGTATGATTAAATTAATGGATTTATAATTGTAGAGCCTGAAGAATTTATTGAAACTACAATTGTTCGCTCTAAATATTTTGTTCTGAATAAATTATGGGAATATTCAATTTGTTCAGATATATCAGATATCAGAAAGAAAGAAAGAAAGCGAAAAAAACAACCCTAAGCTACTACGTCAGTTCATCAGCAAAACTGTATGAATTGACCGGTAGATTTTGTAAAAAAAAGCGACAATAGTTCAAAAAAAGACAATACTGACTGACAAAAATTAGTCAGAATGCATCAGTGAGTGATGAGCTTGACATCAGATGAATACTGTCTATCTGTCTGTATTCGACACAGAACTTTACACATAGGTGCGGCATTTCAAGTCGCTACACTCCATGTTGCACACAAAGGAGGAGAAGAAAGTAGAAGAAATGCATAATATAGACAGTAAATAGAGGTGTGAGACAAAGGAATAGTAGTAACGAAGAGCAATATAGTTTCATTGGGAATCATAAGTCACAAGGAGTGGATGCCGTTGCGCTAGCCATTGAGAATGATTTTGAGCCATATCCCCAATTGTTTCTAACCATAAGTTTTTACCGTCCCGAGGACCCTAACCAGTCAGGAAGCCAGTCTACACCTTCCTACGTGGCTGGCTTAGACTAACTGTTGTAGATTTCATTGACTGGTGCCATGTTTTCGTTTGACCGCCGCTAGCTCTTTTCCAGCCTCACCCTATGTCAGCTAGCATTGCCCATTGTCGTGGAAGGCGATGACTAGGCGTGCATGCGTAACACATGTCCTAACCATCTCAGTCGATGTAATTTCACAACCTCGTCGACTGATTTCCCCTCCTTACCTAGTACTCGACCGATGCCTAACCTCAATATTGCTCACCTTATTACACCACTTCACACGGGAGATAGAACACAGGCACCTATGATCAAAGACAGCTAGTCTTTTCATGTCTTCCACTCTCAATGGCCAGGTCTTGCTCACAGCCATAAAGATGAATACACAAATTCTGAAGTACTGTTTAATCAACATAGAATATTCTTTTCGATAAGCTCTTCTTCATCAGGTTCTACATTTATATGATAGTTTATAATGAAAGAAGTATTTTTATTGGGGGAACATCAATGTTTTAAATTAAACTCAATCGATAGTATCGATTGATTATATTCCAAAAGTATCAGTAAGAGATAGTACTCATTAATATAAAAAATAGGGAGGCTTCAAGCTTTGGGCTTTGAAGTTTCACTAGCGGTAGTATCATTGCTTTCTATTGGCGGGAGGGGGGGGGGCGTTATTTACCTTATGCTCCCAATGTTCACCCTTTATCAGGCTGCTTATTACCAAATAAGTGAGGTTTAGAACTGCATTGGCTGAGAATCGAATCCCTGACCACTTGCGTTGGTTGGGGTGAGCATTCAAACATTGAACCACCGACGCACCTGACAAGTTCATTAGTCCTACTGTGGTGACAGCTGGCTGCTAGCCAAAGTCGGTAGACAGTAATTGACGTCAATGTTTATGTCCGCAATATTGATGGTGAGAAAATGAGAACAAAGGCTTTGCGTAGGCGGATACAGTTAGCATATGGATGATCTGACACAGTCACAAAGAGATGCTAATTTAACCTTCTGTGAGAAACAACCAATCAAAAGATTGTATTTTCTACTAACAATAATCTACAATAATGTACATTAAAATCTATAAATATGTGTTGATTTTCCTTAATAAACGATCTGTTGCCTGGCCCTTGTCTTCTGTTGTTACACTACTACTTGACTATCAGTCAACTGCTATGTTATTAAAATTTAATTTTAACCAGATTCAGTTTCTCCATACTATAAATCTAAAAAACCGACATAAACACACACACGTACATGCACAAACGAACAGGTATTGATCGAGGGGAGATTAAGGAACAAAAACAAAACCAAAAAAAAAGGTGAATATCATCACTACAATAAGGCGTCATTCTTTCTTGTCATCTTCAATTAGTAAAATGCTGAGAAGAACGACTGATTAAACTGAAACATCAGGTGGCCATAAAACAAATGATGGCAGAGGCAAGCATGCACATAGGCACCAAATTGCACACAACAAAAACCGTAAAACTATAAAAATATAAAAATTTGACAAAAAACACTGTTTATTTATTTATCTCGCCTACATTTGAAGGGAAGAATGAATAAAGTAGTTGATAGAGCTGTCTAAATTGTCAGCTTTCAAATGATGCATATATATATATATTTATATATGCGCATATCTTCCTCGAGGTATATATCAATCACTACACTACACTACAATAATAATAATGATTTACTTTATTCCAAAAACAGTACTTGTAATACAGAATGGAATTTTCAGCATTAATCACAATATTGCATCTAATTTCCTCAAATTATAAATAAAATTAATCACAGAAAATTTTTTAACATTTACAGTAGGGTTAATATAAAAAAATAAAAAGCATGCAGCATATAAAATGGAAATAATAATAATAATGATAGCAGCTAAGGTAATGATAATAATACTACAAGTGAAAATTGCCGTGGGCTTCTTTCACACAGTATTGTCAATGCGGTATACAAATCCTTGCATGATTAAAAAATATTGAATATAATGTTCTCTTTACATGATATGGTGAGGGAAAAAAGAAAGATCACAGCAGTCATAGACATAAGTTGGTCTTTGCAGTTATGAAAGTGAAAACAAAGAATCAACAGGATCATAAATATAATAGAAATAATAAAAGTAAAACTTGAAGGTATATAAAGATGGATGGAGGAGATTGTTTATTCACTAGATGAAAAGAGGTTAGTCAATTCTCGCCTGACGCTATTTTCATCACATAAAATACGTGCCAAGTATGGTTTCATAGAATTTTTATACTTAGACGTGCGAGCATACAGTTTTCTGAAGTTAATTCTTGTTCTACCTGAGGCGATGCAGGGTGAAAGCTGAGGGTGAAGTGGATACTCCAAGTCAGACAAAATCCCTTTAGCAAATTTACTGCACGAAGTCAAATGCCTATCGACAACGACGTTAACTATGTAGTCCACTGGGACACCACTCATCCTACTGACTGACAGTCTTCAGAATTCTACGAATTGTGACATAGTCCTTTTTAAGCAAACCAGGAAAGAATAAGTAAGGGTGAACAATAAAGAAGAATAGGTAGGATGCAAGAGTTTATGAACTGTAAGAGGAGGGGTTGAGTTATACCCGAGTGCCTTAACCTCTTCTTAATGTAAAATATCAGGCGGAATATTTTACTGGAGATCGCTGAGACATGGGAAGACCAGGAGAGATCAGAAGAGAGAATAAGTCCAAGTTACTTAATTTCTGATTTAATTCCTATATCCTTGTCATCAATCTTACAACTGTCATGAGAATCAACGGCGTCTTTTAACTGTCGTTTACATCTTAAGCTGAAATTAACAGTTTGACACTTAGAAGGATTCAGTTTAAGACCGTTAGACAACTATGATGTGTGATATTTAGCAACAAAACATAGTTAATGGAGGAGTACACATATACAAACAAATTCGACAGATATACGTAGATACAAAAAATGGCACAAGGGAAACTGTGTTGAATTGATTCGACTACACATTAAGTGTTTATACACTCTTGTGGATAGTGTTCCTTATTCCTTTGATTTTTGCACACTAAACAAGTAAGTCTTCCATACATTCTCCCACAAATGCCAAACTTTCTAGTGTTACAAGTGTTCATGAAACCTGCTTCCCTGGTTTCAATACAAACAATGTTCTAAAATGTCGCCAGTCTCTGAACCCAGAATTATTGTTAAAAGATGTGCAGATATCCTCTCATGGACATGTTTAATGAAGCTTCTTCCAGAAATGTCGTACCAGCCGTTTGGAAGGACATTAAAATGGTACCTATACCTAAGTCATTTACTGGAACATGTTTTAAATTTACGCCTATTGCTATTACCTCTCTTTTTCTAAAAACTATGGAAAACTTACTCTTAATTAATCTTCAACCTTCACTTAAAGCCTTTAACGATCCTAAACAATTTGCCTATAAACACAGTAGAAGTACTTTAGATGCAGCTGCAGTCTTGTATCATAACATTGCCTCCAGCTTAGACAAGGGGGCTAAATTTGTTGGCTGCACCCTCCTAGATTACACATCTGCTTTCGACTCAGTACCTAGGGACATTTTGTTAAAAAAGCTGACTGAAACTACAGTGACTGTTGGGTAGTAAATGGCTGCATTCTAATTTCTCAGGAAGAAAGCAGTACACTATATGTCAAGGCAAGTCGTCCACTTCATTGCTTACTGAGGCTGGTGTCCCTCATGGTACTGCCATTTCTCCTTCTCTGTTTTCTTTCTTCTTGTATGATTTGCCTATATCTGATGAAATGAACTTTGTTAAGTATGCCAATGATCTAACTATTTCAATGTCAGTTAACTCACAGCTAGACTGTACTAAGACGAACAACTTTCTATCAGGAATTAACAAATGGTCTTCGTCTAACGGCCTTAAACCAAATCCTTCCAAAGTCAGACTGTTAATTTCAGTTGCCGATGTAAACGAAAATTAAGTGAAGCTTTTAATTCCTTTGACCCTTGCAAAATTGATGATACTGATATAGAAACCAAGTCTGAAGCTGAGTATCTTGGAATAATTCTTTCTTCTGACCTATCCTGGTCTTCCCATGTCTTAGCGATTTCTAAAAGAATATTTCGTCTGATATTTTACATTAAGAAGTTAAGGTACTCAGGCATAACTCAACCACTCCTCTTACAGTATGTCAACTCGTGTATTTTACCTATTCTTTTTTCCTATTCACCCTTATTCTTTCCTGGATTGCTTAAAAAAGACTGTCATACTTCGTAGAACTCTGAAGACTGTCAGTAGAACGAGTGGTATCCCATTGGGCCATATCGTTGACATTGTCACTGATAGGCACTTGATGTCATGCAACAAATTTGCTAAAGGAATTTCGTCAGACTGTGGGCACCCACTCTACCCGCAGCTCCAACCTTGTGTCTCCTCCTCAGGTAAAACAAGAAGTCTTTTCAGAAGACTTTGTGCACGTAGGTCCAAGTATAAAACTCCACCACCTTAGTGGAACAATAAGGTGAGCAATATTCAGGTTAGGCGTCAAGTGCTAGGTAAGGAGGGGAAATCAATAGACGAGACTGTGAAATTACATCGACTGGGATGGTTAGGAAATGTGTTACGCATGCACGCCTAGTCATCGCCTTCCTCGTCGGGTAATGTTAGCTGATACAGGGTCAGACTGGAAAAGAGCTAGCGGTGGTCAAACGAAAACATCGTACCAGTCAATGAAATCTACAACAGTTAGTCTAAGCCACGTGGGAAGGTGTAGACTTCCTGGTTGGGGTCCTCGGGACGGTAAAAATCAATGGTTGGAGACAATTGGTGACTTGGCTCAAAATCCTTCTCAATGGCTGGCGCAGATGCATCCACTCCTTGTGACTTATGACTTCCAATTCAACTGTTTTCCTCCCCGTTATTACTATTCCTTTGTCTCACACCTCTGTTTACTGTCTCTATTATGCATTTCTTCTACTTTCTTCTGTTGCTTTGTGTGCTACAAGGAGGGATTGTGGCGACTTGAAGTGCCGCACATATGTGCAAAGTCCTATGCCGAAAACCGACCGACCGACCGACCACTATACCATATTTCGCTGCACTTACTTTATGTGATGAAAATAGTGTTAGGCATCAACTAACTAAACTTCTTTGCACTACTAAATGAACCATTTCCTCCACCCCTACAGAATCAAACTTCATTGTTATTGTACTTCTGATATTTATAATCCTCTCAATTTTTTGTTTTTATTTGTTTATTTTTTCATAAGTGTGAACATCATTTAAGCTGTGTTGTAAGTGTTAATTGTGCATTTCTCCGCACCATACTATGTCATCAGCAGAACATTAGATCTAATAATATATAACATGCTAAAATTTTTAAACTGAATCGACAATACTGTTTGAACAAACTCACTGTTATTATTATTATTATATTTAATAATCTCAATTCGTGCTTCGAATATTTTTAACTTTATATCGTAAATGTGGACAAAATCCTCTGGTTAATTCTGTTTTAATTTTTAATTTTATTTATATTTTAAGTAAATCAGATGCAATATTGTGAGAAATGCTGAGAATTCCATTCTGTATTATAAGTACTGTTTTTGGAATAAAGTAGATTATTACTATTATTATTATATTGTCGACAACATTCAATAATTAGATTTCAAAAAATGTACTTCAGGATCAGTCAGCACATCCACTCTTAATACTATTTAAGTCTGATGTTTCCAGTGAATAAGTAACCAAGTTCCATTATCACTATTGAACTGACTATATAAGGATGAGTATATTTAAAGCAATTTACAGTAGAACCTAGTACACTACACTACCTATCACATCACGTTAATCGATATACGAAATCCACGATTTGCAAGTTACACAGTTTCAGATGAAATTTCACCACAATTTTCTTTAGAGATCGAATGATTCAGATCACAATGGCTGATCTATTTTGCATACCATAAATGGTTATCAAGAAACCAAGCGTAGATGTAAGATGCTAGTGATACCAGTGATTGATTGTCACCACTCACATGAAATGGTAGTGCTTGTTAGCCAGCCAGATGGAAGCGATTTAAACACCGGACGGCCGTTTCGCTCATTCGGGGTAGAACTTATCACCAGTTTACCCGAATCAACTCAGCTCAGAGAGACGAGTCAGTTTTCAACAATTCATACTAGTCATATTCAGCAGTATGTAGCGTAGTCGTTGGAATTCAGGAAGCGCGTTTGATAGTACTTGGAAGTCGTCAGTTGTACATACTTAAATTTCATTGCTAGCTACCGGCAAAACAAGTAACAACATATTAAACTCAAGGCATAATCGAAGCAATCGTAATAGGAGCCTACACATCAGCAGAGATCGACCATTTCTATTCAACAAGGTCAATCATCATTAAGTACAAGAGCAGTTTAAACAATCATTAGTATTATTATTCCCTTGGGTTCTGAGTGGAGCATAGGACTTCAATAACACATCTTCACTTTGTTCTATTCGGTGCTGTTCTCTTCACTTGAACCCACGATTGACCATAATCCCTAATTTCCTCCTCCTCCTCGCCACACGATTTCCCCCATGTCACACCAGTACGACCCACTCGTCAATTCCTATTGCGATTCCACTCGAAGTTATGCCTGGCGCACTATGTCATTCGACGGCCTCCTCCACGTGTGCCTACATATTTGTTCAGCAATCGGTTCTCGCCTGTTGGTTTGTTTCCAATCAGAGTTTCTTGTTTCTAATTGTTTATGGCTGGCTGGTCGGTTGGCCATTTGATCTTCAGTATGCAGTAAGCGAAGCAGGAATTTGTCAATATACGTCTGTAACTTGTTGGGAAACCTTTTCGTGACACACTGGCCAAGTTTCCGACCCATATAAAAGAAGTGACTGACTGACTGACTTCACATTTATGCTGAAAATTCGAATCTTGTTCTTTATGCTGGGTTAGTGCAGAAGATTCCAAAACTGGTTTCAGGGTTGATGAAGGCGTACCTTACACTTTTCCGATTTTGACTTTGATATCTTCATCAGTGCCATTCGCCTGTGGTTGAAACCGTGCTTCCTAGATAAATGAAGGAAGCAACCTCTTTTGAATCTCTCCCGTATGATGATTGGTGCTGGTTGTTGTTACTGTTGTTGTTTTTCTTGCCGGTGGTGGTAGTTATCTCCATCACCTCCGTCTTCTCGATGTTCACCTGGAGTCCTGTCTTCTTCAGCCAGTTCGTTGGTTTTCGCCTGCAAGTCTTCGAGTTTGTGTGACATTAAACATAAACATAGAGATGAATTGGCCATACTCTGAGGAAACCATCAAGTGATATCACTAGACAAGCCATTGCTCGAGTGGAACACGACTGCATTGGAAGCGGCGAGTTGGTCGTCAGTTCGAGGTTGGGTGACTTGGAGGAGGTTATGTGAAGAGGAGATGAAAACGTGTGGGCAAACTTGGAGCCAGGTGAAGACTCTAGCAGAGAAGCGAACGCAATGGAGACTCACGGCTGAAGCCCTATATTCCTCTAGGAATTAAAGGAAACAATAATAATAATAACAACAGTAATTTGGTAGTTACACTTCGTCAGGTACTTAGAGAGAAGGGCTACTATATGACGAGCTGGAGATACTACGTGGATGCTGAAACACCTCAATAGATGGTGTGGTTTAAACTTGTAGCCTACCGGTTGGAAATTGAGTGGGTAATCAGTTGGAACACAGTGATATTTCCTTACCTTTTACACACACAAACTGCAGACAGTTATGTTGGTATAAGAGTATATCATCCTAACTAGTAATCACTTGTATTATTTTATTTATTGTTCCCTTGGGTTCCTAGTGGAACATAGGGCTTCAACTGCACATCTCCACTTGTTTCTCTCTTCTGCTGTACTTTTCATCTGCATCCGTGTTAGTCCATACTGTTTCAACTCCTCTGCACACGATCTCCTCCATGTCACCCTTGCACTGACGTCCCACTCGCCGCTTCCCTTTCGGGTTTCACTCGAACACTGGCCTGACTCGTGATGTCACCCAGCGAGTGTTCAATCCATCTCCACTTTCTCCTGCATATTTGTTGAGCGATTGGTTCTTGTTTGTTCTGTTTGTTCCCATAGTTTCTTGTTGGTTCTTGTTCTTTCCGGCCATCTGATCTTCAGTATAGAGCCAGCGAAGACAGTTAGTTGTTGATAAAGGTCTGCAACAGGCTGTTGGAAATACTCATTCTTTGTGACCCGCCGCCAGGTTTCTGATCCATCCGATTAGAAGAACTGACTGACTTGACGTTTGTATTGAAAATCCGAATTTTGTTGTTGATGCTGGCTGGGTTGAGTGACAGCGGAAGATTTCCAGATTGGTTTCAGGTTGATGAATGTGTTTCTCGCCTTCCCGATTGTCGATTTGACATCCTCGTCCGTTCCATGTGCCTGTAGTTGAGACAATGCTCCCTAGATAACTGAGTGAAGTAACCTCTTTCAAATTCCTCCTGTTGATGGTGATTGGCGCTGGATGTTGCTGATGCTGTTGTTGTTTTTTTGTTATTTTCATAACCTCCGTCTTGTCTATGTCCACCTGGAGTCAGTCCTATCTTCTCTGGCTGCTTCTTCGACCAGTTTGTCGGTTTTCGCTTGTAAGTCTTCGATTTTGTGTGACATCAAACATAAATCATCCAAGGGCGAAATCCAGGTCTTCTAGGTTCTTCACGTCGGTCCAGGATATCCCTGTCTTCTCGTTTCCCACTGTCTGACGCATATTTCAGTCCACCACAATTAGGAATATCATTGGTGACAATAAGCACCCTTGTCTGACTCCTGTGTTTACTCCAAAAGCCTCGCTGAGTTTTCCGTTATGTAATCACTTGACTACAAACCAATTCATTAAGTTATTACAAAACAACAATTTAATGTCTATAACATCATTGTATACTACTAATTTACTTTCACCAAGGTGTAGCTTAATGGCAAAGCAATTTCACTTTCATTCAGACTGAATTCTACCTTTTCGATCGTTTGCTTTAAACTTTATTAACCAGCAAAAGTTCTTCTGTGTAATAGGCTATGAAATGAAATGCACTTTTAGTGAGAGGAATAGGTTGGACTGATAAGACTCTCAAAGATTTGGACTTTCACTTATCTAGAGAGAGAGAGCATCGTTTCAACAATAAGCGAAACGAATAAGGACGTCACAACCAGATAGGATCCGAAAGGCAGGACAAACTTCTTTTATTATTCTAAAATTAGTTTGAAAAAATCTGTTACACTCGAACGAAAGAACAATATTCCGATTTTCAGTCAGTGCTTTTGCGTATGGTTCAGGCACTTGGCGCGCACGTTACAAGAAGAATTTCCAACCGGCTTTAAACTTTTATTCGATAGATATCCTCAATCCATGTCTGTCTGGATTCAACATAGAACTTGGCACCAAAGTGCAGCAGTTCGAGTTGCCACGTTCCAAATACAACACAAAGGTAGACAAGAAAATGAGTGAAGGGAATCAATAGAGTTTTGACAAGTATAAGAGTGAAACAGAATGAGTAATGGTAGAAAGGAATATGAGACTGAATATTACAGAGACTGAATACATCTGCGTAAGCCATTGACAACGATTTCGAGCCATGTCGCCTATTGTCTGTCTCCAGCCATTGATTCTTAGAGTCCCGAGGGTCCCAACCAACCCGGAAGTCTGCATCTCCCTACCTGACTCAGTTTAACTGTCAAGGATTTCATGGATTGATTGATGTCATGTTTTTGTTTGGCCACCGCTTACCCTTTTACAACCTGCACCTATATCAGCTAGTAATGCCCCTCGGGTCGGGAGGGGAGGCGATGGTTAGGCATGCGCAGCACGTGACCTAGCCATCTCAATCTATGTAACTCTATAGCCTTGTCGATTGATTGATTTTCCCTCTTTGCCCAACACTCTACGCCTAACGTCAACATTACTTACTTACCTTATTATGCCACCTAACGTGAGAAAGAGATCGTAGACAGCGATGATCAAAAACAGTCAACCTTTTCATGTCTTCAACTCGTATTGGCCATGATTCAGAGCCATAGAAAAGGAAATCAGACAGCTAACCGAAAACGATTAGCAACAAGGAACTCTGTGAACAACTAAACAAGAACTCATACATAGTCCAACAAATATCCCCAGGTATACGGGGATGGATTGGACACATGGTGAGGAAACACTTGAGTGACATAACGCGCCAAGAACCCGAATACGTAGCTTTGAGTTGTACATGGATACAATGGTGAGATGGAGGAGATCCTGTGAGGACGAGATAAGAGCTAATGAGAGCAATCGTGGAGCCAGTTGAAGAGGACTGCAAAGAATAGGACAAAATTGAGATGTGTTTAATGGAAGCTTTATGTTCCACTTGGAATCCAAGGGGATAATAGTAGTAATAATAATAAATGCCGAGTACTCACTCAGTCAACTAACTGTACTCTCTCAGTATTATTCATCAAAGCATCACTGGTCTATATTGTTTTATTTGTTCAACTATAAGATTGAATGCATAAAGTATATTTCCTATGATCAATAAATAATGAATTCTAGAAACATCTTTTGTTTTTGATTATAGCTTGATTCCACACCGTAGTTGTGATACAAGTATGGAATTTTCAGCATGTGATATCGGTAGCCCAAATTTAGCAGGCCGACCATTGATATCGGGTGTGCGTCGGCAGGAGATCGAACCCCGGAACAGGTGCATGGTCGGCGGCAGTCTTAACCACTGTGCCACCGACGCTGTAACAACGAAAATTAAAAACATTGAACACGCGGGACATGCAGGAGATGATTTTTGAGACGTATTTTTCAAAACAGAATAACACAACTCAATAGATAAATAAACACGAAAATAAGACATTTAAAATTATATAAAATATATATAATGAAAAGCTTACACTCCCAAGTCTAGTTGAATCAGCCATTCGAAAAGTTTCTCGATTTAAACCAGCTTTAGACAAGACTTCTAATTTACGCTCAACAAGAGGCCTAAAATGATAAGCGAAGGCGTATACAAATTATATAATAATAATAATAGGTGATAGATAATAATCATTTCTGCTTTAAGACGTAGGTTATGAAAATAACCAACCAACCAACAACAAGAACAGCAGCAGCGACATCCACCGCCAATCACCATCAACGACAGGGATTTGAAAGAGGTTACTTCATTCACTTATCTAGGTAGGGAGCATTGTCTCAACTACAGGAGGAACGGACGAAGATGTCAAATCGAGAATCGGGAAGGCAAGAAACACATTCGTCAACCTGAAACCAATCTGGAAATCTTCGTCACTCAACTCAACATCAACAACAAAATTCGGATTTTCAATACAAACGTCAAGTCAGTCACTTCTTCTATACGGATGGATCAGAAACTTGTCGGCGGGTCACAAAGAATATTTCCAACAGCCTGTTGCAGACCTTCAGCAACAACTAACTGTCTTCGTTCTATACTGAATATCAGATGGCCGGAAAGAATCACCAACAAGAAACAAACTATGGGAAGAAACAAAACAAGGACCATTTGCTCAACAAATATGCAGGAGAAAGTGGAGATGGATTGGACACTCGCTGAGGAGGCCGTTGGGTGACATCGCTTGTCAGGCCAACGCTCGAGTGGAACCCGAAAGGGAAGCGGCGAGTGGGACGTCAGTGCAAGGGTGACATGGAGGAGATCGTGTGAAGAAGAGTTGAAACAATATGGATTAACATGGACGTAGGTGAAAAGTACAGCAGAAGACAGAAGCAAGTGGAGATGTGTAGTTGAAGCCCTATGTTCCACTAGGAACCCAAGGGAACAATAATAATATAATATCTGCTTTAAGTACTTCACAGACGAATGAATTTCACACAAAGTATAAAATCATACAACTACACAGGTCAGGGTAAGCATTAAAAATCCAGGAGTACGGAACAATTGTTTCCGCTTGGTTTAAGACTCTTTAGCAGTCCATGTCTGTGACCCTACCGAGCAGCAGAACCCACAACCTTCAGGTCATACAAGGCAAATAAGTTATCATTCAACCACTGTGACGGAATAGTTAGAAATCTGGACGAGTAAGCTATATTCAGTGGCTTTTGAAATGATTGATTAAGATGTTTTAGGATTGGCCATACTCTGAGAAAACCATCAAGTGACATCACTAGACAAGCCATTGCTCGAGTGGAACCCGACTGAAAGGGAAGCGGCGAGTTGGTCGTCAGTGCGAGGGTGGGTGACTTGGAGGAGTTCATGTGAAGAGGAGATGAAAACGTGTGGGCAGACTTGGAGCCAGGTGAAGACTCTAGCAGAGAACCGAACGCAATGGAGACGCACGGCTGAAGCCCTCTAGGAATTAAAGGAAACAATAATATAATAATAATAAGATGTTTTAGCAACTTTAGTGAAACATATTCATCCATGGAAGTTCTATTCAGAACTAATTTAATACTTTTTTTTTTAAATTTCAATTAAAATCCAAATGGTAAATGACGAGTAAGGCGTGTATTCGAAGTTGACAAGGGAAAGAGTGTATGTGAGGAGGAAACGGAAGTGTTCATGGGCAGTCACGTAGTCAAATGAAATTGACAGGAGAGAGAACCAAGTGCTACGAAGATGTATCGCTGAGACCCTCTATATTCCATGACACATGAATGATAATAATAAAAATAATAATAATAATGGATAATGTGAAATATGTAGGAAATATCAGTTTTAGGCAAAATTGACTAACCAGATAAAATCATCGGCAGTCTGCTCTGCAATTAAATAACGTACTAACACTGAATCCATTTGACCAATTCGATAAGCTCTATCCTCTGCCTGAACTAAAGCACCAGGATTCCAAAACAACTCAGCAAATATGACTAAATTAGCAGCAGTTAAATTAAGACCTGTTAAGAAAGAAAAAAAAGTACACAGCAAAAGGTTAACTGAATAACATGATGAATTACAGCTAAATTTCACTTGATTCAAGATTTTCAAACAATAATAGCTTTAATCACGAGCTGACATCAGTTGGAGAACCAGTGGAAAACCTGAGAGTACTGGACAGCTGTTTCGTGCTAGTTTTGGACCCCCCCCCCAGAGGTATGAACCCATAGGGGTTCAACAAACCCACTGCCTTCTGGCTACAAGATGACCACATAGACTACCCAGCCACTGAGAATTGATCCAATTCCCCATGAGATCCAACTTCAGCCAATTCGTTATATCATATGTAGCGTAATCGCCAGTCGGTGTCATTGGCGAGCAACTAGTCGCTTTCTGACTTGTTGAGCCCCGCTAGTTACGACTTCTCACTAGAACTCCAGGCAACTTCCTGTATAGAGCTGATTTCTCGTGAGCATCAGATTAAATACCAAGTGTCGGTTTACAGGGATTTGGTTGAATTCCCGTGGTCCTCTAACCAATGTCAGCTCATAATCAAACACCTGTAACCAACCAATCAATACCACCCGAATTCCAATCGATAAGTCTCATAAGGTCGAATTCTATTCCACCTAATTCGATCTGGTCACACTGATACTATCGCTAGCCCTCCCACAATAAGTATAGCTCGTAAAGAGTTAAGTGCATTATGTATAATCTATTTCACGTAACTGAGGATATCACTACTTCACTGGCTTAGACACACAAAGTTCATTAAGTAGCCGCTTGGTTCGAAAATTTTTTTCCACCGCAGCATTCTCTTTTTTTTTAATTTATTCCTTTGCATTCCAAGCAGAACACAGGCCTTCGAGCTTCATCTCTGGAGTTTCAATAGCAATGGTATTTTTTTTTACTTTTACGCGATAGTGTTGCTAATCTCACGCACAACCTTCCCTCTTTAACGTGATTAGTACCGGCTAAGCGAGGTTTAGAAGTGCTTCGACCGGAGATACAACACCAGACCATGTGAGTGGTTGGCGTGTAGGCCACGGGGCTAAATCACTGACACATATAGAGTTCTCATATGATAACAAGTATATCTCATGTGTGAACTACATAAAAGAAAAGACAAACTCTGATCTTCATGGGAAATACCCATCTGACCATGTGTTTATCAATAGAACAAAGTTTTAGATCCTTATTCAACACAGTTGGAAGTCCATTATTTAACACAAGTAGCCAAATTACTGATGTAGTTGTGTTCAATACTAGACTAGATGGTTGATAACTCTCATTGTCTCTCTCTCTCGGAGCTGTCTCTCTGTCTGCCTGGATTCAACATAGAACTTGGCACCCAAGTGCAACAGTTCGAGTTGCCACGAAGTTCCAAATAGCACACAAAGGTAGACAGGAAAATGAGTGAAGAGAATCAATAGAGTTTTCACAAGTATAAGAGTGAAACAGAATGAATAATGGTAGAAAGGAATATGAGACTAAATATTACTGAGACTGAATACATCTGCGTAAGCCATTGACAACGATTTTGAGCCATGTCACCTATTGTCTGTCTCCAGTCATTGAGTCTTAGAGTCCTGAGGGCCCCAACCCAGAAGTCTGCATCTCCCTACATGACTCAGTTTAACTGTCAAGGATTTCATGGATTGATTGATGCGATGTTTTTGTTTGGCCACCACCTACTCTTTTCCAACCTGCACCAATATCAGCTAGGTAGTAACGCCCGTCGGGGTGGGGGAGGCGATGGTTAGGCATGCTCAGCACGTCACCTAACCATCTCAATCTATGTAACTTTATAGCCTCTTCGATTGATTTTCCCTCTTTGCCCAACACACATTCTCACTGACAAAACAACTCAACCATATATATATATAAACTACGTTATCAGGTACATAGTCAGAAATCAATCGATATTTTTCCAATATAAAGCCTCCCAAAAAATTGATTAAATAAAGCAAACAAGCAAGCAAAGAAGAGATATCCCCAAACCTACAGCAATGACTGAAAGAGAGGTGGGGCGGGAGGGGGTGGGTTATCACGCTCACCTCAGAGGCAAAATGTCAGAACAAAATAAAAAACGAGAAGTACAATTTGACATATGGGAAGTATCACTGACATTACAAAGCATTAGTAAGTACTTGCTTTTCATTAGTGTTGACTTGAACAAGCACACGAGCAATCAACATATTATTCACATACACCGCCTATCACTATGGGCAACATAATAAAATTGTTATCAAACATATGACTGCTGTCAGACGCGCACACACACACAAACACACACATAATAAGATGAGAATGCTTTCTGACAGCATGAGAAATTATGAATTTGGAAAATCATTTTCTATTATTGGCTATTATTCTTTAATTACTAAGACTGTAAACAGTAAAGAATAGATACCACAGTCAAATGACGTTGAACCGACCAATCAGATCGCTCAGTATTACTGATGTGTACTTCTCATAATCTTCGCTGCAGTTTCATCCTGATTCAGAGTTCAGGTTAGGGGAGGATCAGGGTAGGGGGTTGTGATTACGGTTAGGATGGAACTTGCAACGAAGATTATGAAAAGCATACGTTTGTAATGCTGAATGATCTGATTGGACGGTTCAAGGTCATTTGACTGTGCTGTCTGTGTATTCTTGACTGTTTCCCTCAAGGCCATCAAGTGACCAGTTTGCAAAGTATCCGTTTTTATCATAACTGACAGGGGTATTATACTGATTGTTTTGTATGGGAACTCTACAGAGACATCATCAGGAGATTAGTTGGAATACAAGAAGAGTGTGTCAGCTACTTAACAACAATCGACTGATTTTATTGCACTGAAATGCTTAGTCTCTGTTGACATTTAGACTTCTACCTACTTAGGTACTTACTTACTTACTTCACTTCGGCTATCTCCTACGGGAGGATGAGCCGGCTTCATGAACATCTCGAATCATTGCTGCCCAGGCGCGGCGATCTGATGCAAGGTTTTGGGACAGGGTTATCCAATTCTTGTTCCACAGACGTAGTCCGTAGACCCAGGCACTCCATATCAGCCTTGACTGTACCAAGCCATGAGAGTCCTTTGTAAGAGAGTTCATGAAGTTTCATGGGAATTTGGTACGAGTGATGTCCCCAGAATCGCTCGGCCTTTCGTTTGAGAGTGCAGCTCTAGCCTTTACACAACCAAGTGTGACCTACAAGGCAGTAGGAGTGGAGTAGGGAGTCCACTATCCATTGGCAGCCGGTGACCGGAGTTCGGTTCATACGCCTTTTTGAATGGGGCCAGACATCCAGGACATCCAACAAGCCCTTTGTCCATAAGTCTGCTGGTGAGCTCCAGTGAGCTTCATACGCCAGTCTTTGGAGGTTTGGAATCAGGGTTTAGCCATCTCCCCTAGACTGTCATCCAATGGACAGTCAACCCGGTGAAGAGCGCCGGGTATCCGCTTTCACCCTCTCACTTTGGTGAAAAACACCTCCACCACGTGAAGGCAGTGAGTAGGACTTCCTCAGGAGAGGCTATGTAAGACGCCCGGTCATATGGGAGCATTTCAAGAGGTGTGCGGAGGGGTGGCCAACCCGCAGCGCAAGGCACCCACCCCCGACCATCCTGAGGCTTTGGAGGTACAGTACTTCAACAATACTGCCTTTAGGTTAACTTGATATTGTGCCACAACAACTCAGCATTCAAAACTTTAGTGTTAAGAATGGTGTGTGAATGGTGTTTAGGTCCAATGTCAATGGGAACAGTGAAGGAAGCTCAACAAGGATGCAAGAATATTCGGCGGACGAGTGCTAATTTATTATAACGAACCAGGTGTCTAAGATTCTACTGCTAGCCACTACCAACCAGATAAAACATTGTGTGTGTGTGTATTCATGTACTTATGAAGTACAGGGTCACTATCTGATGCTCTGATTGAAACACGAACTCCATATATACCATTAAACTACAACTTCCTAAAACCTATTCACCAGGGTACTAAGATTTGAAGGTGTGGTTCATTAGCTTAATTAAGCATTCCAGTTTTAGCCAACAGACTCTGGGTTCGAATCCCACGTCAAATATGACATGGCATAAAATAAATGTCAATTATCGCCTGGTCGGTGGCACAGCGGTTAGGCCGCTAGCCGACCATGTACATGGTCCGAAGTTCGATCCCCGGTCGACGCACTCCTTTACCTCTCCAAGCCAGAACTAAAAAGCTGGTGAAGAGGAAAGGTTGGGCATAAGGCTAGCAACCCCATCCTATAAAATAAACACTGCTTCAGAAACTTCAAGCCACTAGCTTGAAGCCCTATATTCCAACGGGGAACGTGAAGGAAAAAAAACAAACATGCAAAATTGGATCCAGGCAACTGGGTTGTATTAATTCCTTTGTGTTTCGAGTGGGACAAACGGCTTTCAGTTTGAGCTTCGAAGTTTGCGTAGCAATGGCGTTCTCTTACGGGGTAGGTAGGTACGCCTACTGGCACTGCACTTTAATTTTCCATATTTTCCAGGCTTATCACGTTGTAAGGCCAAGCTTAAGAGTGCATTACATTAGCCAAGAATATCAAAACCATCTGAAATAAACGCAAGCCAACACAACCACTTCAGATCAAAAGATCCAACAGCAAAAGAAGACAAGATCAATACCGCCTACCAAAATAAATAAATTGCATAAACGGTGGATGTCCTCTTCGACTCAGAATACAAGATCACAAAAACTAACTGTGAAAAGATACGACATATATTCATTCTTCAATAACGATCCATGTAGACAACTGAAAGATACCAGTTTGATCGAGAAAATGTAGAAATCTTAAAGAGTTGAAACACGATAAATGCCAGAGAATTCCTGGAAGCCTGGTGTACTCAGACTAATCAGAGAGTAACAAACACATTACTATAGATAAAACTTAGTAATTAATGAATCTCATGACAAAAAAGTTCAAATTCCAAGTCAATAAAGATGCAAGTTAACAACTAATCACTGCAAAGATTGTCAGGAGATACAATTATATAATTAGATCGAGAAGAACAAGTTCAGCAAAGATGGCGATCTTTTCGGCGATTTCATTCTCAAAAGCAGCTGTACAATCGCATTTATATATATAAGTTTACATGGATACAATTCTTATTTGTTTAATTGCACATAGTAACGAAGGTGATAATAATCTTCAACTTGATATGAAAGTTTGAAGGTACAAGCGTGATCAGGAGGAGCATGGGAACAAACTTAAAATAACTGATTTTATAACTGAAAAAATAGGATGAATTGAATGAAGGTACAGAGAGAAAATTACACACACAGATAACAAAACACAAAAAAAACTGAAGGATAACGGAACATACCAAACTAGGTCCATGGTGGTTGTAAAGGCTGGACTAGTTTCCATGTGGAATTTTTTGTTTCTATGCCTCTTGTAATCTATATTTACACCTCATAACTTACATTTCAAATTGTTTCCATGCTCATTTTGTTCACACCTGTAGTTCGTCCTATTCCTGAGAAAGTTTTGTTTCTGAGTCTCTTGTAATTCATATCAAGTTGAAAATAATTGTCACCTTTTATTCGCCTTTAAAACTGTTATTTCTCCAGTTATCAAATATTGATTTTGCATAGGTTGTAACTGTTATCTAATCCTATGCAATCTTGTCTCTAAGCCCCTTGTAATCTATATTCGTGCCTTCAAACTTTCATATCAAGTTGATAATTATTATATCCTTCGTTACTATGTGGAATTAAATAAACAATAATTGTATCCATGTAAACTTATCTATATAAATGCGATTGTACAGCTGCTTTTGAGAATGAAATCGCCGAAAAGATCACCATCTTTGCTGAACTTCTTGCTCTTCTCAATTATATAATTCATGGAGAATTCTAATAAGTTCGCTGCATATTAGAGCTTCTGCTGAAGTTGGCTGGGAAGAAAAAACGAAGGCTTTGCAACTGAATCAACTAGCTCAAAGAATACAACTAAATTAAATTTCTCTCCGTTTATTTATTATTATATATTTTTTCTCTAATTGGATCGTCCCCCTATTTCTGTCATCTAAATAGAAAACGCACGAAACAGGATGTTGGTAGCTATGCTCGTTAGCTAAGATGCGGAAATAACGAATTAAAAGTCATGTTAACAGATATGCACAGATGTAAAAACTGCGAAAAATACTACATTGGTCAAAGTGGACGTCGTCTTCGTCTTCGTATCCACGAACATAAACTAGCTGTCAAAAGACATGACATGCACTACATCACTCATATCACTACATACAGACAACCACTGACATCAATTCAACTGGGACAATGTTCAAATATTAGACAGAGGAAACACCAAGAATGCTAGAGAATTTTTAGAAGCCTACCTGGTATTCCAGTGAATCATCAATCAACAGATACATCGAGATTGAGAGAATTTATCAACCGATAAGAAACATCACACACAAAGGGTCAAAGTTCAAGTCAAAGGAACAATCAGTTCCAATACAAATAAGTAGCCTAAAAGGTGTGAAAACACAAAAACAACCAATCACGTCCAAGGTCACAGGGAGAGATGATTAATAAACTCGTGGAGAAATCTAAAAGCTCACTTCAACACATTGAAGTATGCGCTGAAGATGTCACCTAGTTGGGTGATGAAAGCTTCGCAAATTAACTATCCAGCTCAGAGAACACAACCACATCAAAAGCAGATGTGCGCAATACCTCAACAGCCGCATATGCGTCGGTGGCACGTGCGTCGGTGGCACAGTGGTTAGGACTCTCGCCGACCATGCACATGGTCCGGGGTTCGATCCCCTGCCGGCGCACACCCGATATCTATGGTCGGCCTGTAAATTTGGGCTACCGATATTCATGCTGAAAATTCCATACTTGTACTGAAAATACGGTGTGGAATCAAGCTGTAATCAAAATAAAATAAATAAATAAATAAATATCCTTCACGGTCAGCTGTACAATCGTTTACAATCATGGGCTCGCGTCTACTTATAGCAAGACTAATGAATGAAAGCCATCGCCCGGTGCGGATAAATTTCTAGGGGGGATTGTCTACATTGACATACTAATCACAGCGTGAACCCCTGAAATGTTTTTTTTCTTTCTATGGTTTACCTGAAACTAAAATCTTTGATGAGGATGATGAGGATGTCAAATCGAGAGTCGGAAAGGCGAGAAACACATTCATCAACCTGAAACCAATCTGGAAATCTTCGTCACTCCTCAACATCAACAACTAAATTCGGATTTCCAATACAAACGTCAAGTCAGTCACTTCTTCTATACGGATGGATCAGAAACTTGGCGGCGGGTCACAAAGAATGAGTATTTCCAACAGCCTGTTGCGGACCTTTATCAACAACTAACTGTCTTCACTGGCTCTATACTGAAGATCAGATGGCCGGAAAGAATCACCAACAAGAAACTATGGGAACGAATAAAACAAGAATCAATCGCTCAACAAATATGAAGGAGAGAGTGAAGATAGATTGGACACTTACTCGCTGAGGAGGCCACTCGCTGGGTGACATCGCGCGTCAGGCCAGTGCTCGAGTGGAACCCGACAGGGAAGCGGCGGGTGGGACGTCAGTGCAAGGGTGACATGGAGTAGGTCGTGTGAAGATGAGCTGAAACAGTATGGACTAACATGGATGCAAGTGAAAAGTACAGCAGAAGACAGTAGCAAGTGGAGACGTGTAATTGAAGCCCTATGTTCCACTAGGAACCCAAGGGAACAATAAATAAATAAATAATAATATATAAATATCTTTGATAAAAACTAATTTACAACCATAGGTTTCCACCAGTGCATTACACATCACATACAATCTGACACATATTATTATTTTTAGTCTAGCGGTCATCAGGTGAATGAACACAGGTGAACACCCCATTCGTATATTCGTATGCAAAAAAAGATTACCTGCTTTTCTCTTCCAATTTGTGATATTGCTTACCTGTACCAGCAGCAGTAATCGAAAGCAATGCTACACGACAGTCTTCATCACTTTGAAATTTTTGACAAACCACAGAACGTTGTTCCGAGTTTGTTCGACCATCAATACGTATAAAACTGATTGACTAAGTAAATTAGAGGAAATAAATAAAGTGGAGTATAAAACACTTGTTAGCGTATAAAATAATGAAAAGGGAATATTTGAATCATGTATATGCAACTTTCATTGAACACATAGGACAGACACCATCACTGTGTTGTTGACGAGTAGTGATATCAACAGATGGTCTGAACTGTTACAAGTAGGCGTGGAACACAGTTTGAACACTTAACTAACTTATATATTGCATGGAGTATTTCATCATGAGCTGACATCAGTTAGAGAACCATTGGAAAACCTGGGAGTATTGGACAGCTGTTTCGTCCTAGTTTAGGACTCTTCAGCAGTACGCACCCACCGGGTTTCGAACCCTGGACCTTCTGGTTACAAGGCGAGCTCGTAGACCATTGAGCCAGTCGGACCCGATCCAATGGTCCTTGAATTCTAACTTCTGCCAATTCACGAAATAGCGCGCAATGTCACCCAGTGGCCTCTTCAGCGAGTGTCCAATCCATTTCCACTTTCTCCTGCATATTTGTTGAGCGGTTGATTCTTGTTTTGTTTGTTCCCATAGTTTCTTGTTTGTGATTCACTCCGGCCATCTGATCTTCAGTACAGAGCCAGTGAAGACAGTTAGTTGTTGATAAAGGTCTGCAACAGGCTGTTGGAAATACTCATTCTTTGTGACCCACCGCTGAGTTTCTGATCCATCCGTATAGAAGAACTGACTGACTTGACGTTTGTATTGAAAATCCGTATATTGTTGATGATGCTGAGTGAGGAAGATTTCCAGATTGGTTTCAGGTTGATGAATGTGTCTCTCGCCTTCCCGATTCTCAATTTGACATCTTCGTCCGTTCCTTCTGTAGTTGAAACAATGCTCCCTAAATGCACACATATACACCCACCCAATTAACATCTTCTTGTTAAACAAAGACACTGATAAAGTCTGTGATGCTCCTCCTGAAAGAATTCAGGTGTGACATTTTCACAAATCAAAGTGGAAGTTTGCTCTCCTAATCAGGTTATGCGTCACACTTATTGTGTGTAAGGGCTGGTGGAGGTAAATACCCCCCCCCCCCGCAGTTGATCAGATTGGGACAGGCGAAGCATGAGTCAAACACACTAGACCCATTCGCTAAATATCAAGCATTCAAGTCAATAGTCTACATCTCCAACTGATTTGTAATTGAAAAATAAATCACATAACATCTCAAAAGAAAAAGGAGTCAACTTGTTATAAACCGATTCATTTACCTTTTCTGATAATGATTTAGCCAAGCCATCAAGAACGTGTGTATGATGAGCGAATAGCAGGAATTTACGACCACAATCAATTAAATCCAATACATATTGCCTTAAAAAAAGGAAGGATACCATGTGGAGGGAGGTAAAAACAAATGAAAAACAATGACTGTATGACAGGAAATGAAAATGGCATGTAAACTACTACTTACAATGATTGTGTGTGATAGGGTTCGGACATCGTCAACCAAGTAAGGTTTGGATATCCTTACAGTGAAATTTCAATTCGTAAAAGTTATCTGTTTCTTTTGTGTTCATATCATGCTCTCTCTCTCTCTCTCTATTTCACAAGGAATTTTCACTTCGCTTCTTTTCAACTTAACCTGTTACTCCGCTATTCAATATTCTTGAAAGAAAACATCAAACACAATACGCCACTATTACTAAAATTTTGTCAGTGGGACAGGACACAGTACTGCGCCTAGCAACTCAAACCTCTGTAAGTGGAGCAAGGTTTAAACCTGTGATCCTCGGCTTGAAAGTCGTCAGCCATAGCTACAATTTTTGAGACTATCAGCTGTGAGTGGGTATCCGTGACTAAGTTACGAGGTGAGCAAGTCACCACTCAACTACCGGATAAGAATTCAACATAGAACTTTGCACCAATGTGCAGCAGTTCAAGTCGCCACAATCTCTCCTTGTAGCACACAAAGAAAGAGAAGAAAGTAGGAGAAATGCATAGTATAGACAGTAAACAGAGGTGTGAGACAAAGGAATAGTAATAACGAAGAACAAAAGAGTTTAATTGGAAATCATAAGTCACAAAGAGTGGATGTATCTGCGCTAGCCATTGAGAACGATTTTGAGCCATATCACCAATTGTTTCTAACCACTGGTTTTTACCGTCCCGAGGACCCCAACCACGAAGTCTACACCTTCCTACGTGGCTGGCTTAGACTAACTGTTGTAGATTTCATTGACTGATGAAGCCATGTTTCCGTTTGACCGCCGCTAGCTCTTTTCCAGCCTGGCCCTGTATCAGCTAACATTGCCCGTCGACGTCGAGGAAGGCGATGACTAGGCATACGTAACACATGTCCTAACCATCTCAATCGATGTAATTTCAGTTTCGTCGACTGATTTCCCCACTTTACCTAGCACTCGACGCCTAACCTCAATATTGCTCACCTTATTATGCCACTTCACACGGAAGATAGAACGCAGACACCTATGATCGAACACAGCTAATCTTTTCATGTTTTCTGCTCTCAATGGCCAGGTCTCACAGCCATAAAGGAGGACGGAGCGGACTGGTGAGCAGTACACACGCCCTCTGGTCGATAGTGGGATATCGCGTCTACGCTAGAGACGGCGTAAACTGGCATATGCGAACCTAGCCCTTTGTATTCGTAGTGAGATTTCGTCGGAGATCAACCCGTGCAGCAATTTAAGTCGCCACACTCCATGTGGCACACAAATCAAGAGAAGAAAGTAAAAAGAAATGCAAAACAGACACCGTCAACAAAGATATGAGGTAAAAATAATAGTAATATGGAAGAACCATATTGTTTTATTGGGTATTATAAGTCAAAAGGAGTGGATGCATCTATATCAACATTTCTCTCCAGGCATTGGTATTTACCGTCTCGAGGACCCCAACAAGTAAGACTACACATTCCTCATGACTTCAACTAACTGTTTTGGATTTCACTCACTGATAAAGTCATGTTTTCGTTTGACAACTACTGGCTCATTTCCAACCTGACCCTATGTCAGCTAACATTTCCCATCGAGTGAGACGATGGCTAGACGTGCATGCGTAGCACATGCCCGACCGATAGCTGCTACCTTGACGTGGTGGACGGGCTTCCACATCGCAATGACCCAACAAGCTACACTTGCTGCAACTATTGTTCCTGAAGGTCCTACCATGCCAGGAAAGTCGTCAGGATAGCGATTAGACTAAAAGCAGTTGCCAACATTGTGTGAGAATCTTCCTTCACACTATGTTGGGAGTCTATGGGAGAAGTCCTACTGCTGGGGAACAGGGATGTAACAGCAGTGAGATGTTTCCCTCAGGTGACCAGGATGACAGCCAGCTATGCTGTCGTCTCTCCACTCTGGAGAGAGCGGGAGTTAGAAAAGGTCGACCCCAACAATTCTACATCCCACCTTACCCCTACGGCAGTAAATTTTCTAATACGGAACCAACCCAAGAAACCAGTTCATACAGGCCGTGTGTGTAACCGGCCTCAAGCAGTTGTCCCCTGGGCTCTGCGGTTACGCAACACTAACTCTCTCTCTCTCTGTTTCAGGTACCCGAAGAATCAATCAACTTCCACGGTGTGGGCAGCCGGGAAGTAACAACCGCCCACACACTTCCAAAAGCACACGAAGCCTTCCTGAGCATCATTCTCCTTTACCCAGATCATCTTACTTTCCTACTACAGTGGTTTCCATGACTACTGCTACTGCTATTATCAGTGGTCAGGAAAAGAATATCGACCTCTAAGAATATTTTATACAACAACAGTTCTGAGTTAACCTATTGGTTGAAAATGAAATCAACTACAATTCAAAGAATAATATTTGCACATTATAATAATAAAACACTATAAAATAAATGAATAAATATCTTGTATAATAAGAATGCTTACTCTACAGCTGCTAGCTTAACTGAACCAGTTGCATGGAAATATTCAAAAAGTGCTGAACGCTTTTCTTTACTCTGTTCATAGGAAAAAAGAGAGAGAGAGAAGGAGGAAAGTGAATTTGACTCTCAATATGGGAATATTTTTTTTAGAAAGACAAAAAAAACAAAACAATAATTACTGCACTTTATTATATTGCACACAAACTTACAGATAATTTATTAGTTAGCATTGTTTTAGCATGTCTGTCGAGGCTTCCCTTCTTAATTATATTTGGATCGAGTACAACCAATTCACGACGTTTAGCTGGCAGTTGTGACAATACATCAGTCTTCACACGTCTACAGAAGAAAAAAAAGAGATTTTGTTAAGATATGTGTAAAACTTGGGCACTGTGGTAGTAAGTAATTCCATATTACTTTGTTTATTGGATATATTACACGGCGTGAAACAGTATTATTTACTGGATGACACAGTTTCGAACAAAATTTATTGTTCATAATCATATCAATTGTAATCACACGACTTTGACACTTGAGTTTTATAGTTTTCTTTGTTCTCTCCTATTTGTCGTCATTGGGGTAGTGGAATTTTCCACATATCGGGGAGAGGTGATGAATCATTCCTATAACATGTATTTGCAGTTGATTCGATAAACAAAGCTTCTGTTATCAATCTCTCCTTCTACCCTGTGACATTAGATTTTAAAACTGTCTGTCATCCTATCCCATCCTATTGTATGGTTGTGTGTAACTGCATGTAGTGCTATAGCTGAACTGTTCGCTAGATTTCTTATCTTATTCGGGTCAACCAATCTAGATTTTGCTAGGTTTTTATGTTCAGCTAGTCTGACTGCAGTTGACTGCAGTCAACTGCCCAATGGGATGGAAATTGGCAGGACTAGTCTGACTGCCCCTGTTCTACTAGTTTGACCTATGTATTTGACCTGACAATCATTGCAGACATGGTATTAGATAAACTAAATTGTTTTGTTTTAAAGGCTCTACAGGATTGATGCTTTAACCGACAAAGCTTGTTTCTAATTGAGTTTGTGGGTTTGAATGCCAGCCACTTTTATTCCTGCCTTGTTAAGAATTCTGCGTAAGGCTTCCGAGGTTCCTTCCTTGTATGGAACTACTACTGATGATTTAGATTCCTTATTGTTGGTGTCCTCATTAATATTATTACTATTATTATTATTATCACTATTATTATTATCATTATTATTGTTATCATTATTATTATTATCACTGTCGTTACTATCATTATTTATTTTATTTTTACATTTCCTTACATATTTCTTGACTAATTTATCCGGGTAATTATTAAGTTTCAAGGCTTCTTTCATGTGTGTCAGTTCCTGTTTTAGATTTTCCTTGGTACTTCTTAGTTTTTGTGCTCTGTCATTTAAACATTTCACCAATCCTATTTTTACTGACATAGGATGGGATGATCGGAAGTCCAAATATATATTTGAGTGTGTGGGTTTCCTGTAAACACTAGTGTTTAAATTCCCATCTTCTTTCCCCTTTACTTGGCAATCTAACATTGGGAGCTCCCCTTTCTGATTTTCCAATTCATAAGTGAATTGAATTGCTTCAACCTTCGAGTTGATGTGTTCGAAAAACCTATCTATATCTTGTGTTCTCAAGTACAGTGAATGGGTCATCTACATATCTCCACCATACGTTTGGGGTAAGGATAAATATATATGCTATCTATGGTATAAAGGTGGTTAACATACACAAGAGAATAATTTGTATATAACTGCTGATCAGCATGAGTAACTGAAAACTATTCACGTCAAACAGTTATGCTTGATAATCAGGAAGAAAAAAAAGCAATAAGCTCGACATGGAATGAACGAAATAGAAGTGTGCTGTTTATACGTTTATGGTGTTTATGCGTCGGTGGCATAGCGGTTAGGACGCTCGCCGACCATGCACACGGTGCGGGGTTCGATCCCTGGCCGACACACTCCTTTACTTCGCTAAGCCAAAAATAGTGCTGGTGAAGAGGAAGGGTTGGGCATGAGGCTAGCAATCCCATCCTGTAAAAGTAAACACTGCTACAGAAACTTCAAGCCACTAGCTTGAAGCCCTATGTTCCACTGGGAACGTGAAGGTAAAAAAAAGTTTATACCGTTGGTTGACGTGAGTGGTTTCCATCTAATTAGGTCAATGCCATTACACTAATTCGCATACTCTCTCTCAACTGCTGCCTACAGTATCAATCAAACAGATCACAAATTCTGATCTGATTATTCTAGGTTTCCAAATGAAATGACAAGACGAATTCTCGCCTTGTATGAAAATCCACTGAGTTTTACTCAATGTCTAAAAGAAGTGGGGTTGCTACAGTTGGAAGACAAGGAGTTTATTTCCAAAGTACTGTTGGTAATTGATCTGGTTACTCAGTGGATAATGGCAAAATTAGACTCAGTATGGTAGAAGAAGAAGGCAAGTCATTGAGGTTTTACAAACTACACCAAATGAGAAGGATGGAACATCCTACCACGAAAAAAGAAGGTTAACCAGAGTATGTTTTGAAGAAAACTGTAATGTCGAGCTGATTGAGTACTCTTCTGATATCGTCTGACGTCTCTGCTCTATATGGAATGACGACTGTTGATGTCCATGTTTTCGGAATGCGTTTTTGGCCATACTAAATGTCTGTGTTGATTTTGTTGATGAAGTTCCATGGGTAATTGTTTTGCTTGAGTTTCAGTGATGTTTGATATTTCTTCTTATTTTTCTTTCTCGTCAGTTATCAGAGAGTGTGCTCGTCTAAGATGTGATGCGATATACGTTGGACAAACATCTCGAGGAATCAAGTTAATCAGAAGAAATGAACACCGTAGAACATCTGTTCGACCACCGAGAAATCCGGTTAAACTAGAAAGACTTGAAAATTCATCAGCCATCGCTCGTCTACACGCTATAGAATCAGGTCACGAAATTGATTTTGACAATATTGAAATAATCCAGAAAAACTCCAGAAATCACAAAGAATGTCTAACATCATCAGAAGCACCTCATATCAAGTGGAATCCAAACCGCCTAAATAGGAATGATGGACTGAAACAGAATCTGACCTGGTTACAACACCTCCCTCCCCCCATCAAGTGGCAAAACCAACACGAATGTCATAAGCACTTTCATTATGTAAACACACGCTGCTTTTACAATCTTACACACTTATCAAATCCAACAATCTACACATGATGGTTTTGTTATCTTTACCAATTCACCAACTTGACAACGAAAAATGCCCCCAGACAGACGAACGATGATCAAGTTAGTAAACTTTGTTTTGGTATCATAACAGATGTACTATTGCCTATGTTATTTGGTTTAGTGATCTTCATTGTTATTTTAACTTCCAATATGTCCTTTTAACTGAAGTAGTCTATTTTCTCACCCCCTAACTGTTTGTTATATATATATATATGCTGAGATTTTTTAAATTCCAGTTTCATAATACTTTGAAAAAGCTATTAGCATCAAATAGCCAAACGTCAGTAAAAACAATCTCGGTTTGCTTTTAATTCACTGGGAAATACAAAACACCTTCATTATAATGAATATCATATACCCAATGCCCAAATTTTTTCAAACCGTTAAAAGTGAACTTAGTTTGGACATATATAACCAGAGTATGATTGCATCGAAAGAAATCCAAGACCTACGGCATCAAGATTTAACAGCATTCCAAGTCAAATTTCAACCCAGCCATAAACACCGTAATGTACAAATATTCATAAAAGTAAAACGTAAAAATATGTTTAAATGACTTCTTCAACATCTGAGAATAAAAACATTGTAACGCAACTAACTACTTATAAGTAGCTAGTGAACCACACAAAAATAATATTGCATAAAAGCGGTTTCTTACCGTATCATGATTGATCTCTCTAAAACTAACTGTAACTCAGTCATATTTGAACAGCCTGAATAATCCCAACCCCAAGGACATTCTTTAGCTGCACAATACCGTAAGCCGAATTCATGAAAACCACCTCGGAAGAGATCAGGAGCAATGGCAGAGATTTGAGGGAATAATTCAGCCGGTCTTGACATAGCTGGTGTACCAGAGAGGAGTAGAACTCTTTTAGCCCACTGGAAGAAAAACAAAGGAAAATTTCGCTAGATATATGTGAGGATCGGAGAGGCAAGAGAGACTTTCATCACTCTGAAATCAGTGTGGGAATCTGCTGTGCTCAGCCTTCGGGACAAGAATCAGGTCCCCAAGACTAATGTCAAGTAAGTTCTTCTATATAGATCAGAGACTTCACAAGTGTGTGTGTAACCAAAAGCATTTCCAACAGGCTTTAGACTTCTGTCAATAGCTAACATCCCCCGATATTGAAGGATTAGCGATAAATACTCTAGTAACGAACAATCTAAGAAAATACTGCCTAACAAACACTTCGAAGAAATACAGATGGATGTGAAACACGTTGAGGCGACCGTCAAGAGACATCGCGTTCAAAGCCTGCGGGTGAACTAAAAAGGAAAACGACCAGTTAGCCTGTGGTTCGACGGTGACATGGAGGAGATCGTGTGGGGAGGAGATGAGAACCTATGGACAATAGTGCAGCCAGGTAAAGATAAATACAAAGAAAAGGATGAAGTGAATATGAGTGGTTCAAGCCATGTGTCCCACTCAGAGCCCAGGAATCTTCATCACCTCTGTTTTCTCTATGTTCACCTGAACTTCTATCTTCTCCGGATGCTTCTTCTGCCAACTTGTTGCTTTTCATCACTTGCATATCTTCCAGTTTGTGGGAAATCAGACATATATCATCGGCGGGCGAAGTCCAGATCCTCAAAGTTTTTTGTGAGAGTCCATTTTATGCCTGTTTCCTCATTGCCCGCTGTTTGTCGCATTATCCAATCTACTGCAATCAGGAAAATCATTGGCGATAGTAGGCAGCCAGCTTGTCTTACTCCTGTCCTCACTTTGAAGGATTCCTTAAGTTTCCCGTTGTGGATTACTTGGCATGCAGCATTGTCGTACAGCTGCTGGATGAGATGTATAATTGTCTGTGGCACACCATAGTAGGGAAGTAGTTGCCAAAGCACCTCTCGATCGACACTGTCAAAGGCCTTTTCAAAGTCGATGAAGTTGAGATAGAGAGGTGACTGCCATTCCAAGCTTTGTTCAATGATGATCCGTAATGTGACTTGTTTCTCCTGAATCCAGCCTGTTCCGGTCGAAATTTTTCATCCAGCTTGGCGTGTTTGATTCTTTCCAGGATGATGCGGCACAGATGTGCACTAATTCAAACTGCCATAGCACATAGAAGTATACATAGCACACAGAAGTAGATGGAAGTAAGAAGAGGAAATTCAGAAGAACCATAAGGAGCGGAAATGTAGCTAGGATAAAGAAGAGCAACATGGAAAAATTAAGAGGGTTTAGCGGATCTTGGAGACCACTAATAGTGCATGCATCTGCGTCACTGAAAAATAATTTTGAACCATACCACCAACAGTCGCCACCGATTTGCACTTATGGCTCTGAAGACCAAAACCAGGCAGTCTACACCTCCTGCGATGCTGGTTCAAACCAACTGTCAAAGAATTTGAGGACTGATGGTAGGTTTTGGTCTGATCACCAACCTTACCAGTCAAGGACGGCAACGACCCGGGATGCATGTCTTAACCATCTCAATCGATATAGCTTCACAACCTCATCGATTAGCTTCTCTTCCTTACCTTCCTTAGCTCCTTCCTTACTCAACACTATTCACCATATTATATCACTTAACATCGTAGACAGAATGCAAAAATCTGTGGTCAGCGACAATCAGTCCCTTCAGACATCTTCCATTTCCAATAGATATGTCTCACAGTCATCAAGCGCAGAGCACACTGCTGCACGGTACACACATCTTTCGATCGATAGCTGGATATCACGTTTAATGCAGTTGAACGCTACACCACAATAACACAAAACATATATATATGGAAATAATAACTCACCTTTAAAATTGGTGTAGCAGCTTTTGTTCGAGCAGCTTTGATATTTTTTAGAAAATGTGACTCATCCTAAAATATGATGGATAAAATTTTTTTTAAATCATATAGAGTATTAAGGATGTTCAGAAAAACGGACAAATGTGAAAAGAACAACAACAACAAAATAAACACAATAGTTTAGGATAATGCTTGATGCTTTTCTGTTCAGGAGTTTTTGTAGACGATGTATTACTAACAATTCTGCTCAGTAGTACACATCACAAAATGATATATATACTTTTTTTCAACAGGAACAACAGAAGCATCAAAGATAGGACTTCAGGTGAACATGGAGAAGACAGAGTTGATGAAGATTCCTGGGCAACACCAAGAGCAACAACAGACAACAATCAGAATAAATAGGATAAATCTGAGAGAAGCAGCCTCATTCACATACCTACCTGGGAAGCATCGTTTCAACTACAGGAGAACGGAACTGATGAGGATATCAAAGCAAGAATCCGAAAAGCAAGACAAGCTTTCACTACTCTCAAGTCTGTGAGGAGGAGGTCAACAGCCCTACTCAGCATCAAAACGAAGATAAGATCCGGATTTTCAACTCCAATGTGAAGTCAGTCAGTGCTACTCACTATACGGATGGATCAGAGACTTGCACTGTGCGTCATAAAGAGCATCTCAAACAAACTACACGCCTTCATCAACAGTTGTCTTCGCTCAATACCACTCAAGATCAGATGGCCGGCCAGAAAAGATCAGCAACAGAGAGGGATCTCTGGCAATGAGCGAACCAACTCAGCAGGAACCGATTGTGAAACAAATAGGCAGGAAGAAATGGAGATGGATTGGCTGGCCATACTCTGAGAAAACAAACCATCAAGTGAGTGACATCACTAGACAAGCCATTGCTCGAGTGGAACCCGAAAGGGAAGTGGCGAGTTGGTCGTCAGTGCAAGGGTGACTTGGAAGAGGTCATGTGAAGAGGAGATGAAAACGTGTAGGCAGACTTGGAGCCAGGTGAAGACTCTAGCAGAGAACCGAACGTAATGGAGACGCACGGCTGAAGCCCTAAGTTCCTCTTGGAATTAAATCAAATAATAATTCAACAATAATAATTCAACCAATATCATTGAAGGAAGCATTGATTAACTGTGTAATCATGGTTCGAGACCTTTCAGCTGTACGTATTGCTGATTGACAAAGGTTGTCTTCCGTTTCAGTGAGCTGAGAGGTAAATGTTATCTCCTTGCAAGCTAATGGTCGTGGGTTCGATCACTGTTGAAGTTAAAGGTGAGTATCGATTGCTGAAGAGCTCCAAAATCAGGATGAAACAGTTGTTCCGTGCTCTCTGGTTTTCAGTGCTTCTCCAATTGCTTTTCGGTTGCTGACGAAATCTACGTTACCGGTTGATAGTTATTTCGTCTCGGTTCATTTTCATCAGTGGCACTCGATGAATCAATTTCTTCGTGGTTTATTTTACTGGAATAACTGAGTAGCATTCACGTAACATTGTTGTTGATGTCTTTTAATTAATTATTTAATTAATTAACTGGAACCTCGAAACGGCAAAATTGAATCGAAATCCTTGCTTTTAACAATAATTTTATTATTATTATTGTTTCTTTTAATTCCTAGAGGAACATAGGGCTTCAGCCGTGCGTCTCCATTACGTTCGGTTCTCTGCTAGAGTCTTCACCTGGCTCCAAGTCTGCCCACACGTTTTCATCTCCTCTTTACATGACCTCTTCCAAGTCACCCTTGCACTGACGACCAACTCGCCACTTCCCTTTCGGGTTCCACTCGAGCAATGGATTGTCTAGTGATGTCACTCACTTGATGGTTTGTTTTCTCAGAGTATGGCCAGCCAATCCATCTCCATTTCTTCCTGCCTATTTGTTTCACAATCGGTTCCTGCTGAGTTGGTTCGCTCATTGCCAGAGATCCCTCTCTGTTGCTGATCTTTTCTGGCCGGCCATCTGATCTTGAGTGGTATTGAGCGAAGACAACTGTTGATGAAGGTGTGTAGTTTGTTTGAGATGCTCTTTATGACGCACAGTGCAAGTCTCTGATCCATCCGTATAGTGAGTAGCACTGACTGACTTCACATTGGAGTTGAAAATACGGATGTTATTTTTGATGTTGAGTGCTGATTGTTGACCTCCACACAGACTTGAGAGTAGTGAAAGCTTGTCTTGCTTTACTGATCCTCGCTGCCAGTGATATTTGTTCTATCTGTCTGTTCTGTTCTGTTTAACCTACTACATTAAGAAACTTAGACAATCTGGAATCACCCAACCACTACTTTCACAATTTGTCAACTCTTGCATCTTACCTATTCTACTTTACTGCTCCCCGTTAGTCTTTTCTGGGCTACTGAAAAAGGACTACATCATCCTGAGAAGGATGTTGAAGGTAGTCAGTAGGACTAGTGGTGTAAAACTCAGTCACCTCATCACTACATTAGTTGAAAGGCATCTCAACACATGCGAAAAATGGTCTAAAACCATATTCTCCCTCACCCAACACCCGCTCTATTCCCAACCATCGCCTTATCTCTCATCAAGTAGAACCAGAAATCAGTATAAAATAATCTATCATCATACAACCAAGTAAAGGAACTCAACGATACCATACTTGGCCCGTGTTCTAAGTGACAGAGACAATGTTAAACGCGAAACCTATGACTTGCTTTGTTGTTAATAACATTATTTTAGGCTCTTTTATTTCTCTCTTATTTCGTATTCTATAGTGAACTCCTTCTTAAACATACTTAGCTACCTAAATTATAACATTGGCTTACTTTTTGTACTTAACTGTATTCCTTCTTTTGTGTATCTACTGGTTCCGACTATATTAGCACTATGAGTATTACAAAATTGTCTTGTCATTAACCATCATGTAATTATTAGTTTTTGTAGTTGTTTTTTTATCGGCAATATTAACTGACAATCATTGGTTGTAAACGCCATTATCACCACCTTAAAATCTTGTATTATGCAGGATTACTCACACTAACACTACAAACACTGCATTAGACCTGACAATAAAAAACAAAACAACAACCCTGAAATCTTATTTTATGATTGTTTAGTGTTGTTTCAACCGAATTAACTAATCATCTTTGCGATAAACATTCTTAAATATCATTTCATAACTTCTTGTATGACTATAGCTTTACTGTCACCATGCATAATCATATCAAAGCTTCCACTACCCAATACTGAGTTGTTGTTTATTTTCCTTTCTACTTCTTGGTATTTTTACGAATTTTTTTATTATTTTTGTGTTTTTCGTGTGTTTTTTTGTTGTTGTTGTCTTTATATTAATTTTTTTGAAATACTCCTTTTAAATGTTTGATAAAATTAGATGCAAACATTGTAGATATGTGCTGAAAATTCCACACTATACCACTAGTACTGTTTCCGGAATAAATCAAATTATTATTATTATTGTTTTTCTTCTCCTAAAAAAGAGACAATGAAAACAGAAACCAATGAAGGTCGGTCGGTTTTCGACATAGAACTTTGCGCATATCTGCGGCAGTTCAAGTCGCCACACTCCCCACATGTAGCAAACAAAGAAAGAGAAGAAACTAGGAGAAATGCATAGTATAGACAGTAAATAGAGGTGTGAGACAAAGGAATAGTAATAACGAAGAACAAAACAGTTTCATTGGAAACCACAAGTCACAAGGAGTGGATGTATCTGCGCCAGCCATTGGGAACGATTTTGAGCCATGTCACCAATTGTTTCCAACCATTGGTTTCTACCGTCCCGACGACCCCAACCAGTCAGGAAGCCTACACCATCCTACGTGACCAGAATAAACTAACTGTTGTGTCTTTCATTGACTGGTGCCATGTTTTGGTTTGACCGCCGCTAGCTCTTTTCCAGCCTGGCCCTATATCAGCTAACATTGCCCGTCGACGTCGAGGAAGGCGATGACTAGGCATACGTAACACATGTCCTAACCATCTCAGTCGATGTAATTTCACAGTTTCGTCAATTGATTTCCCCACCTTACCTAGCACTCGATGCCTAACCTCAATATTTTTCAACTTATTATACCACTTCACACGGGAGATAGAACGCAGACACCTATGATCGAAGACAGCTAATCTTCTCATGTCTTCTGCTCTCAATGGCCAGGTCTCACAGCCATAAAGGAGGACGGACGGACTGTTGAGCAGTACACACACCCTTTGGTCGGTAGTCGGATATCGCGTCTACGTCAGAGACGGCGTAAACTGGCACATGCGAAACTAGCCCTCTGTATTCGTGCTGACATTTCGTCGGAGATCAACCCGTTGGGGCTGATGGTACTTCCCAAGTAAGTGAAGCGGTCCATGTGCTCTACCACTTCACTTCCTATTTCTAATCTAGGGGTCGGTGTAGTCCAATCCTGCAGCATCATCTTACATTTTACAGGGGCAAATCGCATGCCAAATATACGAAGATTGTTGCTCAAGGTGTTCAGTAGACTCTGCATTGAAGGAATAAAAATTAATAAATCATGAGCATCAGTAGAAACAGAAGAATAACATTTTACTTACTGCAATAACAACACCATATCTTCGTCTAAGTAATTCTTTACCATATCGACTCATTAAATCATAACTGATTATAGTAATTGGTGGGGGATTAAATGAATTCGAATCTGTGGTAATATCTTTACCAGAGTTAACAACAGTAATATGTGTTAAATTTAAATTCAATGCTTTACCAAGCCAACGAATGATTTGATCTCTCCATGAAAATCGTACAGATGATGGAGCAATAATTAATAATGGCCATTCAGAGTGATAAGCGAATGCAATAGCTAACGATTGAATAGTTTTACCAAGACCCATATCATCAGCCAATAATATTCGTCCAGATCTTTTTAAGGCTAAGCTTAAATATATAAAACAGGGAGGGAATAGATTAGAAATTATGAAATTTTATTTTTAAAAAATATGCAAAGAAAACAGGAGAGAGAAAAAACTGCTTTCGATATTAGGACAGTCAACTATCTATATTGACTCAAATGAACTGTCGTCAAGATTTGACAGAATAGTCCTAAAATATTTAGGCGCCGAGTGAGAAGTAGACATTTGTAAGAAAAAAACATATTTGTAAAATCTCAGCGAGATTGAAATGAGTAATTCCAACGTTTCCTGTGTTCGGCAATCTGGTCCGAACTTCTTCAGGGAAATTAATCGAAATTAACATAACAGAGGTTTGTATATAAAAGGAACATCACTGTGTTTTTGAAAACTTTCTCCAATCATGAGTCATTCAACAAGTATAATAAACAAAATTTTATGAGCTGTGATCAAAATTTGACCTCGGACTTAAAAATATTGGTCTACCTTTGTTAAACACTTTAAACAGAGTGTGTATGTGTGTGTGTGTGTGTGTGTGTGTGGGTAAACAGTTGTAAAACATTTCTTAACGTCTCCATAAGAAGATATGGACAGTCGAGAATTTTGACCAAGTATTAATAATTAGTGATACATATCCATTTTTTTATTATTTATTAATAAGGATTTCCTATGCATCAGCTAACATCACACCTTCACGTCTGTTCAAACTGTTAGTATCTAGAATATTATGATTAGACGGATTTTCAAAATTATGATGTTTAGGATTAGAGTTTAGTTTAAGCACCCTGTCGGACTTATTGCTTTGTCTTCTTTCTGAAGATTGAGCTGCTTTATTCGACCTACTGGAGTTGTCAGGTGATTCGACAGCTACAGACTTAGGATATGCATTCTGTTGCAGACAACGGAGAGTGAAAACACGATGATGATTGTGCCAATTACACAGTTTCTTTGTTAATTTAATTCGATTGCACAATGATTCAAATGAACTGTCGTCAAGATTTGACAGAATAGTTGATACTTGTTGAATGACTCATGATTGGACAAAGGTTTTAAAAACAAGTGATGTTCCTTTTTTATATATAAACCTCTGTTATGTTAATTTCGATTAATTTCCCTGAAGAAGTTCGGACCAGATTGCCGAACATAGGAAACGTTGGAATTACTCATTTCAATTTCGCTGAGACTTTACAAATATAATTTTTTACAAATATCTATATTGACGTTTATAGGCAGTTCAGTGGCATGGTGTGGGATTCGCTACCCAACTGATACACTGCTAAACCTCGGCTGGCTGGTAAAGATGGAAGAATGGATATGAAGCTGGGTAGTCCACACCTTAAAAAGAACACCAATGCTACAGAAACTTTTGAAGCTACGTCCCACTCGGAATGCAAAGGGATAAAATAAAATCATTAAATAACAACTATCTAATGGTTCCATTATGGATAAGATTTTATTTTGATAAATCACACAGTGTTACACAGTAATATTAACTGATGACCGTGTTTCGAGCACAAATTATTGCTCATAATCATATCAAGTTACTCACACAACTTTTTCCTCAATTTATATATATGTATGGAATTTATCAAAATAAAATCTTATCCATAATGGAGTTACACTCTACCACAGTGCCCAAGTTTTATACTTATATTTAATGGTTGCGCATTAATCCGGGGGTAATTCCAATGCTTCAGTGGTGGAATGGCCGCCAGCCAAATGGGAAGTCCAGGTTCTATTGTCGCTCAGCACACTCTTTAACTTCGCCTAACTTACAAGCCGGTAGTGTGGGTCGGGAAAAGTGCGAAGGTTGGGGGTATGAGGCGAGTAACGCCACCCCGTAAAGACAACACCACCTCTACTGAAACTGTATTGCTTGAAGGCCTATGTTACACTGAGAACGCAAAGCAACGCAACGGAAAAAAGAGTACATGCTAGATACAGTAATCATTCTATTTCAGACATCTTCACTGACCTTTCAAAAAAAAGTGGTTGAAATACACATCATAGATGTCTAATCAAAAATCTTAAAATGACACGGTATGTCAGCCAAAGTAGGATATTGCATAGAATAATCCACAATGCCGTCAAAATAAAGCATGACACCAAAGCAAGTCTATGACTACTAGTTTGAATTGTGTAAAACTTTCAGAGATCATGAGTACTTCCATGTAGCGCGAACTCAACGATGCCCATTCTCAAAGAATTGGTCATACTAGATTATTACCTCAAAAGGCAGTAGAAACGTGTGTCTAAAAAACCCTTCCCCTACCTATTTAATTAGAATCTATTAAAATTATTGTTAAAAAACAAAGATTTCGATTCAATTTTACCGTTTCGAGGTTCCAGTTTTATAGGATAATTAATTAAAAGACATCAACAACAATATTACGTGAATGCTACTCAGTTATTCCAGTAAAATAAACTACGAAGAAATTGATTCATCGAGTGCCACTGATGAAAATGAAACGAGACGAAATAACTATCAACCGGTAACGTAGATTTCGTCAGCAACCCAAAAGCAATTGGAGAAGCATTGAAAACCAGAGAGCACGGAACAACTGTTTCATCCTGATTTTGGGGCTCTTCAGCAGTACTCACCCTTAACTTCAACAGTGCTCGAACCCACGACCGTTAGCTTACTAGGAGGTAACATTTACCTCTCAGCTAACTGAGACGGAAGACAACCTTTGTCAATCAGTAATACGGGCGACGTACAGCTGAAAGGTCTCGAACCATGATTACACAGTTAATCAATGCTTCTTTCAATGACATTGGTTTGCAATGAAATCTCCCGACTGATAGCTGCTACCTTCACGTGGTGGACGGGCTTCCACATCGCAATGACCCAACCAGCTACACGGCTAATACTATTGTTCCTGAAGGTCCTACCATGCCAGGAAGGTCGTTAGGATAGCGATTAGACTAAAAGCAGTTCCCGGCATTGTGTGAGAATCTTTCTTTACACTATGTTGGGGGTCTATGGGAGAAGTCCTACTGCTGGGGAACAGGGATGTAACAGCAGTGAGATGTTTCCCTCAGGTGACCAGGATGCCAGCCAGCTATGCTGTCGTCTCTCCACTCTGGAGAGAGCGGTGTTTAGAAAAGGTCGACCCCAACAATTCTACATCCCGTCTTACCCCTACGGCAGTAAATTTTCTAATACGGAACCAACCCAAGAAACCAGTTCATATAGGCCGTGTGTAACCGGCCTCAAGCAGTTGTCCCCTGGGTTTTGCGGTTACACAACACTAACCCACTTTCTGTTTCAGGTACCCGAAGAATCAATCAACTTCCACGGTGTGGGCAGCCGGGAAGTAACAACCGTCCACACACTTCCAAAAGCACACGAAGCCTTCCTGAGCATCATTCTCCTTTACCCAGATCACCTTCATCATCTTACTTCCCTACTACAGTCAGTACTATTCTTCAGATTAGTGAATCATCTTCACTTCACTATGTGACCACAAACAACGATGAGAGCTATAGAAACACCCCGACAGCCTCTTAAAGCCACGTCGCCAACTTCATACAGGAGCATTCAACGTCAGGACCCTCTGCCATACCGGACAACAGGAATCACTAGCAAGAACTCTGGCATCTTGAGCCATGGACGTATGTTGTTTCTTGGAGACACGCATACAAGACCCGAGTACGGTCATTCACTTAACTCCACCCGGCCAACAAGGTGAATCTGCAAAATTCACTTTAAGGTTGTCAGGAGACCCTCAGCTAGCTAGCGAGGACTCGCATGTGTTGGGATGGCACTGAGTTTTAGGGCGGAAAAATCCTTTCTTGACTGGATCCCAGTAGATATTCGCATGTGTGCAGTCCATCTGAACGGGTCCCGCCGCTGTCTTTTCATAATCTCCGCTTACACCCTAGCAGACTGCAGTTCAGGATGAACTAAAGGATGACTTCTGCCTGAAACTGTCTAATTTGCTGCAAAAGGCAAAACGCTCAGATATAGCTATTTTAGCAGGCGACTTTTATGCCCAAGTAGGGAAGTTAGGTCAGACTGAGAAGTATATTGACAGTACGTATGGAGTTCCCTGCCGACGAACCGACAACGGTAATCGTCTTCTACAATTCTGTTCAGATAATCATCTGTTCCTAGTCAGCACTAACTTTAGGCACAAAGAGAGACATTGTGTAACCTGGCGACCTCCATCACCAAATCAACACTGGACTCAGATAGACCACATACTGATAGAGTATCGTTGGCGAGGGTCAGTAGAAGACTGCCGCTCCTTCTGGAACACGTGCGTAGACTCTGATCACGCTCTGGTCCGCGCACATTTATGCTTACGACTAAAAGGACATAAGAAATTGCTGGCAGCGAAACAGCTACATCCCCAACTAGATCGAGACACTGAGTCCCCATTTAAGGAAAAAATAGCGAAACGTGTATCTGAGGTCAACAGCAGGACTCCTCCTGAGGTAGCCTGGCACAACATACAGTTAGCTGTAGACACAGCTGTAAAAGCTGTTAACAACCTAAAACCAAAAGTTAGTAAGAGCCATTGGATCTCTACCGCCTCATCCGAACTAATTGACGCAAGAAGACTGATTCCGGCAAGCTCAGATTATGATGAGGAGCGAAAGCTACTCAAACGAAAACTAACAAGAAGCCTTCGTAACGACCGTGAACAGTGGTGGGCGACAAAAGCGAAAGAAATGGAAAAGGCATCGGCGATTGGTAACACCAGACAACTATTTAGACTTATCAGGGAAACAGGTGGTAGAAGGCAAACGATAAGTGAAACAATCTCTGAGAAAAATGGCACCATAATTAGCTCCCAGGATAGACGACTAGGACGTTGGAAAGAACACTTTGAGGAGCAGTTTAATTGGCCTACAGCTGCGCTCAACCTACTGAACATTCAACACCTCCTTGAATGGGATATAGGCACAGGTCCTCCGTCCCTAACTGAGATTACTAAGGCTTTCATTAGTCTGAAAAGGGGCAAGGCTGTGGGACCCGATGGAATGACTCCAGAGGTGTTTAAGGATGGAGGAGACAGTTTACTGTCTACGTTAACTGAGTAATTAGGCAGCGTTTGGGAATCAGAGGAAGTCCCGTCGGGTTGGTGTAAGTCATTGATTATCCCGATACACAAGAAGGGAAACAAGTCTTTCCGTGATAATCACAGGGGGATTGGCTTGACTAATATGGTATCTGAAGTTCTAGGCTCAATAATAATGCGTAAACCAAGCGGTCCACAGAAGGAACAAACACGACAGAACCAGGCAGGCTCTAGACCAGGAAGAGGGTGTATTGATCATATCTTCACCCTTCGACAGATTCTGGAACATAGGCATACTTACCGGCGTCCAACAGTCGTCATATTTCTTGACCTAAAGGCAATATTCAATTCCGTTGACCGATAGGTACTATGGCGATGTTTGGCTGTGAATGCAGTGTCGAGAAAATACGTTGCACTAATCAAGGCACTCTACTCGAACTCATGCAGCCAGGTGAGGGCTTACGGCGAGTTGTCATCTGAAGTGGTGATAACTAGTGGTGTCCGTCAGGGATGCCCACTGTCCCCATTTCCATTTAATTTCATCATAGATGCACTAATGTAATTAACCCTAACTGCTGACTTCAGCGACTCAGGGATTGACTTGTTACCATCAGGAAATAATCTTGTTGACTTAGAATATACAGATAATATAGTCCTGCCTCCTAGGATAATGCTACAGGACTGGACTACATTGACTCCAAGCTTAAAAATAGGAAGTGAAGTGGTAGAGCACGTTGACGGCTTCACTTATTTGGGAAGTTGCATCAGCCAACGTCAGTGGGTTGATCTCTGACGAAATCTCAGCACGAATACAGAGGGCTAGTTTCGCATATGCCAGTTTACGCCGTCTCTGGCGTAGACGTGATATCCGACTATCGACCAAAGGGCGTGTGTACTGCTCAACAGTCCACTCCGTCCTCCTTTATGGCTGTGAGACCTGACCATTGAGAGTGGAAGACAAGAAAAGGCAGGCTAGCTGTCTTTGATCATAAGTGCCTGCGTTCTATCTCCCGTGTGAAGTGGTACAATAAAGTGAGCAATATTGAGGTTACGCATCGGTCGAGTGCCAGATAAGGAGGGAAAATCAATCAACGAGACTGTGAAGCATCTGCATTGATTGAAATGGTTAGGGCATGTGTTACGCAGGCCTAGCTATCGTCTTCCTTGACGGGCAATGTTAGCTGACATAGGGTCAGGTTGGAAAAGAGCCAATGGTGGTCAAACGAAAACATGGCTTCATCAGTCAATGAAATTCACAACAGTTAGTTTAAACTATGAGGAAGGTGTAGTCTTCCTGGTTGGGTTCCTAAGGACGGTAAACACCAATGACTGGAGAGAGAGAGATGTTGATATAGCTCAAAATCGTTCCCAATGGCAGGTGTAGATGCCAATATGGTTCTTCCATATTACTATTGTTTTTGCGTAATATCTTTGTTTACGGTGTCTGTTTTGCATTTCTTTTTACTTTCTTCTCTTAATTTGTGTGCTAAGTGAAGTGTGGCGACTAGAACTGCTGCACATCGGTGCAAAGTTCTATGCTGAAACCAGTCAGTCAGTCAGTCGGTCAGTGAATGAAATCTACATTTAAGTCGGTCAAATTTTTCCCAAACAACCTAACATTTGAAAAAGTCGCCTACTAAGGAACATGTCACCGAGTACACACCACATACTTCATCTCGTAAAACTGAGTAGTGAGTTTATAGTCTGTATGCATAATTTATTTGTATGACAATTCTTACCTGATTTAAAACAAAATTAGGTGGTAGTATGATATGAGGTATGGTAAGTTCAAAGTGAAATTTTAAAAACAAAACAAAAAAACTTCATTAGCTTAATAAATCACCCCAATATGAAAGTATGCACTGTGTAAGGATTAAATACGCTGACTGATATTCGTAAATATAAGACAAAGTGGTATCGAATCCAGGCACTACGTAACTGAGATGCACGATTTTCGGTCGGTCAGTCTGTTTTCGACGTAGAACTTTGCACATATGTGCGCCAGTTCAAGTCGCCACAATCCCTCCTTGTAGCACACAAAGCAAGAGAAGAAAGTAGAAGAAATGCATAGTATAGACAGTAAACAGAGGTGTGAGACAACGGTATAGTAATAACGAAGAACAAAACAGTTTCATTGGAAATCATAAGTCACAAGGAGTGGATGCATCTGCACTAGCCATTGACAACGATTTTGAGCCATGTCACCAATTGTTTCCAACCATTGGTTTTTACCGTCCCGAGGACCCCAACCAGTCAGGAAGCCAGTCTACACCTTCCTACGTGGCTGGCTTAGACTAACTGTTGTGGATTTCATTGACTGGTGCCATGTTTCCGTTTGACTGCCGTTAGCTCTTCCAGCGTGGTCCTATATCAGCTAACATTGCCCGTCGAGGAAGGCGATGACCAGGTATGCGTAACACACGTCCTAACCATCTCAGTCGATGTAATTTCACAGTCTCGTCTAATGATTTCCCCACCTTACCTAGCACTCGACGCCTAACCTCAATATTGCTCACCTTATTATACCGCTTTACGAGGGAGATAGAACGCAGACACCTATGATCAAAGACAGCTAGCCTGCCTTTTCATGTCTTCCACTCTCAACGGCCAGGTCTCACAGCCATAAAGGAGGACGGACGGACTGTTGAGCAGTACACACACCCTTTGGTCGGTAGTCGGATATCGCGTCTACGTCAGAGACGGCGTAAACTGGCACATGCGAAACTAGCCCTCTGTATTCGTGCTGACATTTCGTCGGAGATCAACCCGTTGGGGCTGATGGTACTTCCCAAGTAAGTGAAGCGGTCAACGTGCTCTACCACTTCACTTCCTATTTCTAATCTAGGGGTCGGTAAAGTCCAATCTTGCAGCATCATCTTACATTTTACAGGGGCGAATCGCATGTCAAACATACGAAGATTGTTGCTCAAGGTGTTCAGTAGACTCTGCTCTATTTTGTCAGCGTCCTCGCCTAGAAGGACTATATCGTCTGCATATTCTAAGTAGACGAGATTATTCCCTGGTAGCAAGTCAATCCCTGAGTCGCTGAAGTGTGTTAGGGTTAAGTTCATTAGTACGTCTATGATGAAGTTCAATAGGAATGGGGATAATGGGCATATCCTTGACGGACGCCACTAGTCGTCACCACTTCAGATGACAACTCGCTATAAGCCCTTACCTCGCTGCATGAGTACGAGTAGAGTGCCTTAATCAGTGCAATGTATTTTCTCGGCATTCCCTTTCCAGTCAAGCATCGCCAGAGAACCCCTCGGTCGAAAGAATCGAATGCCGTCTTTAGGTCAAGAAATATAAATATACGTATAAAAATAATGCACGATTCTACTGATTTTCTTTAAAAAAAATTTGTATTCCTTTGGCGTTCCGAGGCAAAACATAGGGCTTTAAGTTTGAGCATTGAAGTTTCAGCAGCAGTGGTTTTATTTCTACAGAGTGGGATTGCTAGCCTGACACACTCAACTAGCCTCCCCCACTCCTTACCAGTCTCACTAGCGGCTAAGCGAGGTTTAGCAGTGCCTCAAAAGTCTGCGATAGAATCAGGGGTCAATTGCGTGGTTGGCAGGTATTCTGACGCTATACCGCTAACGCTCAGTTACAGAAGTTCTATTCTAACAGGCCACTTCATATAATCAATATCTGAAAAATTGAGTAAAAACGCTAATTTCTGAAATTTCCAGTTGTTTTTTTTGTTTGTTTTTTTAATTAGAAGTTTTAGTATTAAAGACTCCAAGCTTGACTGTGATGTAGTCGAGTAGATTTGTACCCCTCTAGTGGATGTTTTCGGTATTAGTTTGTGTTATCTAAGCTGGATGGTTGTTTGAGAAGCTTTAATTGTCCGTTTCTAGAGAATACCTTCAGAGTTAACCACAATTTAAAGTAAGCTTTGATAATTCTCCATGGATTGAATATTCGTCTATCTTGATGACTTCAAAGCTAAATTGAATTTAGCGTTGAAGATGTTCCCCCCCCACCCAGAAGAACAATGAAAGCTTTGCTAATTGAGCTATTCACCTCAGATGACACAATATCATATAAGAGATGACCACTCAAACTCCTCTAACATCTGCCACACTACGACTGACATTTTCCTCCCGGCCATTGTTCTTCAACTACTCTAAAGATAAACTATCGCATTTGACCACTTCCATGTGTATCTACCAATTCACCTGCTCTTGCGGAGCGAGATATATAGGTCGTTCGATGTGAGTTTTATCCAAAAGAGTTCAGGAGCACTATTCCGCCTGGCTACGGAAAGGTAACAACGGAGCAATAAGCAGCGCCATTATTGAGCATATACTCAACACTGGTCATTCGATTTGCAAGGAGAAGTTGTTCAAAGTCATCTATAAAGTCAAAAGAAGCCTTCCAAAATCGACAAGCTTCCGTATACTTTGTATTGCCGAAGCCTTAGCGATTTGGATAGAAAAGCCTGATTTATGCACACAGAAGAAACTTCTCCGCCCCCTCCTACTACCGTGGGTTTAATTTTAAGTTTCTCTGTCATCAACATTTTGTTATCAAATTTTTTGTTTTGCAATTTTCGTATAATAATGTTTAGTAACTAACCCATTCAATCTTTTCACCTATTATCTAGTTTATTTTCATAATTGTCTCCATACTCCTTCACCAACATCTAATCTTTCTAAACATGTCTATATTACGTAACCCTGCTGCTGCTGCTGGATTCAACATAGAACTTGGCACCGAAGTGCACCAGTTCCAGTTGCCACGTTCCAAATACCACACAAAGGTAGACAGGAAAAGAGAAGAAGGGAATCAATAGTATTTAGATAAGTATAAGAATGAAACAGAATGAGTAATGGTAGAAAGGAATATGAGACTGAAGATTACAGAGACTGAGTACATCTGCGTAAGCCATTGACAACGATTTTGAGCCATGTCACCTATTGTCTCCAGCCATTGATTCTTAGAGTCCCGAGGGCGGGCCCCAACCTGGAAGTCTGCATCTCCCTGCCTGACTTGACTCAGTTTAACTGTCAAGGATTTCATGGATTGATTGATGCCATGTTTTTGTTTGGCCACCACTTACTCTTTTCCAACCTGCACCTATATCAGCTAGTAATGCCCGTCGGAGTGGGGGAGGCGATGGTTAGGCATGCGCACCACGTCACCTAGCCATCTCAATCTATGTAACTTTATAGCCTCTTCGATTGATTTTCCTTCTTTGCCCAACACTCTACACCTAACGTCAACATTACTTATCTTATTATACCACCTAACGCGAGAAAGAGATCGTAAACATCTGTGGTCAATAACAGACAATCTCTTCATGTCTTCCGCTCTCAATGGCCACGTCTCACCGCCATAGAGGACGGAGCGAACTGCTGAGCAGTATACACGTCCCTTGGTTGACAGCCGGATGTCACGCCTACGCCAGAGACGGTGTAAGTTAGCGAAAGCAGCCCGAGCTTTCTGGATCCGTGCTGAGATTTCGTCACCAATCAGTCCGTTGGTGCTGATACAACTTCCCAAATAGGTGAAGTGATCAACATGTTCTATCACTTCACTCCCTATCACTAAGCTAGGAGTTGACGTAGTCCAGTCATTCCTGTAGCAGCATCTTACATTTTACAGGGGCGAATCGCATGCCAAACATACGAAGATTGCTGCTCAAGGTGTTCAGAAGACTCTGCATTTTGTCAGCATCCTCCCCTAACAGGACTATGTCGTCTGCATATTCTAAGTCTATAAGACTATTCCCTGGTACCAAGTCGATTCCTAGGTCGTTAAGTTCAGTTAAGGATACTTCCATTAGCATATCTATGATGAAGTTAAACAGAAAAGGGGAAAGTGGACATCCTTGACGGACACCACTGATTGTAACGTAACGTAACCCTACTCACATTTTACCAATCTTCACCCCACTTAGTTACAACCTTGATTATTAATCATACATTTTAATTTCTTAATTATTCTGATGATGTAATCAACAACCCACACTAACTGTTATTTTGATTTTGATTTTGACAAACCTAATGTACACACACACACACACAAAATAATTGTATATATATTTGCGACTGTACAGCTAAGTGAATGAATTCGCCGAAAAGAGACTCTCCGCTGAACTAATTTGTTCTTATTTCAATGTCTTAATGGGTATTTTTCGCGAAATAAAAAAAATTCTCTAAAAGACGACCATGTTAAAGTTAACACTATTAAAATCATTTTGAGTAGTCACAAAACCTTATTCACAGCTAAGAAAATACAAAACCAGGGAATGAAAAGGCATCTACCGTCAATTAAGCCAGAATAAGCTAAGCGAACACTTACCTTCATGGTTTTATAAAGGAGAAAGAAGATCCCCCTGCCACAGCTCTATCCTAGAACACTTGATCGAATCCGGACACCAAGCAAACACACAAAACAACTTCTCAGTTATCTACACAATACGTGGGAATCTTGCCAAAAGAGTACGAATTAAACTTCTTCAAACTGCAGAAGCAATGGCAATTCACATATTGAATCCTGAACTCTGCATACAAAAGAAGTTTGTTCAGTCACTAAATCTCCAATGGTCCTGATCTATCTTAACACCAAATACGTAATTCTGTCTTACCTCTTTCTTCTTTGTTTGTCTGTTTCTTAATTGCATTATTTTCTACCCCCACCCTCTATTAAATATCTACCCTCATGACGACTGTTGCTAACTCCATTTTCGTTTATTGTTAAGTGAATTCTACTCAGCTTATTAACTTAACTCTCATACATTTTTCATTGAACCCTATCAATTAGATTACGTCACCCAACCTACTTTTGTAACTTTATTTTCGTTTCTAACCGATTAACGCCTTCTAAATTACATAATTTGTTGTCAAAAAATTAACAATTGCATTAACACATCTTTGGAAATATTCCTTTTGTTGCCAAGAAAAAACTACTATAAATTTGCGGTTTGTACAGCTTGAGAATGATATCGCCGAAAAGAGTTACTCTTCGCTGAACGCCTTTTCTTTTCTATGACCTCTGGGTATATATCAAAATGAAATAATAAACAAAAGTAGACAAAAAGCAGAAAAAAGTAAATTACCATACACCGTCTTTCTGAAATGGAAACATAGCAGCCAACAGGTCATCTGGTATTCTGTCCTTCAGCATATCATGATCAATTTCAGTGTTCTTTTTCTTATTGTCACTTGGATTATTATTCCCTTCTGGTTTTGTTGAAAGTTCATTCCGGAAAATCTGTAGAAGCCAATAAAAAAAGATAAATCAAAAGAAATTTTAAAATTTCTCGAAGACGCACACACACACACATACGTACGTACAAGTATTCTTTACCTCCAAATACACAAAGACGTATATGCGCACATATATATATATATATATATATATATATATACAAACATACACTTACTTTGAGGACAGCATATGGAAGTCCTTCTAAATGCAATTCATCAATAGCATTGACTTTAGCAACTGAAGGAAAAGAGATTAAAATTATGTGAGAATTATTCATCTAACCCACCAAAGTCATGATATTCGGATAAATCGAATGACCATCTTCTTGTTTGAGAATCTATTTATATAATAGGGAAGAAATGAACAGGAAAGAATAATATATATTTGTGTTAAAAACAGTTTATTTTTATCAGCAATTTACTGAATTTTTTTTATCCTTCACGTTCCCCAGTGGAACATAGGGCTTCAAGCTAACGACTTGAAGTTTACTTTACAGGATGGGGTTGCTCGCCTCATGCCCAACCTTTCCTCTTCACCAGCATTATTTATGGCTTAGCGAGGTAAAGGAGTGCGTCCAGTGGCCGGGGATCGAACCCCGGACTATGTGCATGGTCGGCGAGCGTCCTAACCGCTATACCACCAACGCACAATTTACTGAATATGATTATGCATAAACCGGTTATCTAGATAACAAAATTATTATTTACAGTTATTATTATTATTATTACCGCTGTGCCACTGACACGGAGGTAGAATGCTTACCAACTACACAGATGGTTCCTGGTTCGATCCCCGGCCACAGATGCACTCGTTTACCTTGCTAAGCCAATAATAAGACTGGTAAAGACTAAGGCTACTAGCAACCCCATCCCGTAAAAAATAAATATCACTGCTACAGAAATTTCAAGCCTCTAGCTTGAAGGCGCCCATGTTCCACTGAGAACATAAAGTAATACAAAAAAAACCAAAAGTAACTAACATTAATTAACGTAAACCGTTGCTTTGGGTCATGTAGAGAATTCTTGGCTACCCAACTGGGGAGTAGAGCAGTGGTTCCTTTATCGACGTGCATGACTTTCAACTACTGGGTTACCAGTCGAACCCCGCCCCACCTACCACGGTTTGGACAGCCAGGTATATATATATATATTGGGGCCCATTGCCAACAGCCAACCCCAGAACAAGGTAGGATTCTCGAGATGATAAGAGTCAATCGTTGCAGATGGCTGATGACATGGCACAATGTCGCAGATGAATTCATTCTACGAAACCTTCATTTATATTCATTCAGTTATTCTATCTCCTGACATATATATATATATATATATATATGTAACGGGAGAAGACAAGAGACTCGGTAACGGACGTTTTTATTAAGGAAAAATACACCATACTTATACATATCTAGCCACAGTAAATGTCAACCAGGTTGGAGAATAAAAAAGTGTCGTGATTGGTTGTTGATTTTCTAAAGTGGTCATGTAATCGAGAAAAAAACAAGAGCCTTCAAAGTGATTCATCGTATCCCACCGAATCTTTCCAATAGACTTCGTATTCGTCTACTACACATAGCTGAGGTGATAGGCATTCGAACCCGAAAGGGAAGCGGCGAGTTGGTCGTCAGTGCAAGGGTGGGTGACTTGGAGGAGGTCATGTGAAGAGGAGATGAAAACGTGTGGGCACACTTGGAGCCAGGTGAAGAGAAGACTCTAGCAGAGAACCGAACGCAATGGAGACGCACGGCTGAAGCCCTATGTTCCTCTAGGAATTAAAGGATACAATAATAATAATAATGTATTCAAAAAAGGTTCGTACAGCCATTATCCCTCCCTTGGCCTATTAAGACACAACCAACTAATCACTTCTACACCACCCTTTGTTTATATTTTCAAACCCTTTCTTATCATCCCTTAATCTTATCTTCATTATAAACGTGTTTCATTTCCTTCCCTTACAATCTAACATTACTTAATCGGTTCATTTGTTTTCACTAGCCCTTATCGACTACTTCCACCTGAACAGTTCTTTGTTTAATCATGCTGTTTCTCATTATTCGTGTTACCACAGATTGCCTCACTTTTTCATCCTTATTATTGATAAGACCATTTTTATTATTACTAGTATTATCATCATTATTATCATTACTACTATTATGACTGATTGCACGATTTATATTCACCATCGTATTATCCTAACGACAAAACACCATGATTGGTTTATATTTGAATTTTTATTTGTAAACTTATATATATTAGAGTTAAGCCTGATGAGATCTAATTGAAAACAATATTGTTCGCTTAATGTGTTGTTCTAGATTTTCTGAAAGTTAAACCATAAGACAAAAAGTTGTTCAATGAGATTATTACCTCACCACAACGTAAGCTAAATCGAGATTTGAGGAATAAACACGCATACTTATGTAGCCATTGATTCAAAAATATTGTTTTTAACTTTGGCTACTTCCTACTATCAATCTACGTTTATGTACTACTGATAAATCTTGTCAGAGCCAATGCCTCATATATATATATATATATATATATATATATATATATGATTCTATTGTTGCTTTTTTTATTCCTTCACGTTCCCAGTGGAACATAGGGCTTCAACCTAGTGGCTTGAAGTTTCTGTAGCAGTGTTTATTTTACAGGATGGGGTTGCTAGCCTCATGCCCAATCTTTATTTCTGGCTTAGTAAGGTAAAGGAGTGTGCCGGCCGGGGATCGTACTCCGGACCATGTGCATGGTCGGCGAGAGTCCTAACCGCTATGCCACCGACGCTGATTCTATTGTAATGTCATTAAATCCTCTCTTCTACTTTTGTGTGATATACGGAATTGCTGCAATGTTGCGTTAAGTTTTTTTTTACGTTGTTAATTTAGTCAATTAGTCATGATTAAAGTCCTAAAATGCGTGAAACAGAAAGAGCATCAGTGAAGCGTGATCACACAGCGCCAAAAGGAATAATTGTTTGAGGCCGATAACACACAATCTACTTCAAGTGGTCATTGAAGTTGTGTCCCTATGTGAAGACCCTATCGCCCGGCTATAGACTGCTTCAGAGTAAGTTGGGATAAAGGATTTGAACTGTTCTAGCCCTCACCTATAGAGCGAAGAGGTGAAAAAGTTGGCTTGCTGGATACCCTATTGCTGTTACACCCGTATCCCATCAGAATCACAAATTCGCTCACACACGCACACACAACATAATGTAAGCCGCTTAAACTAAACCAGCGACGACTGTTTTTAGTTCAACTACTATCCAAGTGATTACTCTTCTGGCATGGTAGGACCTGCAGAAATATTTATTCTGTCCAATGTAACTCATTCCAATATAACGATATGCAAGTAGCACCACTACATCAAGGTAATAGCTATTGGTGGTACAGCGTTTGCACCGAGGAGATTTGCATACAATAAAACAATATATAACAAGACTAAGAGAAAAGGAAGAAAGGGAAAATCAAACAGTAATAAGGTGGAAACATAAGCACTCTCATTAAGTATGTTTAAGCAGGCATTCACGTTTCCCCTATATATGGACTAGTATATCCAAGAGTAAGTCGATATACCCAGCATTGTTTTCGATAGTATTTTATCATTTAACTATCATGTCAAACTATCTACTTAAGAAGGACTCTATCCAATGGTTTAATGTGACAATTATTTACACAAAAGTAAAAGGAGAAATGCCGAGATGTTTGACTCTTATCATCAGAATGGTGTGTACACGAAGGGTCTACTCAGTAGATGTGCAATTCTAAACCAGTGTGGTGCACACTAATACTATGTTTCAGAATGAATGGACTACTGTACATGAACGTGTACTCATTACTGGCAACCTTGTTAAAAACAGTATCTAAACTCTTTTTATAAGAATAACGTATAGTGAGTGCACAGTTACGCAATGAATTTGACTCTTAACAAGAATATAAGCATCTCATCAAGTGCAAAAATAAGTCAGTGACACCGAAACTCTGTCAACCACTAATCAATCAAGTTTAACGCAGCTTTGTAGTAAAATGACGAAAGCATTCAAGCATTTTCTAGTTAAGCTTTCATAAGGATATCGGTACAAACCAGTTCATAAAGCAACAGAATTGGCAATTAGATCTGAAATTAACTCAAACATCTCCATTATGGGTAAAATTTGTTTTGATAAAGTCTCACAGTGTTACACAGTAATATTTACTGATGGCAAAGTTTCGAGCACAATTTATTACTGCTCATAATCATATCAAGGTACTCACACAGCTTTCTAACTTCGTTTATATAACTCCATTATTTTTCATCGCTTCACTTGATTGGTAGTGGTATTTTCCATATTTCCTGTATGAGTGATGAGTCATTCCTATTGCACGTGTTGGATATAGACTCGATGAACAAGTATTCAGTAATCAACCTCTCTCTCCACCTACCTAGATGACTTCATAGAATTTTAACCCTCTCCGACCCTATTGTGTGGTTGTATGTTAACGCATGCTGTGTAATTGCTGAGCTTTTTTCTCAATTACTTATCTTCTCGGGGTCAATCATTCTAACCTTGGCTAAATTCTTATGTCCCGACATTCTGATTACCCCCGATCCCCTAGTTTGACCTATGTAGTTGACTTAACTCACAGTCATTGCAAGGTATTTTGTAAATTGTATTACTTTGTCTAATTGGTTGACCGCGAGAAGATAAGTAATTGAGAAAAAAGCTCAGCGATTGCACTGCATGCGTTAACATACAACCACACAATAGGGTCGGGGAGAGTTAAAATTCTATGAAGTCATCTAGGTAGATGGAGAGAGACGTTGAGTCTATATCCAACACATGCAATAGGAATGACTCATCACTCATACAGGAAATATGGAAAATACCACTACCAATCAAGTGAAGCGATGAAAAATAATGGAGTTATATAAACGAAGTTAGAAAGCTGTGAGAGTGAGTACCTTGATATGATTATGAGCAGTAATAAATTGTGCTCGAAACGTCGTCATCAATAAATATTACTGTATAACAACACTGTGAGACTTTATCAAAATAAATTTTACTCATAATGGAATTATACTCAACCACCACAGTGCACAAGTTCTGTTCTTATATCAACCCAAACGTCTCCAAAACTGTGATTGTATACAGACAACTCTGGATGGTGTTAGTCTCTTCACTGAGAAGGGTACACTCTAACGTTTAGTCATTTTCTGTGAGAAGATTCATTTGCATGACACTGATAAATCCCTCGTGTCCTCTAGTGTATACCGCACAGTGGAAGGATTATAGCTCTTCAAGAAGCCTGGCTCCATGACCCATATGATGATAATTTAGTCTATCTAAACGGTATCAGATTATTCAGACAACATTGGTGTAACCCTAAGCAGAAATGTGGTAATGGTGTAATGCAATCTTCATCAATTCGCAATGGTGTACTTCTACTAATGAATGTTTTAGATTCTCAAATGACTGCAAATTGACTGCATCACTGTTAAATGTCAGCCAGAACGCCTGTCCAAATATAACTACACATACATTTCAAACATTAATATTGCACCTTGATGTAGTCCGCCAAAGCTATCTTCATTTGCTGGCAAATTCACCTCCTGTACTGTTGTGAAGAAGACAAGACTGAGGAGACTGAAAGGATTGTTTATTTGGTGAAACGTATGGTACATAGCTAAATTTGGAATACCATATTCTAAACCGGCCATTTGCACATCTTCACCACATCCTTGACGAATTGGTCGAATATCGTCTCATTCGATAGCTTCTTGGATTCTGCATCATATGGCAACATTCTTCTCATGGTTCTCTTCTTTGATTGCTCTCTTCAGTGTGCCAAACATGTTGTTACTTCGTTCCTGATATACTACTTATATCGGATTATAAGTAGCACTCACCACACTGTCACCACCTCTCTTGGCAACTCTGTGTAAATAATTACTGGGGATTTCAGTTCGTGTGACTACATTATCCTTACAACATATGGTCATGAAAATATTGTCAACTTCGAAACAAAACTGGAAAATACTCTTGATTTAGTGTTTACAAATGACCAACCTATTTGAAGCTTGGAAAACAGCCCCACTACTTAATTCTAACCACTGTATTATATGTATATACTGCCCAAAATATATGGAAAGCTTCATAAAGGGGCCTTCTTGCGTCTTGGCAAGAAAACACAACATAGATGCTATACCCATGACAATATACAGAATCTAAGAAGCATGTTGAAAGATACAAAAACTGGGACTTATTCACCGAACAAGTTCTAGATGACACAATTACAAATGTAACATGTTATCTCCAATTCTAACTTGATGTTTGTTTTCGAAAAGGGACACTCTTCGCTTCCTTTAGATGTCCCTGTTGTCTTAAATCACAATATTGTCTCTATTCTATGTTCGGTGTGCCTCCCTAGATTATACATCTGCCTTTGACTCTGCACATAGGCCTCTTTTGTTTAATAAGCTTGCTGCAACACAAACACAGTGCTGAACTAAAAAGAGTTTGCATTCCTATTTTTCTGAAAGAAAGCAATACACTGTTTGCAATGGGGAGTCCTCCAGTGCTTCACTTACTCTAACTGATGTTCCTCATAGAGCTATTCTTTCTCCTTTTCTGATTTCCTTTTTCTTACATGACTTGCCCCATTCTGACGAAGCCAATTTTGTTAAGTATGTGGATGATCTGACTGTTTCGATGGCTGTAACTTCTCATTCAGACTGTTCCGAAATCAATAACTTTTTATAAGAAATTAGTCAGTGGTCGCCGTCAAATAGTCTTAATAGGCTTAATCTCTCCAAATATCAGGTTGTTAACCTCACGTTCAGACGCAAGTGCGACTTACATGAACTGGTTAGTTCTCACGAATTTACTATCATAGATGGCACTGAAGTTGGAACCAAATCGAATGTGTTAAATACCTTGGACTGTGTATTTCCTCTGATCACCTTCCCTGTTCTACCCACATCATGTTAGTTTCCAGAAAGATGTTTCGTTTAACGTTCTAAGATGGGGAAGTTAAGCCGATCTAGTATCATTCTGTCTCTACTGTCAGCGTTTGTTAATTCTTGTATTCTGCCTATACTTCTTTACTGCTCACCCTTAATCATTCTTGGGCTACTTAAGAAAGACTTTATTATACTGCGTAGGGCACTAAAAGCCGTCAGTAGGAGGAGTGGAGTGTTGCTAAACCAACTTGCTAATATTATTGTGGATAGACAGATGGACTCCTGCAAGAAATTGGCAAATATAACCTTGTTAGACACTTAGCATCCTCTCCTCTATGCACAACTCTCTCCTTCCATCTTACCAGGTAGAACTAGAAGCAATTATAGAAGACTGTAGGCTCAGACGATTCAGTAAAAAAAATTCTACAATATCTTATTTAGCATATTTTATGTGATGAGACAGTTGTAAGGTATGTTACTACGAACTTACTAAGAAACACTAAGCAAGGCAAAGCAGCGGGACCTGATGGATTGACTCCAGAGATATTTAAGTACGGTGGAGACAGTTTACTGTCTGCGTTAACTGAGGTTCTAGGAAGCGTCTGGGAATCAGAGGAAGTCCCATAGGGTTAGTGTAAGTCACTGATCATCCCGATATACAAGAAGGGAGACAAGTCTTCTTGTGATAATCACAGAGGGATTAGCTTGACTAATATAGTATCTAAAATCCTAGGCTCAATAATACTGCGTAGACTAAGCGGTGCTCGCGAGGCAAAAACACGAGAAAACCAGGCAGGTTTTAGGCCAGGTAGAGGGTGTATTGATCACATCTTCACCCTTCGACAGATTCTAGAACATAGGCATTCCTACCGGCGTCCGACAATCACCATATTTCTTGACCAAAAGGCGGCATTCGATTCTGTCGACCGAGAGGTTGTCTGGCGATGCTTGGCTGTAAAGAGAATGCCGAGAAAATACATTGCACTGATTAAGGCACTCTACTCGTACTCATGCAGCCAGGAGAGGGCTTATGGCGAGTTGTCATCTGAAGTGGTGACGACTAGTGGCGTCCGTCAAGGATGCCCATTATCCCCATTCCTATTCAACTTCATCATAGACGTACTAATGGAATTAACCCTAACACAATTCAGTGACTCAGGGATTGACTTGCTACCAGGGAATAATCTCGTCGACTTAGAATATGTGGACGATATAGTCCTTCTAGGCGAGGACGCTGACAAAATGCAGAGTCTACTGAACACCTTGAGCAACAATCTTCGTATGTTTCGCATGCGATCCGCCCCTGTAAAATGTAAGATGATGCTGCAGAAATGGACTTCACCGACCCGTAGATTAGAAATAGGAAGTGAAGTGGTAGAGCACGTTAACCGCTTCACTTACTTGGGAAGTACCATCAGCCCCAACGGGTTGATCTCCGATGAAATCTCAGGACGAATACAGAGGGCTAGTTTCGCATATGCCAGTTTACGCCGTCTCTGGCGTAGACGCGATATCCGACTGGCTATCGACCAAAGGGCGTGTGTACTGCTCAACAGTCCGCTCCGTCCTCCTTTATGGCTAGCTGTGAGACCTGGCCATTGACAGCAGAAGACATGAAAAGATTAGCTGTCTTCGATCATAGGTGTCTGCGTTCTATCTCCCGTGTGAAGTGGTATAATAAGGTGAACAATATTGAGGTTAGGCATCGGTCGAGTGCTAGGTAAGGAGGGGAAATCAATCGACGAGGTTGTGAAGTTACATCGATTGAGATGGTTAGGACATGTACTACGTATGCCTAGTCGTCGCCTTCCTCGACAGCGGGCAATGTTAGCTGATATAGGGCCAGGCTGGAAAAGAGCTAGCACGCTGTGGTCAAACCAAAACATGGCACCAGTCAATGAAATCCACAACAGCTAGTCTAAGCCACGTAGGAAGGTGTAGACTTCCTGACTGGTTGGGGTCCTCGGGACGGTAAAAGCCAATGGTTGGAAACAATTGGTGACATGGCTCAAAATCGTTGTCAATGGCTGGCGCAGATACATCCACTCCTTGTGACTTATGATTTCCAATTAGACTGTTTCGTTCTTCGTTATTACTATACCTTTGTCTCACACCTCTGTTTACTGACTATATTATGCATATCTTCTACTTTCTTCTCTTGCTTTGTGTGCCACAAGGAGGGAGTGTGGCGACTTGAACTGCCGCACATATGTGCAAAGTTCTATGTCGAAAACCGACCGACCGAAACGGCCTTTTTAACATTATTATATTGTTAACATTTTTATCTGATTTTAAATTTATATTATTTGACGGTATGATCGATGCAAATGTCCTGTTTTAATTATTATCCCTGTAATGAGAAACCTAGATGCAATACTTATGCAAGCGCAAAGCAACAAGTTGGCAGAAGAAGCATCAAAGATAGGACATCACTTCAGGTGAACATAGAGAAAACAGAGGTTATGAAGATTCCTGGGCAACACCACCAACAGCAACAACAACAACAGACAACAATCAGCATAAATGTGAGGAACCTGAAAGAAACAACCTCTTTCACCAACCGAACTGGGAAGCATCGTTTCAACTACAGGCGAACGGAACTGACGAGGATATCAAAGCAAGAATCGGAAAAGAAAGGCAAGCTTTCACTACTCTCAAGTCTGTGTGGAGGTCAACAGCACTCAGAGTCAAAACGAAGATAAGATCCGGACTTTCCACTCCAATGTGAAGTCAGTCACTGCTACTATACGGATGGATCAGAGACTTGCACTGCGCGTCATGAAATGCATCTCAAACAAACTACAGACCTTCATTAACAGTTGTCTTCGCTCAATACCACTCAAGATCAGATGGCTGGCCAGAAAAGATCAGCAACAGAGATCTCTGGCAATGAGCGAACCAACTCAGCAGGAACCGATTGTGAAACAAATAGTCAGGAAGAAATGGAGATGGATTGGCTGACCATACTCTGAGAAAACAATGCATCAAGTGACATCACTAGACAAGCCATTGCTCGAGTGGAAACCGAAAGGGAAGCGGAGAGTTGGTCGTCAGTGCAAGGGTGGGTGACTTGGAGGAGGTCATGTGAAGAGGAGATGAAAACGTGTGGGCAGACTTGGAGCCAGTTGGAGACTCTAGCAGAGAACCGAACGCAATGGAGACGCACGGCTGAAGCCCTATGTTCCTCTAGGAATTAAAGGGAACAATAATAATAAATAATAGATGCAATACTGTATTACATGCTGAAAATTCCATATCTGTACCAAAGGAATACTGTTTGGAATAAAGCTATTATTATTATTATTAAAAGAGAATCATCCCTATGATGATGTCTATAAGAAAGGCAAGTAAAACAAGGTAAAACTGACGAAGATATCATAACTTACCATACTGTTTTGAAGCCATAGTTTTAAATAATTGAGTCAATCCATTATGATATCTTGCATACACTTCAAACCTTTTAGGTGAACATAATGTACAAAGTACATTCACTAGGTTAGTCTTTGTATTGACAACATCATTAAGTGGAAGAGAATTTTTTGAGGGAAATGTATTGTTATTAGATTTTGGTATGATAGTCTGTTTAACTTGTGAAATTGGTTCCTTGATAGGATGTGATAAAGGAACTTTTGCAATCGTCGGTTGACTAGAGAGGAGACAAAAACATGTCAAATATATATACTTTACATTTTTCTCCAAAATCGAATTTGTAACATTTGTTTTTTCACAATAAATAATAATCAATCATCTTTAAGAAACTTACACAATTTAAATGAAAAAATAATACCAAACTTAAATAACGAAGGTATTCTAGGTGTTTTAGTTTCCTAAGCTTAATAATTAATTAATTAATTAATAGCTACAACATCCATGAAGAATAAATATGGATTCAAAGGACAATGAGTGGAACTGTGACACTCGACTTCAAAACAAGTGGATCCATCTACAGAGGTTTGTGAAGCTAGACAGTATCATCGATTCTCACATAACAAATGTGGCTCATTGTCTTTTAGATGGAAAGGCATACTGAACTGTCCTGTTATCATTTATAGGTTATCAAATTCAAATTTCGAGGATTTAAGGAGAAAGTCTAAAGTCTTCAATCCTTATTATAATAAGTAATTTAATAGTCAGTTAAAGTTGGGAAAAATTTCTATTGTTGAGTTACAAGTCAATTATTAAACCAACTACTACTAATTGAATCACTGAAATTCAACAGTGAACTTTGCAAAGAAGTGCGGCAGTTCCAGTTGCCACACTCTATGTACCACACAAAGGTAGACAAAAGATGTTGTCCGGAAGGACGACGAAAGCTTCGCGACTAAACCAACCAGCTCAGAGAACACTTTTAATTGCAAATCATCCACCTGAGCTACAAATCTTCTCTATTATTTCAGAATACACTTAGATTAAATAATAATTATTATTATTATAAGCAGAAATGTGAGGAGGAAGGATAAGAACATGGAAAACAAGACAGTTTAGTGGATATAGAGTATCACAGAGGGTCAATACATCTCCGCCCCTGAGAACAATTTTGAGCCATACCTCCAATAGTCATCATCTCGGGGACACCAATCAAGCAGTCTACACCACCGTACATGGCTAGCTCAAACTAAATTTCAAAGACTCAACAGACTGATTCCAGGTTTTTTATGTCCACCCCTAACCATTCTCCAATCTAATCCAATGTCATCTAACATTGATTGTCGAGGAAAGCAATGGCTCTGGTTCGCGCATCACTTGTCCTAGACAATATCAATCGATGTAGTTTCACAACCTCATCAGTTGATTTACCCTTCTTACCCTACACTCTGTAGCTAATCTGAGTATTATTCACCATATTATTATGCCACTTAAAATGTAAGGTAGAACGCAAACATCTGTGATCAAAGGCAGTTAGTCTTTTCATATCTTCCACTTTCAATGGCCACATAACTCACAGTCATAAAACAGAACAGAGTGAACTCATGCGCGCAGTACACACATCCTTTGATGGATAGCCGCATATCAGACCTTCGCCAGAGTTGACGTTACTTAAACCAACCACTATGTAGTTATATCACGAATATCTATCTATTCATATGCTTACTCAAAATAAAAAATATACACCATAGTGCACCGATAGCTGCTGTCAAGATTGAAATAATATTTAGTGACTAGACAAAACATACAATAGTACTACAATCGGAGAACTGTTACCATTATAAATCTCACTTGGACTCATGCAACCACCTTGTCAGTGAGAACAAGAGAGAGAGAGAGAAATCGCATAAAGAAAAAGCTCAAAGTGAGCTAGAATGAGGTATTCATTACATTCATAAATCTGTCATCGTTTGTGAAGTATACAAATGGAATATCCAGGGAAGAAATTAAGAGAGGGAACCTATCAGTGTAAAACATTTTCAAGGTAGATCAGTTTAAGCCTCTTCAGCAACAACAACAACACAGAAATAGGTGGAAAACAACAAAAGTCTACAAAAGTAGAGATGAAAGAATACATAATTTAACAACATTTGGTGGGAATATTTAGATGTAGAATACTATATTAAACGAAAAGTTTCCTTCACATGGGATAAAATAGTTCCAATACTATGTTTAGGTTTTAAGAAAGATCTGAATTCTATCTTGATTACCAAAGTAAAGACAAGTAAACGAACATAAGTCTTTTCAACTAAGTTATCCCTGATTCCTGTAACCTTTTTATGACCTCGCTAAGCCAGAAATAATGCTGGTGAAGAGGAAAGGTTGGGCATGAGGCTATCAACCCCATCCTGTAAAATGAACACTGCTACAGAAACTTCAAGCCACTAACTTGAAGCCCTATGTTCCACTGGGGACCGTGAAGGAAAAAAAATCAAAGAAATCAAAAAAGAGAACGCATAAATCGGTCCACAGTAGGCTTCCAATCTGCCACAACTATCTTAGACAACAAACTATAGTCACAAATACTGAACGACACGATATTCAATACTACTCGCCAGTACGATAACTGTAGCATTTCAGTATCTTTAAAGTATTACTGATTAGCTACCTCCAGAACTATCTATATTTCTAAGTAATGTAACGATTGTAGGGTTTTACATCTTAAAAACTAAACAACGCTGAAACTATCCGATAATTAGTATCGCAATAAAGCTGATAAAAATATAAATCAAAAAACCGTATAGTCGTACACAGCGAGTGACACTAAGAAGCATTTCAGAAAGCAGAATGGGAAAGTTCATGTTGGAAACATACCAATGCACCTACCACTCAAAAGATAGAAATCAGTTTATACATCCCGGTATTGAGGATAGTACGGTTTATCTCAAAACGAATTTGTTGGTATAAATGTTTACCTTTAAAGTTCATCTAACCTGAGATACATTAATTACGGCTAAACAAATCCCATTGTAGCAGAAACCCTAACTATTAGATAGCACGAGTGAATACAGACTAATAAGAATTTTAAAAATCTACTCTGTGCTTAGATATGCCCACACGACAAGTTGAAAGATACTGGGTAGCGGTATATCTCTCTACTACTAATCTATTAAAAATGATTTATATATTCACCTAGTTTTGAAAAATATGAAAATGCCAAACAACGAAGACGGTCCTACTTAATAAATAACTAAATCTGCATAGAAGCAATTACACTTATTCGACTGCTTCGGGCAGTCTTAATCTTGAAGCATAAAGTCACCAATCTTGAGCCGATGAGTTACAGAAGCAACAGCCTACAGATTTAATGCACGAAAGTAAGGTTAAAATTCATTTAGCCTATTGTCACCAGAAATGTTGACGCATAGCTTGTATAACATTCCAATGCAGCACTTATGTTTTGAAATACCTATGCTGTCACAATAAAGAACGACTGAACTGAAAGTTTAGAGTGATCAAACATAAAATGAGACCAATCACTGAAGTGTCTGACTGATGATCATGTAAACAGCCCGACGGAGATCTTAAGAATACAAGAGTTAAAACCTCGTTTAAAATGGCGCAGACGTCTCCTTACCAGGTGAAAATTCACTTTTATCTTCTAGTAGACTCAGATTTATTCATTATACCACCAATCTATGTCGCTTCACTTCACTTTCATCCTGTAACTAATACAATCGTGTGAAACCTCTTACGTTACGACTATTTTTGACACTAGTTCAGAACAAACGTCCTTCACCTCTTAATAACCAGTCCACACAGCTGCTTAGAAACAATCCGTTTCTACTGTTTAAAATATGGCATTTATTTATAGATAATTAGATTTTCCAGGACCAGTAATTATGCCTACAATCATGAAAAACTGTGAACAGGTTAGCAAGTGGAGAGCATTTTGGGAAAGTCAAACAGCCACCAGTCAAAATTACATATACTAATCACCTGAAATCCTCAATTTATTTCTAGAAGTACATACAGGTATAGTAATAAAAACCTAAACTCACCTAATACTCGTCCAGCCTCTTGCCATACGTGTGAAGTCTTGGCCAAGCTTTGCAGCCTGTGTAACACCATGATCACTTTGATGAGACAAAGACTGTCTAATAGGCATATTCTGTTTATTAACTATGGGTACTGAGCTAGTAGTCCCACTCTGAGCATGTCGGTTACGGGACTCAAGGGCTTTTCTTCTTTTAGCTTCGATGAGCTGGCGCTCTTCTTCAGACAACGCATCAGAACTCATGTTCCCTGAAGACAGTAAAAACGTTTCAATTATGAATACTTTACAGTTATATTTGAAAGAAGACAAATTTTATAGAAAGAACGTTTATTTTGTTTACAATTTATGTAAAAACAACAGAATGTAACATGGCACCCAAACACTGAGTAATGTTAGAGGTCATTAGTTCATCCACATGTTCTCCCAAATGTCGTTTCGGATCCTAATGAAAAAAATATATAAACAAATAGTACAGCCATACCATTTTCCCAACATTTTTAATAGCCAACTGTTCAGGAGTCATTTTCTCTTCATCTTCAAGTGACTGAAAAATAATGAAAGCTACTGAACTCAACAAACCTTATTGTAAGACTTGACAAGGTCCAACATAGTCTGTAGTGTTTTGTGATTAGCAGTGCAGTGAGTATTGTAATCCTCCAAGGTAAGACCATCCCTCCACGTACGTTTATTCAAGTTCATCAGCATCTAGGCAAATCAACGGTAAGCGCTTGAGACTCACCTTAATCTCCCACTTATTTTTACGGTAATTGATAGGTAGGGAGTAATAATGTCTATTTAAACCATGAATAAGAGCTTGAATTGTTGGTTTACTAAGATGACCAACGTTTGAGGTGGTTTGTCTAGGCTCCTGATTAGTAATGACAAGGTTCGGGTTGATTAAACGAAACGCATCAATAACAACCTAAGAGTAAAACTGAAAAGAAGTAACCATTACTTTTCCCTTGACGCTCTGTATGGGATCCACAACAACAGCAACTGCACGATCGGAAAGAGCTTCAAAACTTTGTTGCGTATTCATGTCAACTCCAGACAACCAACACCCGAACCCTGGATGTGAGTGGTACCATCCAACAACCATTTCAGGACTAAAATTAAATAAATCTAAGAGAGAAGTACCGGCCAGTTTGCCTGAGCATATCCAACATTTTAGCCTGAAATACAGGGTCCACAGCCTCTACGCTAACACCAGTTCCCGACTGAGGCATTGCGAAAACGTCCACGACAGTAACAGTATAATCATCAACAAATTCACCCAACATCAGACCCATAACCTCCATTGGGACTCCTGCTCTACCGTGTTTGAGCATCTTTAGCAGTGCAAGACTGCTTATATACACTTGCTCAGCGGTATCTGGAACGGGACCATCCGTTGGCTGAGCATTTGACTGCCCTAAAGCAGCCAAACCATCAGCACCGAGTCGGAGAAGACGGTCCATAATAGCAAATACTAGAAGTTATATATTACTCAGAGACAGATGTTAAGACACGCGGGGTCTGAAGGTCGTGTTTGGCGACCTTGACACGAAAATGTTCCAAATTACTTGCGATATTTAAGAAATTACTGGCTAAGTTAATTTGTACATCTATCGAAGACACACTGTTTATCACAACTGTGAATGACGAAAGTGATAGATATGTGGGAACAATACATCAAATATTCATTTAATGCCAAAATGTGGACGATGACATCCCAATATCCAATATCGTTTTTACGAGCTAGTATAAACCAATTTGATTTCTTTGTGCTTGCCTCTTGATTGTGAAGTGGAGGTTCCTGATCTTCGGTAAACGTCTGCGTAGCTCGTCCAGCCACTCGACTGTCGTAGCTTTGGTTGACTCCAAAAGGAGTAGTGCAGGGATTAATTATATGTGGTTTGTAGTATGAGGTATGTTAAGACTGTTACTACTGCAAATGGAGTGGATCCTTTCACCAGTTGGTCCTTCGGTATCGTCGTCAATAGAAAAGAGATAATAATAATGATGATAATAATAGATATAATTAGTGAAGGTATTCAGACTAACAGACAGAAAAAGAATAAGAAAACGTAACAACAGTCAGTCAACCGGTATATACATATATATATACCAGTAATAATGATAATAATAATAGGTGTAGTTAAAGCTGTCAGGAGAGTAAGACGGAAGAAAATGTAAAGAAGTAAAACGACAAGTTGAATTTTCTACCCTTGAATGGTGTATGCGATTTTAAGGGGATAGGCCATTTGGATGCAGTCCTTGTGTCGCTGCATGGTTGTCCAGCCTTCGCTTAAAAGCATCCACAGACGCTGCCATAGCTACATCTGCCGGTAAGGAATTCCAGGGACGGCAAAACCGCAGGGAAAAGAAGTGGGAGCGCACCCGGATTTAGGCAGGACACTTGGGTGACACAGACTGTTATTCTCAGAACTGCATCGCTCTAGTGTCACTGAAGCCTGGGGACGTATTAAAGCCTCAGTTTGCTGCCTCCTTATGGTTCGAGGTCTGCTTTCGCAGCATCGGATGTATCCTCCCATTTTCCCCTTGATCTCATACCACCGTTGAAGTGCTATGGCCAACTGCTCTGGGGAGTTGAATGTGACACTTAGAAGCTTTGGAGAGCTAAACAGTGTGAGATGAGCGGGGCGAGGTAGTCGGGAAATGGAGATGGCTCCAGGGCCATCTGAGATGACAGCCACCTCCACTGCTGTACGTCATGCATGTGTTTTTCACAAGTAGTGCCCGTTTCCAGCTCCGGAACACCGTGTACCACCATAGAGGTAGAAGGCATCAGTTCCGGCGACTCCCTCGCCATCTGTCTGATAGCCCATGGTCTGTCTTGTCTCACCCTTATGTTCGAACTTCTGTCGATGGCTAGTACCTGAGCCATCAATAGTACCTTTTCGGCCCCTTCGGCAGAGTCCAGTGTAACCTTTAATGGGGGTGGCTTACCCTGAGGCGTTTGGACATCCCTGTACAGCCTGCACAATTTCACTGGACCAGTATTCAGACCTAATTTATTGCAAAGGCTGGACCACTGTTCCTGATCAAACATAGCCCGCTGTTCAAGCAAGCTGTCCTTGGTCACAAGTACGTTAAAGAGTATAAGAGAATTAGACCGATTAACCTCAGACTTAGGTTTGGCCTTTGGCTTCTTGTATTCCTTTGCAGCATCAGCAACTTTAGGCTTCATCAGGCTCTGGCCGGCCTTTGTTGTGAAGCCAAGCTTGCTTGTGGATGCAAGTGGTAACTCTAGGTTCCCTACTACTAACCTATTCAAATACACCAGGGTATATACGTCTAAATATCAGATTACCCACCATCCTCTCTCTTCCGTATGACTAAGCAACATGTCTTAAACTATCAACCGTACTTCTGCGTAGATAGTGATTATCATCGAAAATGACTACATTCCGAGCTTTTAGTACCAGCTGGAGCAGATAAATCCCCCTGGTAAATAACCCCTGTTCCAAATGCAATATATTACATCAAGTGATTTCGGTACATTCACCATTACCACTTGGAGCAATAATCCAGTAAGAAGTATGGGAATCAGGACACCATAAATCCAATTGCTATTCTATTTTAGAGGCTGACTGTATTGACGTTCGCGAATTGTACGGAGTATACTAACGCAAGATCTTATACCAACAGCTTCCATAGTATTCGTTCCTCGTGTATCAAAGACAAAGCAAAACGCCACAAATGATCGTCCAAAGTACGAGAAATATTTCGGGACCAAATCGTGAACTGAAGTGAATGCTTAGCTGGCTAGTGATCGTGCACACACGCGACACGACGGAGTACCGAATGGCATGGATGCTTGACCGAAAGCCTTCTGCTAAACAAGTCGACTTAAACAGTGAGGATTAGCATCCGATGTTCAGTGATGATTGCTGTGGTCAATAATTTTGGGGAATTATTTACCGCTACACTATGTATGATAAGAGAAATACCAGCAAATCTCTCAATTTGGTATGCCCTCAGCAAAGCACTGACGTATGTAAGACACTTTTAATTAGGGACGCAACCTACTGCAACCAGTTTAGTGTTCTGTTATATAGTCTGCAGTTCTTTAACAAAATAGCAATCATCCAGAATTGAAAATTAATTCTTACATAGGTCAGATAGAGCACCCCAAGTTTATTCTCATCTATACACTTAAGTGTTGTCAAAGTTGACCAGCCTTTTCAAAGCATCTTACTCCGGGCGGCGAAAATGCCTAACTCTGAAACAGAATATCACAGAGTGAAGAACAGCCAGCACGATCATTGCTGTCCTATACGCCCTCAGTTTGAAACTCTGACAGAGGCTAAAAAATTCACCAACACACAACGTATCTTATTACAGGACACAAGCTACAAACAAATAAGTTTCAGCAGATAAGACAGTGATTGAAAGGCGTGCTTACAATCACCTCAATAAACCTAATGACAAGACACCGCAAGCCACAAAAAATTGACAAACACACTGCCGGCACGGTAGAACTCATTGCCTCCCCCCTCTCAAATCTCACAAAAGTAGCTCCACAGAAAACGAGACCAAACGAAAGACTTGTGAGCTATAGTCTTACTCCTAAATTAATCTCTCCTCTCTCTACCGTGGATCTAGATATGTCTGTGAACATCCATAAGATGGAAATCAGTCCCTCTTGTAAGGTGACTACATCCTCTCCTAGCCAAAACGTGACAACGCAAATGGAAATCGGTAACCAAACATGCCGAAATACACCACTTGTTGCGAAGAATCCCTAACATATTCAAACTCCTGAGAACAACTCTATCTTTAAGGTAAATAATATTCAAAACTATGCTAGCAACCAAATCAAAAAACAAAAATAGGGACATGGAGTCTAAGGATAATAAGGACACAACCTATTCGCATACTGTACCAAGTCACACTAGTAACTGGTGTAGTGACTCTATCACGCAAAGTAGTATTAGTGACAACACTTGGAGCTCAGCCACCAGGCACTCGGGGTCTAGAAAGTAAGACGCACAAACTAACTTTGGTAGATAATACGAAACAAGTCTTCTGGGAAACAAACCACAGTGCAGCTATGCACATGACGAAACCCCTGTAAGGTCTCTTGGAATGTCCCCACACAATAGTCAGATTAACAAGTCATGGGCAACACAAGGTACCAATGATTTTTTATCCAACACATCCGTGTCAGCGCTAACCAAACAGCTGGCGGGGATGTTAACTCTTCTGAACCAGTACCAATAATGTCGGCTCCCTATTGAGAAGAAAACAGACATAGGCTAGCACACTATTAATCACACCCAATGACTGTACAAGCGTAGGCGAAATAAAAACTCCGACCCAAGCCTAGAACTACGTCATCGTATAGTTTATCTACTAACAAAACCCATTACTCACTAAAGAATGCATAGTAACTCGACATACATAGGTGAACATGGTACCCAAACTAGTTGCAACACAGGGTTGTTATGCCACGCGAAAACAGTGGATGCCGATCCAAACTTGAACCTTATTGGCGAGCTTAAACACTTCAAACACTTCTTCAAATCTCAACTCTACTTAATACTTATTAATGCTAGATCTATCCTCAACAAACTACCGATGCTCAGGGCACACACACTGGTATACAAACCCCCAATAATTATTATTACCGACTCCTGGTGTCACTCCAGTATACCAGAGGAAGAGATAAGCATCGAAGGGTAAATACACCTTCGCTGTAACAGGAAGAGTGGTAAGGGAGGAGGCTGCTAATGTACTTCCTGAACACACTCACTGTCTCACAGCTAGAAAATAGGGAACTGAATGACATGCATGACACCCTATGGGTCAACGTACAATTCAAAAGTGCTACACTACTAATAGGATGCACCTACAGAGCACCTGGCACGAGACACTACTTATAAATGTACTGGAGCAAGTATCCACTCTTTCATACGAGCAAAAGATCATATGCGGAGAATTCAACCTACCCGAAATCAAATAGGATTTATTAACAGGGCCAACTAAATATCACAAGCAATTAGATACACTGGACACTATCGGCTGGAAACGAATTGTCACTATCCCTACAAGAGGTGACAACGTAATGGACTGAATATTCTCTCACGATATAAGTCCCCTCTCAATCTTAGTGGGTTCTAAGTTTTCAGGTAGTGACCACAAAACAGTGATGTGTGCACTGCCACTCCCACTGAGTAGCAATGCAGCTCATACCTCCACTTATAATAATAATTTTTTTATAATAATAATTTTTATATTTTCATATCAACATAAATTTACATGAAAATGCATGCCAGTTTTACAGGCACGATCAAGTATGATACAATGTCAAATAGTAGATTGTCTACAAGTTAGTAATGCTTGAACAGCTAAATATTTAATAATAATAATGTATTTCATATAAATTTACAAATTTACATGAAAATGCATGCCATCTTTACAGGCACGATCAAGTATGATATAATATCAAATCGTAGATTGTCTACAAGTTAATCGTATTTCAACTGTTAAATATTCGATACATATAATACACTCATTTTCTGAATTAGGCCGTATAGTTATTGATATATGTATAAATACACTCTCTCTGACCCATGTCGTATCATTATTGAATTAAACAGTAGTCCCCCAGGTTGCGCAGGAGAATCGACTTCATTTCGTTTTCAACCCGTAGTTGTAGGCATACGATAACCAACCAATATTGAGGTAAGTACAACGTTTACAAGGGATAGTAAGCTGTTTTAGAAAAGTAAAGATGCTAAGGTGAATCATTAAAGTGTAATGAAATAGGTAAATGCAATGTATCATTAATATATGCATTCATAAAGGAAATACAATGGGAGACTATAATCCCTAGGCTGACAAAGTTCCTTTGCAATGTATAATGCTACCCTATAGGTTTTACTATCATGATGTCCACTTTTGGTTTAATACAATTATCCACAAGCCGGTTGTTTTAATTTCATACCTTTTTCTGTTTGGTGCACAACCATACCCTATAAAGAATAGGAATAAAATAAGTCGAATCAAATTCATAAAGAGCTTTAAAATGTTAGGTTTAGTGGAATATAATAAGCAAGTGAAGACGTTATTAGAAAATGTATGAGATGAGACATTGTTAAGTGATATTCGAAGATACGACAAAGGAAAGCATGTCAATTTATAAGATGCCCCATAAACCTGTGCAGAGCCCACGTGGCATCTCAGCAACTTCACAACAAGTAATATATAGGAACTAGAGTAAGGCAAACTGGGCCTTAGTAGAATCAGAGCTAAAATCCTCCGAATGGGGCGAATACTTCAATACTGATGACCTCTCGAGAGCTCTGAGCATCTTCTACCATAACTCAAACATATGCTTGGATGCTGTCATTCCACTCAAAATACTCAAGCTTTCCCCACATAGAAAGTCATTCATAAAACCAAAGGATCGTACGAAACTGAAGAGACTATCAACAAGCTACTTCAAACACCACGATTTTTGCACACTAGGTTTAATGCTTAACACTCTTAGCTCCATCTCACAAGCTCGAGATTTCTGTATGAGAAACGAAGAACGCACCGTAATAGTCAGTCCTGCTAGAGTGTATGGTCTCACAGAAATCTTCCTATAACGCGGTCCGTCCAACGTTTGCGTTACATTTTTGCGTGATTCGTTACATAAAATTTATCTTGTTGTAATCCTTGCACAAGTACTCTACTCACTCCATACCTATAACTATTAACTCTCATATCAAATAGTTATGGTTAACCAAAGTAAAAAGCAACGAACTCAATCCCCTGTAAAACTGATGACTAATTATAACTCGCTGATTGCTACATCAAGCAACACACTCCCTACGAATGGTTATAGTGAGCCACATAACTCACTTGTATGTCGTAAGCGTCGAGCTGAATCAGAGGATAAAACTGTACTGACAACTAGTATTAGCACTACTCCCAAAAATTCAGTACCCTCTGCTCATACAGAAACCCTTCCTAAACCTTATGTGCTTATCGAAAAACTCCAGCCTTCAAGCTCTGTTTCAGCACTATCTTCTGAAATAGAACTTCTAAAGTTGTCTATAGGAAAACTTAAGGCCTAGTTAAGGGAAATAAAAAACAAGTCAGTAAATCCTGGAATTTCTGAAACCAATACCAAAATATCCAAATTATCAGATCAGATTAGTGATATCAGATCGCAGGTCTGTGAACTGACACCTTTAACTATCCTCATGAGAACTGTAGACCTTAACAAACTTGACACGGAATCGGTATCTAAGGTGGATAATCTCATCAACTTTGTTACTACAGAAGTAACAAAACGACTCGATGCTAAACTAAATGCTATCGTCTACAACGTTCCGGACAATGAGGCCCTTAAAAAGGTACAGCGCATCTTACTTAGTGAGGCGAAAATGCCCAACTCCATGACTAAGTGCTACAGGCTGAAGAAGAGTCAACATGAAAAGTGTTGTCCTATTCGTTTTCAGTTTGAAACACCGGCTGAGGCCAGAAAATTTATCCACTCCCAACACACCCTATCGCAAGCCAGAAATTATAAACTAGTAAAGGTTGCAGTGGACAAGACCGTCATAGAAAGGCGCGTATATAATTATCACACTGAGTCTTACTGTGGAATAAACAATAGGACATTGCAAGCAGCAATTATACCCAACCCTTTGAGAGATACCGTAGAATCCACCGCACCACCCCTCTCAAACCACACAGAATTATCTTCTCAGAGAGCGACACCAACCGAAAAGCCACAAGATTGTAACCAAATAGCCAATAAAACCATACCACCTATCACTGTAGATATACACATGTCACTAAATAATCCCGGAAAAAGGTCAAAATCCCCCGAAAGTCGACCCTGCCCTCTCCTAGCCATAAGTCCATTGTTAAAAAAGAGAAGAATTTGACCCCAAATCATGCCAACATCAACAATGGCAGTATAAGTGAGCCCACATTCCCCACGGTCAATAGTATTGGCACCCACAACGTGCGAAATAGCACCATGGCACACACTGATAACCAACGTCAAAACAATGCCACCCTCAAGAGTACAAGTGACAATAGTCAGAACTCGACCACCAACAACTCAGGGCATTCACAGTATGGCACACAAATAAATTTTGATCGGATATATGGTACAAGTCTGCTGGGAACTAACCCACAAAGCAGTACACATGAAACCCCCAAAAGGGCACAACTAGTACCTAAAAATAGGTGGAATAATAAACCATGGTCTTCACAATGTCCTAATCATTTTTTATCCCCTGCGTCCCTGTCAGCGTTGAAAAAACAGCTGGTAGGGATGCTAACACTCCTAAACCGCTAGTGCTGGCGACCCCTTTGCATGAATATAGGAACAGCCTAGTTCACCCGCATCCATTAAGCACACCTGATACATGCACAAGTTTAGGTCAAATAAAGATCTCTACCCCCGTCTCTAGCTTAACTAAAAATAAAAATGCCGTAGCCTATAGCAAATCCACTACTCCAACGCTTAATTCTTCACCGGAAACAGCACACACCAACTCGTTAGACATAGATGATCATGATATTGAAACTCCTCTTAACATAGGGTCGTCATGTCAAACAGTACTACTGGGTGCTGAACCATATTCGGGGCTGATTGATGAACTTAAATACTTCAAATGCTATTTCAAATCTCATCTTTACCTGATCCTCATAAATGCTAGATCTGTTTTAAATAAACTACCAATGCTTAGAGCACTCACAGTAATATACAAACCCCCTATAATTGTCATCACTGAATCCCGGTGTAACTCGAACATACTGGATGAAGAGATAAGATTAGATAACTACACACACTTTCGGTGTGACAGGGAAGGTGGTAAGGGAGGGGGTTGCCTCATGTACTTTCTGAATACACTTACTGTATCACAGCTAGAAAATAGTACACTTAACATGCCTGAGACTTTATGGGTTAACTTACACTTAAATAACGCAATAGTATTAATTGGATGCACCTACAGAGCACCTGGCACCTTTAGTAATTACGAGACCCAACTTATTAATACTCTAGAACAATTATCCACCCTACACTACGATCATAAGATCCTATGTGGAGACTTTAACTTACCAGAAATCAACTGGGAAACACCCACAGGTCCAACTAAACTTGATAAGTTCTTAGGCACACTGGATATACTTGGCTGGAAGCAGACTGTCACAACCCCTACAAGAGGTGATAACGTACTAGACTTAATCTTCTGCCACAATATAAGTCCCCTTTCTACCCTAGTAGGTTCTGAGTTTTCAGGGAGTGACCACAAAACAGTGCTGTGTGCACTGCCACTTCCGTCAAATAGCAATGCAACCCATACCCCTACTTCACAACAAATAACTTACAGGAACTACAGTAAGGCAGACTGGACTCTAGTAAAATCAATGCTAAGATCCTCAGAATGGAGTGAGTACTTCTATACTGATAGCCTCTCGAAAGCCCTAGACATCTTTTACTATAACTCCAACACATGCTTAGATGCTGTCATCCCATTTCAAACACTTAAGTTTTCCCCACATTGAAAGACATTCATAAAGCCAAAGGATCGTAGGAAACTGAAAAGACTGTCAACAAGTTACTTCAGGCGACACGACTTTAGTACACTAGGGTCAATACTTAGTACTCTTAGCTCCATCTCGCAAGCTCATAACTTGCATATGAGAAATGAAGAATGCACGGCACTAGCCAGCACCACCAGAGTAGGTGCTCTCACAGAAATACTAAAGAAACGAATGAATCGCCAAAGCCATAAAATTTCTCTCCTTATAAACAAGGGCAAACTATACAGCAACCATGCAGACATGTGTGAACTGTTTAACGAGACGTTTGCAGCTAACTACCTTAAGCCTACAAGTCCACTTCTCGGTTTACAATCTACAATAGAACTCCCTTCTTCCTCGACGCTGAAACAAATCACTACAGTTCATTTCACTTATTCTAATATTAACCAAGCCATTAATACTCTTCAAAGCTCTAGTAGTGCCGGTTTTGACGGTATACCATCGTATCTTTATAAACACGGTGGTTCTGACATTTCCGTTTTATTACTTAAGATTTTTACAATGTCCCTAGGAGGCCAAACCTATCCAGATAAATGGAAAACGACATTTATAGTACCTAAACACAAATCCGGGTCAAAAACTGAAGTCAACAACTATAGGCCAATCAATATTACACCCATAGTATCTAGAATCATTGAACGAATAGTTAAAAATGATATCCTCAAACATATGCTCAGCTGCAATATTCTAAGTCCCAACCAACATGGATTCCTAAAATCCAGATCATGCATGACATGTCACCTTGACTTCTTTAACTATATAACTAGCAGCCGTGACAAACAACAACTAGTACTAGTCATCTACTTCGACATATCCAAAGCCTTTGACCGCGTTGACCATTTGCTTCTAATAAATAAGCTACAAAATGAGAATATACTATTATTTATTTATTTAAACTGCTTAGGAATAAGTAACCCATTATTAGGATGGATTGAATCATTCCTTAACAATAGGTCCCAAGTAGTTAGACTGGGTTCTGTAAACTCTAAACCTAGTCCAGTCACTTCTGGAGTAGTTCAAGGTAGCGTCTTAGGCCCCCTCCTATTCACTCGATATGCCAACGACATATGCAGCTGTTTCTCACTTGGCAAACCATTCATCTTTGCAGATGATCTTAAAGTAGCTTACACATTCCACTGTGATGACTTAGGGTACTTTCAGAAAGCTGTTCAGAAAGAACTAGATAGAGTAACTGCATCGTCCTCCACATGGAACCTAAAATTCAACCTTAAAAATGTGGTTGGATATGCTTCGGTGCACCCTCAATAAATATTAAACTGGTACTTGAATCTATCGACTTGCCTAAACTCCAAAGTGCTGTTGACCTAGGACTCAGGTACTCTAGCGACTTGACATTTTCTGAGCAAGTGGCGACACAGACGCGTAAATAGAGGATGCTCTTGGGATGCATACTCAGGAATTTCCACAGCTACGAAGCAAAACAATTATTATATAAAACTTGTGTCAGACCACTACTTGAATATTGTCCATTTATTCTCAGCAGCACTCGCGTAAGTGACAAACTTAAAATAGAAAGTGTCCAAAGATACTTCACGTCTAAATTACTAGGATTTGACTGCGAAAAGGACTACACATCAAGGTGTATAACTCTAGGTATCGACCAACTATGGATGAGACAACTAAGCATTAACCTAACATTCTTCTTTAAAATATTGCAAAAAATATCATTCTCAGACAGCAAGGAGATAGAGTTCTCACCGGAAGGCTCTTACAACCTTCGTAACCAAACGTGCACAGTATCTAGGAAAAACTGTAAGACAACACTCCGTGCAAACTTCTTCATAGTCATGTACTCTAAGGTCTGGAACAGTTTACCCCTAGAAATAAGGACCTGTCACTCTATCATAACCTTCAAACGCTTGCTATATAAACTGTTTCATCCCAATGACCATGCTAATCACACCGCACCACTTATTTCTAAAACGCATGAGCTATTAGAACACTATAACGCCTAGATTCATTACTAAATACTACGACAATAAATAAACTCTAAGACTTCGCAAAAATACATGAAAGAACAACTAGATTATAGGTAATGTTTACTATACAATGATATACATTTATAAACATTTATATATACACAAAATTTTAATGTTCCTTCCATATTTACATACTTTATCTCCCTGCTGTTCTGCTGCTGAGCGTAATCTTCTATATACCTCCTGGTCGAGGTCGAACAACCCAACATTTAAACTGAAACGACCATTTCAGTAAATTCAAAATCAAATTCCATGAACGACCCGATGCTACCATTTGAAAACGCTGGCTAACATTCTGTACAAGGAGTATTCTTGATCTGAAATAAAGAAGCAACTGGTTTTCAAACAGTTTCCAGTGGATTACTCAACTTACATGTACAGTCTGCCATGCTGACACAAATGGCGCCAATGGATAGTTCTAGAATCGACCTCGGCCCCATTTCATGCAGTAAAACAATCCAACATGACCTAATTTAGTTTTCGTATCAAAGATCAAATTTCTTTCCTATTATAAAACTACGATTAGACTGCTGAAAAAATTGGAATAAATATATCAATGATCTCAACATTATGCATCAATGAACATTAACTCAAGGATGCTATTCACAACAAAGTTATGTAGGAGAATTGACTTCAAGCTTTATTTTTCCCAGATATTTGTATTACATTCATCTGAAGTCTGGGTTTTTTGTTAATGCGAAGACAATAATTCTATATCTCTTTATGTGTTACACAGACAGACTATTTTGCAGACTGTTCTGACTGACTCTAATGTTAGGTTGAACAAACAAACTGTAATTCATATAAAGCTTATCCATGCCTGTACAATCGGTATGTTCCTGCATAAACGGGAATAAATAAATAACCCAAACATATGCTTGGATGCTGTCATTCCACTCAAAATACTCAAGCTTTCCCCACATAGAAAGTCATTCATAAAACCAAAGGATCGTACGAAACTGAAGAGACTATCAACAAGCTACTTCAAACACCACGATTTTTGCACACTAGGTTTAATGCTTAACACTCTTAGCTCCATCTCACAAGCTCGAGATTTCTGTATGAGAAACGAAGAACGCACCGTAATAGTCAGTCCTGCTAGAGTGTATGGTCTCACAGAAATCTTAAAGAAGCGAATGAACCGCAAAAATCACAGCATTTCTCTCCTCACAGACAAAGGTGGGCAATGCACTATTTCTGCAGACATGTGTGAATTATTCAACAAAACTTTTGTAGGTAACTACCTTCAGCCCACAGTCCGGTTACTCGATATACACCCTACTACTAATATGGCACAAGCTCCATCTGCACACACACCAAACCTAATTAGTACTGTTGAATTTACTTATGCTAACATTAATCAAACTATAAGAACCCTCAAAAGCTCAAAAGGTTTTGGTGCTGACGGTATATCATCCTATTTTTATAAATATGGTGGCCCTGACATTCCCTTACTACTGCTTACAATATTCACAATGTCCTTAGAAACCCAAACTTACCCTGATATGTGGAAAACAACATTTATTATGCCTAAGCACAAATGCGGATCGAAAACAGAAGTCAGTAACTACAGGCCGACCAATATCACACCTATCGCATCTATAATTATGGAGAGACTAGTTAAAGATAACCTAATCAAGCATATGCTTAGCTGCAGCATTATAAGTCCGAACCAACATGGATTCCTAAAATCCAGATCTTGTTTAATATGCCACTTGGACTTCTATAATTTTGTGACCAGAAGCCGTGACAGACGACAACTAGTACTTGTCATCTACTTTGACATTTCTAAGGCATTTGACCGTGTCGACCATTTACTACTGTACAAGTTATGCATAAGGCCCTTGCTTGAATTTTGTCCTGTCATGGACAGCGTTTCCGTAAAATACAGGTGCAAATTGGAAAGCCTACAAAGGGCGTTTACTCAACGTCTAGTAGGTGAAAATCTTTGCATTTCCTATTACGACAGATGTAACATATTTGACTTGGAACCCTTATGGGTCAGACGACTGAAGTTTAACCTAAAGATTACATTTAGGATTGCTAAAGGGCTTAAATATTTCCCCCACAATGACTTTACTTTTAGTTCACCTAAGAAATATAACCTCAGAAATAAATCTTCATCTTTTAAAGTGCCCCGCTGTCGTGCAAAGTACAGATCAAATTCTTTCACTGTCAGATACTGCTGTATTTGGAACCGTCTTCCAACTGAAATTAGAAACAGTCTTACCCCAAAAACCTTCTCATCTCTGCTGAACAAATATTTTATCAACACCGGGTTAGAAGGCGTATGTGACAGACTAAAAATCGGAGATCTAATACGACACTCCTCTGACCCTCACTGTTAGCTCCCGAAATCTGTGATCTCTATGTTTGACTCTACTTTCACTAAGATTGTTTTCGCAACCCCAGTCACCTATTCTCAATCAGCCTTAAATTTTAATTATTTCTTCATTCAAATATAAAAATTTTTTTGCATATATCACTGATAACATGGTATTATGAGTATTTCAGCATGCTAAGAGTTCAGTCTCAAGTTCCAGATGCAAATCAACTGAAGACGACTGGTATTAAAATGTCTCTGGAGACTGCCTAATGCTACATGTTAGCACTGTCTGCATATACGCAAATTAAGGCCCGAATGTTGATAGTCTAAATAATCAACTATACGGTGAGTCCTAAATAGTAATGAATCCTGTCTTATTGTTCTATAAGTATAATCTTGTGTAGTCAAATCTTTCGGAACAAAATATTATAACTTACTACTACTTATATGTTTAATGCTACACGATTATGCACTGTTTTCCGAAATTACATTTGTTTATATCTAAAATGTAGACTCTGATAGTCTATTTTCCTTATACTTTTATTATTGTTCCTCTCCAAAATGCTGTAACAGATGAAACATACATGACGGTCTTCTGAAAATAGTCACTCATGCCATGACTTCGAATGAGTTGACAAATGAATTTTTTAAAGTTTGTGGCATATTATAACAGAAATTAAAAGATATATATAACAAAAAATGAAGCGTTTTGCCAGGGCCTTGCACAAAAAAGGTGGGAGGGTGGTGATTGCTAGTCAGCGGATATGATGGTGGGGACATATAACTCACCACAACATCACATGGACAGATGAACGCTCGTTGGGCACCATATATCCCTCACCAACTGCAACCCACCTTTCCTTAGATAATGTGATGAACTTATATCAATAATGTTGCTGAGCAGTTAATATTCTCAACTCCTGTCGGAACAGCTGAAACTTATAAACCTTCCTCACGCTAAGAAAATACCCACAAGCAGTAGAAATCCATTAATTAATGCGTCCGAAGCTTATGTATTTACTCCCAACAATGACATTGCAGATCAAATGAGATAAACACATCACCGATTTCAAAATAACACATCAATGAACTATAATTTGAGGACTCTGCACACAACAAAGTTTTGTATGAATATTTACTTCAAGCTTTATTTTTTTCCCAGGCACTTATAATCCATCCACCAAAGACCTGGCTTTTTTGTTAATGTGAAGACAATACTCCTGTATTTCCTGATGCGTTGCACTCACTGACAATCTAGCAGATTTTTCCAACTTTGCACAGAAATGATTGTATATAAGTGAAAAGGCTGTTTTATACTACTGGGATTAACATTTATCAAGTGTATGTATAATCTCCAGCGAACATGTAAAGCATATCTTGCTACTGCCTGTAAATTGTGATTGAATTATATGGTTCTATTTCTGTAAAAATTTGATGATGCCTGTAAACTGGCGTCCCTCATGTACCATGAGAATAAATTTATTTATTTATTTATATGAGAACCACCCTTATCTGTGGGACAGCACTCTATTGCTAAGGCTCCTGAGTTCGAATGGCTTCTGCAAAATAAGAGAATAAATAAAATTAGAAAAACAGAAGGTGAAAATTTGCCTAAAGCTGAAGTTTAAATAACAAACTCCCCGAATGCAAGTACATGGTATGAGTCCCCTACTTCAGAAGGACACCTAAATGTATACTTCAGAAAAACAGTAGTTATTATTAAGCCCTCGCTTTTCTTCTACATAGTTCACGCACTTTGACTTTTGTGCTTAACTCCTATTCAACCTATATAAGTAGGTAAAATTATCATCTTTTTTCACTTAAACTTTTTTCTTTTCGCAAGAAAGACTAGAATTCCATCACTAGAAAATCTCAGGGGGAAATAGTATTTTTTTAATGAAAAAAACAACAACAAAAAATGATGAACCCCATGTTTGTTATATGTTTTGAATTATTAACACCTATTATATACTTCTGCACCTCTCTGGCGGTTTTCTTGTGTCTTCTTCTCTTTTCAAAGGTACTGCCTTAAACGAAGGCACTGAAACAGTGCCGCTATCCTCAACTAATTCGGAATATTGCTAGCCCACCTGGTGAATAACGGAACCACCTCTGTCATGAAGTCTGATGACAAGTTCAAAGTTGGTGTCATATACAACTGGAAATGTCACAATTATGGTGTACTTACCAGTGAATTTGAAGTTTTATGGACTTTCAAACACTCTATGAATCATTTACTTACAATTACTGTTCATTCCGCATCTCTTATATTTCACGTCAGCACCTGTACAAAAATGCTACTTACCTTCCACAATTAACGTAATCGTGCACCCTCAATTGACTTGAAATTAACGCTTCAATCTGCTAACCTTACCAAACTCCAAAGTGTCGTTGACTTAGGCCTGAGGTATTCCAGTGACCTGACGTTCTCTGAGCAAGTGGCATCACAGACTCGAAAGTCGAGGATGCTCTTAGGATGCATACTCAGGAACTTTCACGACAATGAAGCGAAGTTAATTCTGTATAAAACACATGTAAGACCACTACTAGAATACTGTCCATTTATCATTAGCAGCACTCACACACGTGACAAGCTAAGGATAGAAAGTATTTAACGATATTTTACCTCCAAACTACTTGGCTACGATTGTAAGAAAGGCTACATCTCACGCTGCATGATCTTAAAACTTGACCCACTCTGGACAAGACGACTAATTATAAACCTAATATTCTTCTTTAAGATCCTTCACAAAATATCGTTCTCAGACAATAAGGACATACAATCGGCACGAGGAGGCTCTTACGATCTGCGTAAGCAAACCTGCACACTGACAATAAAAGCCTTTAAATCAACACTGTGAAAACTTCTTCACAGCCATGTATTCTAAAATATGGAACAACCCGCCCCTAGAAGTCAGGAACTGCAATACGGTTATGAGTTTCAAACGCTCTCTGTACAGACTGTTTCACTCTACTGATTATATTAATAAACTATTTATTCCTAGAACGAATCAACTATTAGTCTACTACAGTACCTTAACAAAGCGCTTAAATACCTTTACTACTCTAAAAACTATAAATAAACCAGTAGCAAAGATGCATAAAAAGACTTCGTAGAAATAAATATTTGTTCACTAAATTATAATGTACAACGAATATAAACATATATGTCCCACTCCACATACTTTTTCTCTGCCGTCTGGTACTTTGCTGCTCGCCTCTTCTGATGTATTTGCCTTGTAGTACAAGTTGCGTTGATCTACATTCCGACTGAAACTGAGAAACAATTGAAGTCACTTACTCATATATCATCCTTCAAGATTTGGCTAGTAATGACCCAGCATCCTCGGAATATCCACTGTCACCATAACAAGACGCTGTGCAGCATTCTACACAAGCACCGTCAGTGATCTAAAATGGCTTACATATAGCTTTCTATGTGTTAATTAACTTACTCGTACGGAACAACCATGCAGTGACAAGTGGAAGGCATTGGCTGACGTGGGTGCAGTCAAACAAATCTGCCTGACAGTAACCGGTATTAATGTGCATTCAGCTTAATTCACTTCTGGTGTTGCATAGGATAAAACTGCTGACAAAATCATACAAATAAATCACTCATTTCAAATTAATACCCAATTTGAACATAAAACAAGATACGATGCTGCACACAACAAAGTTATATGGAGGAATTGACTTCAAGCTTTATTTGTTCCCAAATATCTGTAATCCATCCAACACATACTTGGTTTTTTGTTAATGCGAAGACAATATTTCTGTTTTTCTTAATGTGCTCCATTTAATGACTAGTTAGCAGATTGTACTCACAAACTAATGTCAGAAGGGACAGAGACCATGTAATTTCACCTTAAATCAAATTCATGTAATTCAAATAATACTTATCCATGCCTGTACAACTGGTGTGTCCTACATAGATAGGAAATATATATTTTCAAAGAAGTAATAGGGGTATATCACACCCACTGTTTTTGAAAATTATAGAAGCAAGGCCATCTGGTCCCGTACTAGTAGAAGGTCTAAGGCTTTTAGCTGCTTGTTCTATTAATTGGTTGGTGAACACTATGCTTCCGAGGAAAGAGGTAGTAAGGGGGCCGGCTTCACCAGGAATGCGCGTTTCTAAACTGAAGTTTGCAAACCACTGACTGAATATTTCACAGATAGTGGCAGGCACATTGTAGATAACTTTGTCGTGAAGTAAATGAGGGATGTCCCTCGTCGACTGCATTCGTCTTTTAAAGGGTGTTGTTAAGTTATAAACTTTGGAGGTGCTTTCAATTGTCCTTAATTCCTCGTCGAGGTCCTTGTGAGAGCGTTGGCGCTTGATAGATTCGAGAGACTCGTGGATAGAGTGCAGTAGTGATATATCGCAGTAGTGATGCATATCGTAACCAAATGTGCACAGTATCTAGGAAAAACTGTAAGACAACACTCCGTGCAAACTTCTTCATAGTCATGTACTCTAAGGTCTGGAACAGTTTACCCCTAGAAATAAGGACCTGTCACTCTATCATAACCTTCAAACGCTTGCTATATAAACTGTTTCATCCCAATGACCATGCTAATCACACCGCACCACTTATTTCTAAAACGCATGAGCTATTAGAACACTATAACGCCTAGATTCATTACTAAATACTACGACAATAAATAAACTCTAAGACTTCGCAAAAATACATGAAAGAACAACTAGATTATAGGTAATGTTTACTATACAATGATATACATTTATAAACATTTATATATACACAAAATTTTAATGTTCCTTCCATATTTACATACTTTATCTCCCTGCTGTTCTGCTGCTGAGCGTAATCTTCTATATACCTCCTGGTCGAGGTCGAACAACCCAACATTTAAACTGAAACGACCATTTCAGTAAATTCAAAATCAAATTCCATGAACGACCCGATGCTACCATTTGAAAACGCTGGCTAACATTCTGTACAAGGAGTATTCTTGATCTGAAATAAAGAAGCAACTGGTTTTCAAACAGTTTCCAGTGGATTACTCAACTTACATGTACAGTCTGCCATGCTGACACAAATGGCGCCAATGGATAGTTCTAGAATCGACCTCGGCCCCATTTCATGCAGTAAAACAATCCAACATGACCTAATTTAGTTTTCGTATCAAAGATCAAATTTCTTTCCTATTATAAAACTACGATTAGACTGCTGAAAAAATTGGAATAAATATATCAATGATCTCAACATTATGCATCAATGAACATTAACTCAAGGATGCTGTTCACAACAAAGTTATGTAGGAGAATTGACTTCAAGCTTTATTTTTCCCAGATATTTGTATTACATTCATCTGAAGTCTGGGTTTTTTGTTAATGCGAAGACAATAATTCTATATCTCTTTATGTGTTACACAGACAGACTATTTTGCAGACTGTTCTGACTGACTCTAATGTTAGATTGAACAAACAAACTGTAAATTCAACATACATCGAAACATGTGTAATTTATATAGTAACTTATCCATGCCTGTACAATCGGTATGTTCCTGCATAAACAGGAATAAATATATATAATAATAGTACTGTTTCTTCAACTTCCTTAACTTATTGCAGTATACCATTGGAATGTATTCAGCTTGGTGTTTACTTAAGGATGACATTCCTGTAAAATAGGGACACTACAGCCTCCAGGGAGTCAGTGGTAAAATACTCATCCCAGTGACAGGGTCGGATGAGTTCTTGGACTAATCCCCAGTCTGTATGTTTGTAGCTACGACATATCAAGCTCCCTGAATCCTGTTTGTTTCCTGTATTTAATTGTGAGGAAGGTAGAGAGCAGAGTAACATTCTATGGTGACTACTGGAAAATCTGTTGGCAACATAGGTGGAGACTGGGATTGTGTCATGACAAAACACAAGGTCTAACATGTTGTCATCACGAGTAGGTGTCTGGACGTGTTGCTGCCATCCGTAACGATCGATAGTGGCAAGTAATTCGTCGAAGCGTTGGGGGCCGGAACTACTTTACCAATTGACTTCAGTCTTAGGTGATCCTGACATTGAGTAGACTTACTAGAATCAAGGGAATTACTGAATTTAAAAATGATGGGACAATTAATTTGGTTAGACTTGTTACGAAGTCTTTTGCATTCACGTGGAACACTAGCCATGCCACAACAAATCAGGATTCTGCGTTTTACAGTATTCAGAGGCAGAGAATCTGGGACGTTGTAAACTATAGCCTGGTGAGAAGAGGTTATACGCTTCATCACCTCCGCGGCCAAGCAGTCAATCAGATTTTCAGCCTTATTTACGATGTCTGGAGATATTTTAGGATGTTCTCTTAACAGACTGGCTATTAGGTCTAAATCCGCAAGCTTCTTTTGAGTTACATCTAGTAAAGACTTAACCTGGCCAATATCAGAACGGCTCTCCGTGATATTTGACATTGGCAGTGATTTGCTATCAAAATGACCTAATTTTTCCTGAAGTTCACTTACTTGCCTCTGGATATCTTTCACAAGAAGGTTTAATTTACGGAACTCAGAGTTCTCTATCAGAACATCTTTCACCTGTATCACAGGAGTGAGAAGTGCACTCAAGCCATTTTGTGAGCTAGTAGTTAATGCTGTATTACAAGGTGGTAATACAGTTATAACCGAGGTTGAGCCACTATCTAAAACAATTGGGTTTCTACTAACACATTTTTTCAGAGATTTGGACCATAATTTCAAGGATTATATGACTATAAGCAGTAAATGAATATCAGAGCGAACATGTGCAAAAATGCCACCAATTTCGAACGTACCGCCAGATGATTGATATATAGAATAAATTAGAGGGGTCCAATGACACTGCATTGTACTACACCATAGGTGATTGGGCTAGGTTTTAAGTTACAGGCCCGAGTTTAACTATTTGGGACCTGTTGTTAAGGAATGATTTAAGCCATCCTAATAGTGGGTCACGTATTCCTAATGAGTGCAGCTTATGTATTAGTAGTAAATGGTCGACACGGTCAAATGCCTTAGAAATGTCAAAGTAGATGACAAGTACTAGTTGTCGTCTGTCACGGCTTCTGGTCACAAAATTATAGAAGTCCAAGTGGCATGTTAAACAAGATCTGGATTTTAGGAATCCATGTTGGTTCGGACTTATAATGCTGCAGCTAAGCATATGCTTGATTAGGTTATCTTTAACTAGTCTCTCCATAATTATAGATGCGATAGGTGTGATATTGGTCGGCCTGTAGTTACTGACTTCTGTTTTCGATCCGCATTTGTGCTTAGGCATAATAAATGTTGTTTTCCACATATCAGGGTAAGTTTGGGTTTCTAAGGACATTGTGAATATTTTAAGCAGTAGTAAGGGAATGTCAGGGCCACCATATTTATAAAAATAGGATGATATACCGTCAGCACCAAAACCTTTTGAGCTTTTGAGGGTTCTTATAGTTTGATTAATGTTAGCATAAGTAAATTCAACAGTACTAATTAGGTTTGGTGTGTGTGCAGATGGAGCTTGTGCCATATTAGTAGTAGGGTGTATATCGAGTAACCGGACTGTGGGCTGAAGGTAGTTACCTACAAAAGTTTTGTTGAATAATTCACACATGTCTGCAGAATTAGTGCATTGCCCACCTTTGTCTGTGAGGAGAGAAATGCTGTGATTTTTGCGGTTCATTCGCTTCTTTAAGATTTCTGTGAGACCATACACTCTAGCAGGACTGACTATTACGGTGCGTTCTTCGTTTCTCATACAGAAATCTCGAGCTTGTGAGATGGAGCTAAGAGTGTTAAGCATTAAACCTAGTGTGCAAAAATCGTGGTGTTTGAAGTAGCTTGTTGATAGTCTCTTCAGTTTCGTACGATCCTTTGGTTTTATGAATGACTTTCTATGTGGGGAAAGCTTAAGTATTTTGAGTGGAATGACAGCATCCAAGCATATGTTTGAGTTATGGTAGAAGATGCTCAGAGCTCTCGAGAGGTCATCAGTATTGAAGTATTCGCCCCATTCGGAGGATTTTAGCTCTGATTCTACTAAGGCCCAGTTTGCCTTACTATAGTTCCTATATATTACTTGTTGTGAAGTGGAGGTATGAGCTGCATTGCTACTCAGTGGGAGTGGCAGTGCACACATCACTGTTTTGTGGTCACTACCTGAAAACTTAGAACCCACTAAGATTGAGAGGGGACTTATATCGTGACAGAATATTCAGTCCAGTACATTGTTACCTTCAAGTATATTGCACAACGATGGACAAATCTATCATTGGACCTGGTATAACTTTTTAAATTCATGACACCACCACAGGAGCAGGTTCGCTCCTTCCGGAGCAACCTTAAATGCAGGCCATACTGGGAAACACTGTCCTCCTCGAATTGCAACCGTAACCTTGTAAGGGCACGCATTTGAATTGAATCAAGCGCTATACAACATTAAACTAACGTTCGCGAATCTCATTGGATAATTCGACGTCCTTCTCTTATTGGCAGTTAGTGGTGATTAAAGTTTAACTTGGCCATCATATGCATTGGAGTACACTTTAAAGCTCGTTGCCAACCACCATGAAGCTTTTTCTTAAGTTTATTAGAAACTAGTAAATCAGCCGGTTAGAAACGTTTCACAAAGCCCCGAGAGTAAACAATACGATTAGGATGCACAATATTGTGATTAAAATAAAATAAATCCGAGGAAATAGATGCAATATGTAGGATGGAAATTTTGGTGGCCCAAAATTTAAGCAGGCTCCTGTAAATTGTGTGACTAATAAGCAGCATGTCAGTCTAAAAATGACAATGCATGGGTAACAAAGTATATTCCCAAAAACGTCATGCAGCATGTGAGTAAGAATACCCCTTCCTGAACTAGGAGTAACATGCCTAGCAATGCACATAACTTGGGAATGCAGTATAGAATGGATACTCAGGATATATGGAGCACTAAACCGGACTAGCCCAAACTCTCGCACTATCTTAGTTAAACCTCATCAACATAATGAGTATAGATCGACACTTGATCCCCTCAATAACTTCACTCACACACGTGATGTGAGCCAATAAGCATACGACTATGAAAGCCCCATGAGGTACAAATACCAAGGTAATCTTAACACAGGGCACCTGGGTCCAGCAAACTACAACGCAATGCAAGGCAAACTGTATATAACCAGTAAATGAACGCAGATGCCCACCCATGAATGCTAAAAGTCAAAATATGCAGCAGGATTATTTTCGGACGCAGCAAACAATAGCCCCACTCGCTGAACAATTCATGCAGGAAATGGTATACACACTGACTCTGTCTCACCTCAGGGCCCCTCTAAACTCAACGTAGGGATAGTAACAAGTAACCATGTTAACCTCTCCTCCAATAATTCTGGTTTACGAACGATTATGCTCCTGAATGCTAGGTCTCTCCTTAATAAAATAACATCGCTTCGCTACATGGCATACATAGAACGGCCAACAATATTAGTGGTGACGGAAACCTGGCTTATTACTGATATACCTGACATAAAGCTAGTAATAGACAACTGCGACATCTATAGGAGCGATAGAGTTGACAAAAGAGTAGGCAGTTGCTTAATATATGCCTCTAAATCCACTAAATCCCATACTTTCAATAACCCAACTACTGACAAACTCCCAGAATCTAAGTGGATAAGCATCCACACAAACCAAAATAAAATTCTCGTGGGATGCATATACAGACCCCCTAATAGCCCTGAAATGACTGATATGACTATTGGAGAAATACTAAAGCATGTAGCTACGCTGGACTTCGACTACGAAGTAGTCTGTGGCGATTTCAACTTACCTGGAGTAAACTGGGATACCTGTACAGGACCTAGAATCCATGACGAGGTACTACAAGCTATAGACGTAGGTGGATGGAAGCAGTGCGTACGCCTCTTCACAAGAAACAAAAATACACTTGACTTAATCTTCTTCTTCTAGATGACACCCCTGAGCTATGAGGATTTAGTTTCTTGCGCAGCGACAGGGTTAAGGGTCGTAGAGGTGGCGGGGTTGCTCTGTACATCAACAACTCCTTACATGTTCGTACCGTGAAATCTGAAGCGCATGACAGTGGGACAAGTGAGGTAATTAGCTGTGAAGTAAGCTTTGCAACTGGCACTCTACTCATTGGAGTTCTGTATAGAAGTCCCTATTGTCAGTGTGATGACTTTATTTTAGATCACCTCAAACAATGCAGTAAACACAGTAGCTGTCTTGTTCTAGGTGACTTTAATGCACCTCATATAGACTGGGTAGCTGTCACATCTCCAGGATCCACTAATAAGTTTGACAGCCGGTTACTCTTGACTACCATGGAAAATGCCCTGACACAACATGTCTTAGGTAGTACAAGATTCGGTTCTACCCAAGGTTCATCCTTGCTGGACTTAGTGCTTACTCATGACAACGACGACGTGGATGGTCTAGTTATTCATCCACCTATAGCAAGCAGTGATCATGGGGTGTTAGATTTTAACTTAAGGGCTGGCAATTTAGTCAGTTTTCAACCCAAATCCCGACCTAGTGTTTGGCATGCTGACATAGTCGCTATAAAGAAGCGTGCTTCAATTGCCGACTGGTCAGTCAATATGGTCTCATCCATTGAAGATGAATGGGATAGATTTAAGAATACACTTGAGAGGGTTATAAATAAATAAATTTATTCTCATAGTACATGAGGGACGCCAGTTTACAGGCATCATCAAATTGTTACAGAAATAGAACCATATAATTCAATCACAATTTACAGGCAGTAGCAAGATATGCTTTACATGTTCGCTGGAGATTATACATACACTTGATAAATGTTAATCCCAGTAGTATAAAACAGCCTTTTCACTTATATACAATCATTTCTGTGCAAAGTTGGAAAAATCTGCTAGATTGTCAGTGAGTGCAACACATCAGGAAATACAGGAGTATTGTCTTCACATTAACAAAAAAGCCAGGTCTTTGGTGGATGGATTATAAGTGCCTGGGAAAAAAATAAAGCTTGAAGTAAATATTCATACATAACTTTGTTGTGTGCAGAATCCTTGAATTATAGTTCATTGATGTGTTATTTTGAAATCGGTGATGTGTTTATCTCATTTGATCTGAAATGTCATTGTTGGAAGTAAATACATAAGCTTCGGACGCATTAATTAATGGATTTCTACTGCTTGTGGGTATTTTCTTAGCGTGAGGAAGGTTTATAAGTTTCAGCTGTTCCGACAGGAGTTGAGAATATTAACTGCTCAGCAACATTATTGATATAAGTTCATCACATTATCTAAGGAAAGGTGGGTTGCAGTTGGTGAGGGATATATGGTGCCCAACGAGCGTTCATCTGTCCATGTGATGTTGTGGTGAGTTATACCTTTTTCATGTTGTCGGTTTATTTCCATTTTATTCCACTTATTGTGTTGGGTAGTAGTTTTACAAACAAGATTTCTTGTCTGTTTGAGGATACGTATCTTAACCGTTAATGTTTTAGCTAGAATTATGAATATAGGCAAAAAACAACAGGTGTAGTAATTAAGCTTATGCATTAAATGGACCTATAATTTCGGAGGCTCTCAGATAGGAACTAGAACTACTATCGTTTGCAAACTCTTGTAGTTTGTCATTAAGCACCTTTTTGAAGGAGGCCAATGTACTTGCTTGACGCATTTCCATTGATAGTTTATTCCATATCTGTGCATACCTAACCAAGTAAAACTTTTGCCTGGTGGCTGTTTTACATTGTTCGATAGCTACTGTACCCTTAGTGTGTCTTAGTTTGTAGCCATTGTCATCTGAAAGTCGAGTGCCATTCCCTGGAGGGTTCCTAAAAGGCCAACAAATCGGCCACAAGCCATAACACTCCTAAGACGGAGAAAAAGGCTCTGGAATCTCTTTGTTTCTACTGGGCTACAGCAGTTCCGGCTGAAACACTGTGAAACCAGAAACCAGTGTAAAACTTTGATTCACCAGTCAAGGATAGCTTACGAAACCCAGTTAGTTAAAAATTCACCAAGCTGCCCGAAAAGACTCTTCTCATGTATCAAGAGAAGAACACGTAAGAGTGACGCTATCCCACCTCTTATGCTTGAAGATGACCAGACAAACATGGCTGAGGATAACTTGACTAAGGCTGAGGCTTTGTCCAAGCACTTTAGTCAAGTATTCACTGATCATATTGATACCAGCTTTGTAACTTTTCCAGAAGGTAACTTGAAAACGGCACCCTTATACATTGGAAAAGACACTGTCCTAAAGTGGCTTCTAAGGCTCAATCCTGGTGAGTCCAGTGGCCCTGATGAACTCCACCCACGTATATTAACAGCATTGGCTGAAAACATAGCCGAGCCATTGTCGGTAATCTTCAATATGTCTCTGGACCAGTCTAAATGTCCAAGAGACTGGAAAGATTCCATCATTAGTTCTGTCTTCAAAACCGGATCTAGAAACTTAGTTCAGAACTGTCGTCCTGTTAGTTTGGCCAGTATTGTTGTTAAACTACTAGAAAGAATAATTCATGATGCTATCATTCAGTTCATTGAAGGGAACAAACTTTCGCTGTGGAACAGCATGGTTTTAGAGCAGGTCATTCTTGCTTGACCAACCTTCTTTTGGCCAGAGAAAGTTGGGCAAGCTCAGCTGATGCTAATATACCGGTGGATGCCATATTCATCGACCTTAGCAAGGCGTTTGACAGGGTTTCTCATTCAGGTCTTCTAGTAAAGTTAGGTAGTCTGGGAATCAATAAAGTGGTTGCCGACTGGATTCAAGACTTTCTAAAGGACAGAAGACAGAGAGTACGAGTTAACGGGGTTTTATCAACATGGGAATCGGTTAAGAGTGGCGTTCCTCAGGGTACAATTCTAGGCCCACTTCTTTTCCTGATTTATGTTAATGAGATTCCATCGGTAGTTAAGTCATCCTGCTTACTGTTTGCTGATGACATCAAGATATGGAGGCCTTAACACGATGACAGTGATCAACTTGCTTTGCAGGAAGATTTAAGCTTGTTAAGTGGTTGGTGTAAGCATTGAGCCTTGGAGATTAACTTAAGCAAGAGTGTAGTTATGCATGTATCTCATAGTCACGTGCAAAATTACTCAGTGAATGGCATTACTGTCCCAGTGGTCACTGAGTACAAGGACTTGGGAGTGGTTGTGCAGCATGACTTGAAAACAGCAACAAACTATAGAGCTGCAGCCACTAAGGGTTTTCGAATATTATGGGCCATACGCAAGGCTTTTGCGAACTTCGACGCTGATATATTTCGTATATTATATCCGACTTATATCAGACCTCATTTGGAATATGGGATCCAGGCAGCGAGCCCGTGTTTCAAATACGAGATAGACTTATTAGAAAGGGTGCAAAGAGTAGGAACTAAGCTAATAAAGGGTTTTTCAACCCTCTCATATGAGGAGAGGTTAAGTCGACTGGGTTTATTTCCACTGTCATACAGACGACTTAGGGGTGACCTAATACTAGCATACCGTATCCTAAGAAATGATTTTGAAGCTAATTTATCTAATTTATTTCTTCCTTCTAGCACCAACCAATTGCGAGGACATCACCTCAAGGTTCAAAAACCACGGTCGAATCGTCTGCGTCTGGAGATCCGTTTTTCGCATCGAATTGTGAACCATTGGAACTCCCTACTGGAACACGTCGTATCAGCGCCATCCGTTGATTCATTCAAGGCGAGATTGGACCTCCTGTGTGTAACAAATCGAAAGGATTAACACAGGCATATAGCCTACTATCCTAAATAAATTGTAAACTGTAATCTGTCTGTGCTGGTGACACTTCAGGGTGTTATCGTAGACGACTTAGTTGTTTCTGGGAATACAATTCTAGAAATAACTTGATGGTCAGTTCCTGAAAGTTTCTGGAGTCACCTGAAAAAAAGGATTGGATTCGTGAACGGATCAAGAAATCCTATGATATACAGTTATCTGGATGAGTTTATGTACAGAAGTTGGTTTAACATGAGTACAAAGACTCCTGTGAGAAACTGTGAGCTTTAATTGCAACATATACAAGAACTTTATCCTTTGTAACTATTTTTTACCATTGCTTTACTTTTATATAAACGATTTTTACAATTATGCGCCGTTGTTTTTGAGCCTTCTGATTGGTCGAAGTTGTCCTTGACAAGGTCGTTTGTGCGTTCGTAGGTCGTTTCGGTTTGGGTTCCTATTGTTTAGAGTTGCCGAAATATGCTCAGTTGCCGAACAGACCATGAGTAGGGACGCCACAGTGATGGAGTTATGCGACTCCACCCAGCAGCTGCTCAGGTCAAACATACCTTGTAATTACTCCTACCGTCATCCGAAATCCCCTCAATGGCGAAACTCATGTGGTCGATCTAAATCCAAGCCACGCTCACTGAAAAACCCTGACTGGTGTTGGTACCACAACATCTATGTCCGAGAAGCGAAATGTTGCCGTAAACCTTGTGATCACGGCAACGTCTCAAAGACTGTGGGAAACTTTCCCGCTGGCACGCGTTGGCGGCAACCGTCACCGGTGTCACTAGTCGCTTACTTTACATGCATGAAGTGATCAGCCAGACTCGATATTTAGTCAACACAGGCACCGAAGTCAGCGTCCTTCCTGCTACAGCAGCAGATCGACAGAAGGAACCTACCTTCAACTTACAGGTTGCAAATGGAAAACCAATTGCAACCTTTGGTAGGAAATATGTCTATCTGAACGTAGGCTTACGCAAACCTATTCAGTGAATTTTCCTTCTCGCTGACGTCACAATGCCCATCATCATGATTTACTCGTAGACGTCCGCCAAAAATGAGTGATTGACAATACTACTAGACTGTCTATCAAAGGCATCACCTACATAGGCCCCAGCTTGTCACTCGATAAGATGAAGGTGATAGTCGATTCAACTTTCCAACCGATTGATTGTTGCCCGTCTAACGATCCACCATGCATAACCAGCAATGTTACGCATCACATCATAACCTCAGGACAACCCGTAACATCTAAAGCACGACGACTCGCTCCTGACAAACTACGACTGCCAGATGAGTTTGTTTCTCCCTCTAGCTCCCCACCAGCGGTAGATCACGCCTCATACGTCAGCAGGCTTACAAACGCAATGCGTTCAGTTAAACCTGCTTCCCTTCAACCACAGTCCATAGACGTCTTTGTTCAGCAGTGTTTGAAAACTTCTTCACATGGATTTGTTCGTCGTGACTCTGTGCGTTGCCCTCTGGAACACCCATACGACGGACCATATAAAGTCATTAAACGTATGGATAAATTCTTTGTCTTAGACACCGTCAGCATCGACCGCCTGAAATCGGCATACTTAGAAGGCAATCCTATTAGCCTAGAACTGAGCATTCCTAATAATACACGAGTAACCGAATATCCTTTAGTCCTCGCAAATATCACTAGCACGGCGAAAACCACAGAACCTTCTGTCGAACCCTCAAAGAAAACGCTTTCTTGACAGAACATGAGATTCCCAGAATATCTTCATACTTATATCACATCACTAAGTGGTGCGATTTACCCAACTGTTATTCGTTTATGGTAGGCTGCGGGTATCGACGTTCGCGAGTTGTACGGATTATACTAACGCAAGATCTTATACCAACAACTTCTATAGTGTTCGTTCTTCGAGTACCAAATGGTAAAGCAAAAGACCAGATTTTGTCGTCCAAAGTACGTAGTATATTTCGGGACAAAATCGCGGGTAGAGGTGAATGCTTAGCTAGCTAGTAATCGTGCACGCACGTGACACGACGGAGTACCAAATGGCGGGGATGCTTGACCGTAAGCCTTCAGCTAAACAAGTCGATTTAAACAGTGGTGGTCAGCATCCAATGTTGAGTGATGATTGCTGTGGTTAATAATTTTGGGGAATTATTTACCGCTACAATGGTATTTATTATTCTTTCAGACACATCAATTTTTTTATATCGCATCCTGCAACACAAGTGAAAAACTTTTCTATAACCATACATGTTACATTCACTTAAAATTTGATATAAACTTTCCCTCGATGTTCTAATTTTCGCATATGAACACAATTCAGTGAGAACATTCAACTAGTGGAACAGTCTATCAACACATCCCCTTTGATTATAGAGAAATATGTATAGAAAGACCAAGTAAAAAGATCAATTGTGCAATATTGTTATTTATCAGTTAACTTTGAGGAACATATACCATTTATTTGAGATTACAAAAACCAACACCATATATTATAAGGGAAATTAAAAAGTTTCTATCAATTTATTGTGTAATAGAAAAAAGCAGCATAGGTCTTCTTTGACATGATGCAAGAGGCTGAGTTAGTCTGCTACTGCAACACGAAGGTAGGTTGGAGCAACTTCTAAGTGGATTCACAAAATAAAACAGGATAAGGATGTTTATTAGGGAGAAAGAACATAAAATTTATTGAAACATTCAAACAAGTTTAAAAGAAGGGTCACATATGTTAGGTAAATGAATCTTTTACTGAGAAAATACAATTGTAAAATATAGTGAGGGGATCCTGAAGGAAATGTATGTGATGATTTCAGTCTACCGAAAAACGGGAACATTAAAAGCGATCTGGAAATCGTAAAACTAAATCGTAAACAAAAGAAATGAACCTAGTGAAAAATTATATTTGTAAAGTCTCAGCGAGATTGAAATGAGTAATTCCAACGTTTCGTTCGGCAATCTGGTCCGAACTTCTTCAGGGAAATTAATCGAAATTAACATAACAGAGGTTTATATATAAAAAAGGAGCATCACTTGTTTTTAAAAACTTTGTCCAATCATGAGTCATTCAACAAGTATCAACTATTCTATCAAATCTTGATGACAGTTCATTTGAATTATTTTGAAATCGAATTAAATTAACAAAGAAACTGTGTAATTGGAACAATCATCGTGTTTTCACTCTCCGTTGTCTGCAACAGAATGCATATCCTCAATCCGTAGCTGTCGAGTCACCTGACAACTCCAGTAGGTTGAATAAAGCAGCTCAATCTTCAGAAAGAAGACAAAGCAATAAGTCCGACAGGGTGCTTCTACTAAACTCTAATCCTAAACACCATAATTTTGAAAATACGTCTAATCATAAAATTCTAGATACTAACAGTTTGAACAGACATGAAGGTGTGATGTTAGCTGATGCATAGGAAATCCTTATTGATAAATATTTAAAAAAATTGATATGTATCACTAATTATTAACACTTGGTCAAAATTCTCGACTATCCATATCTTCTTATGGAAACGTTAAGAAATGTTTTACAACTGTTTACCCACACACACACACATACACACTCTGTTTAAAGTGTTTAACAAAGGTAGACCAATATTTGTAAGTCCGAAGTCAAATTTTGATCACAGCTCATAAAATTTTGTTTATTATACTTGTTGATACTTGTTGAATGACTCATGATTGGACAAAGTTTTTAAAAACAAGTGAAGCTCCTTTTTTATATATAAACCTCTGTTATGTTAATTTCGATTAATTTCCCTGAAGAAGTTCGGACCAGATTGCCGAACGAAACGTTGGAATTACTCATTTCAATCTCGCTGAGATTTTACAAATATAATTTTTTACAAATGTCTACTTCTCACTTGGCGCCCAAATATTTTAGAACTATTCTGTCAAATCTTGACGACAGTTCATTTGAAAAGAAATGAACCTAGTGAAAAATTAACTACGATAAATCATACAAAAGAAACAGTCAAAGACTTAAACTCACCAGTAAAAACATTCAAATCGAATTAAACTAAACCTGACGGAGTGAATAATCTGAAAAAGAGTTAGAAAATAGGCATGACGTCAACTCTGCGATAGATAAGTACACGAAGATTCATCAGAAATTAAAATCGTGTCTGATAGCTAGCCGACCAAGCAATTCAATACTGGTTTCTGCTCACGCTATGTGGTTGACACATTTGAATACTAGTCACCACTGTATTGGCTTTCACAAGTCGCCCGAATTACAGTCTAGTGAGAAATCAGGTATCCCGTTGAAAGCACAACGAGTAATACGTCTCCGACCTATTGCAGAAATGTACTGTTTCAATTTACTCAGCATGTGCTGAAAGTCTATTCGCATCGTATCTGTATCCTTGTATTAAACGTTTCATTTTGAATTTAAACTCCGTAATGGCTATTTCTGTTGCATCTGACTAGTCAATTTTATTTATTGTTTCCATTTATTCATGTCAGCATTCATCAATTTGTTTATGTCACGTCGGTTGAAACACTTTCTCGTCAGTGTATCTTGACTCTCCGTAATATTGTAACATATATTTAGTCAACACATTTTGAGAGAACAGACAGACTTTGATACTACATTCATTGGGATGAAAGCACATGTTGACTTATTTTCAATATGATAAAATTATTTATGTATATGTCGAGAAATGTGCACAAAAGTTCATCCTTGGTGTTTTCATTTTATCAGCTGTATATTTGTAATTGCATGGTGATACTTGTTTACTCATACTTTCACCAGCAGTTTATCGGTTGTTATCGACAATAACTTTGTTGAGAATAAATTATTCGGATGCATGTTCAGACACCATGTGTCAGCCTCTACAGTGCCACTCTCTAGTGATCATAGTTGTTATCTGATGTTGTCGACAGCAGATTGTCAGTTTTATCACAGCAACAAAATATCAAATATTTCACTTACAAAATGCACCAAGTGGGCGATCATTCTCTACAAAAATGAAATTGGATTGAATGCAGTTACATGTAGACAGACAGATTCGGTAGAAGATATTAAGTTTAGCAAGCTTACGAATAGCTTGCCAGTATATACGTTCTGTGTGACAACATAGCCAGAGAGCGAATATCTTTTCTTCACAATACTAGTTTGTGTCATTGAACAACGCTGTTCTAATTTGTTGTGCCTATTCAAATCGGTGCTGTACACGCAATGAATTTTACTTACGAATGGTGAATTCAAACACTCTGTTCATAAACCGATAGCACTCTAAGAGTTTGTGTGATGATTGCATCTATTTGTAATTAGCAAGACTGCCTAATAGGAAACCGAATGAGAGAGAGAGTGGAGACGACCGAATTTGGCAACTTTAGCTCTGAAATAAACGACGTGATGTCTGAGTTTCAGAAGCAGGCGAAAACTCAGCCATGATTACAGCCTTGTCCGACTGTATACTGACTGTGCAGTGCAACATTAGTTTCTGCTCACACCATGTCGTTGGTGCAGTTGAAATCTGGTCTCCACTGTATTGGCTCTGCAAGAAGTTAGCTGAAACAGGTATCTCAAGTTGTGTATTATTCTGACTGGCTGGAAAATCCTTTACACAAACTACTTGACCCTACCTGCATGAATGAGTATACACTTGGAATGGAATATGAAATGTGTGGCACAAATGGTTCTTTATTGTTGAAATGTAATTTAGGAAGTGTCAGTCCATATTCGAATGGTTTAAGCCATTATTTTTCTTCTCAAGCTTTTCTGCACTTGGATGTTGTGGCAACTGGCAGCTCTATCAAAAACGGAGTAGAACTGACGTCCAGTCAGTTGTCAAACCACTGACTTCAAAAACATGAAAGTACGTTGTCAAACAATTCGTTATAAAATATATACATGCAGAATTAAAAATATTGCACTACATAACCCGAAAAAACACAGCAGCATGATGTCGACAGATATCAAATTTATAGACTCACGATTGCTCCCGACATTCTGCACGATGCCTGCCAGTAGAAAACAAAGCAGACAGGTTGGAAAGTAATAAATACGTAATAAATAGGTTCGAGGAGCAGAGGACAATTCAGCAGTGATTACAACAATGCCTGATGGTATGCAGACTGAACAATATAACAAAAGTTTCTGCTCACACCATGTGGTTGGCGTAGTTGAATTCCGGTCTCCACTGTATCGGCTCCCACAAATGGCCTGAATTAAAATCTACCGAGCCATCAGTTGTTCCGTTTTAAGCACAGCGAGTAATGCTTCTCTATTACAACACCCACAAGCACAGTTTGAGTAGACTCAGAATGTGACGAAATCTTTGTGGAGTTGTTACGATATTTGTAGCTACACTTGATGAGGGGATGGTCGCAGTTGGATAGTCATTAGGCGGCATATATGGAGAAGCTTCCCTTGCACTCACTCAACTGGGAGGTGACGAAATAAACAAATGTGGAAATACGGATTGATCAGCAGAGAGTATTCGACACCTATGATAACGGTATTCCGATGAATATGAGCACGTGGAGGGAGACGCGTTGACGTTGGTTTCGGGAATATGTGAAAGCAGTGACAGTCATTCAGACTCTGTCTGCACTTCTGTGGAGATGGTAACTATCGGTGGTGTAAGAAGATAACTGAAATAGGTATTTCATGTTGTGCATTATTCCGACCGACTGGAAAATCCTTTATGAAAACCACTCGATTAACTGTGCACGTTGTGTGAGTTGTCACACTTCAGACATCCCAAATTTCAAAATACGCCATGTAAGTAATCCGTTATAAAACGCCAACCTTCAGAATTCGCTATTCAACATTAAACTAAATGAGGCGACAGAACATAACATCATGATGAAAACAAATATTACGCAGTGAGACTCACCAAAACCCTCCCCATCAGATTGAGAGTTGGCTAGTAGACAAAAACAAAAGCATGAGAAACCAGATAAGAAAAAAGATATGACATTAATTATGCAAAAGTAGAGAAAAGGAAAACCAAGCAAATAATACATCCATGACTAAGAGTATGCTGACTGTGCAGTGCAACACTGGTTTCTGCTCACAATCTGTGGTTGCTTCATTTGAATTCTGGTCTCCACCGAACTGACTTCCACAAATCGCCTGCATTACAATCTACTGAGAGATCAGGTGTTCCGTTATGGGCACACAGAGTTACGCCCACCCGAACTGATTAGAATGGCTCAGTTTGAATTTACTCAGCATGTGCTGAATGTTATTTCACACCTTATCTGTATCCTCATATTCAAGATATTTAAAATTCCTCACTCTGATGCCTATTTCTGTTGCATCTGACTAGTCAATTTTATTTATTGTTTCCATTTATTCATGTCAGCATTCATCAATTTGTTCATGTCACGTCGGTTGAAACATTTTCTCGTCAGTGTATCTTGACTCTCCGTAATATTGTAACATATATTTAGTCAACATATTTTGAGAGAGCAGACATTGATACTACATTCATTGAGATGAGAGCACATGTTGACTTATTTTCAACATGATAAAATTATTTATGTATATGTCGAGAAATGTGCACAAAAGTTCATCCTTGGTGTTTTCATTTTATCAACAGTATATTTGTAATTGCATGGTGATACTTGTTTACTCATACTTTCACCAGCAGTTTATCGGTTGTTATCGACAATAACTTTGCTGAATATGAATTATTCGGATGCATGTTCAGACACCACGTGAGATTCCCTGAAGTATCGAATCCTCACTATGCAAATATTTATAATTCTCTCATATTTCACTATTTCATATTATTATGATCAACATGTTTATAACAGTATCACTTACAATTAGAATCTCCTAAAATATGAGGAAATGTTAACTCAATACACTTGAACAAAAGTCTAATAACACAACTGTGTATTCATGTAAATATGCACAAAATGTTCATACTGGATATTTTCATTTTTAATTCAAGAAAACCTCCAATTAACACATTGAAATAGCAAGATATTTGTTCAGCGAATTGTCGCTTTTCGGCCTCTCTCTGTTCGAAAGTGTGAAGAATTCGCCAAAATGCAAGGATCCACCAGAGAACAATTATTGTTTCTCTATGAATGCCTTCGTTATCAAATCCTACCGACCAGTGTAATATACAAACCACCAGTCGACTGCCCAATGGGATGGAAATTGGCCGAACAATGTGGAAGCCGAATGGTCATATTAATGATTACAGACACACATTATAGGATCAAGAAATATCAACAAATGATAGATGTCCAAAAAGAAAAACTAGAGAAAACCCTCAACCAGAAACATCTGTCAACGCTGATCACCGCAATTACATTGTCAAGTAGAAAACACAGGGAACAAAGACGAAGAGTCCTCAAAACCAAGCTAGCCAAGATTAGAAAACAACAACCAGACAATACACCTATAGACTGCGTAGTCAACCTATCAAAACAACCACTATCAAAAATGAAACAACAACTACTACAAAAAGGATTAAACTACAACACCGGAGACGCCTCGAAAACTGATTTCTTCGCTGCCCTTGAATCACTACTCAAATCATCAAACTTAAAGGAGGAAACACAGGAAGAGATACGCCAAACAGTTGTACCAATGGTCAAACAGAAAAAAACAACACACACAACTCAACTCTCAAGAACTAAAGGCCCTCAAAAAGATGAAAAATAGGAAGGCTATCGTCATTCTACCAGCCGACAAAGGAAGAACAACAGTACTCATGGACAGAGAAGAATACACCAAGAAAGCTGAAGAACTACTCAAAGACGAGGATGTGTATCAACAAATCCCATACAAACACTGAACAACCGCATCCAAAGGACTCTAAACAAGCTTACCAAAACTGGACAAATCACAAAACAAGACCAATGGCGAATGAAATCCAGTGGACCAGTCCTACTCCGATTCTACGGCAGACCCAAAATACACTAGCCAAATACCCCGTTACGACCAATTGTATCACTACCAGGAACTCCAACATACAATTTATCCAAAGAATTATACAGAAAACTAAAACATCTAACGGAATCCTGAGATCACTCCATCAACTCTGCTATCCAATTCCTAGAGAAAATCAGAGGCATCCAAATAGATGAACAAGAGATAATGATATCCTTCGACGTCACAGCATTGTATACTTCAATCGGACAAAAACTAGCAAAAGAAACCATGCAGCAATTACTTAGCAACGACGAACACCTTCCACAAAAGTCAAAAATGCAACACACAAGTTGGATGGAATGCATAAACCTATGTCTAACAACGTACTTCCAATTCAACGGCCAAATATATGAGCAAGTCAAAGGAACACCTATGGGATCACCAATGTCAGGTTCGATTGCAGAAGCAGTGATGCAAAGGCTCGAGAACATAATTCTACCAAAGATCAAACCCAAGATTTGGATACGTTACATATACGACACATTTGTAATTATCAAAAGAAACGAGTTAGGTGAAGCTCACAACCTGATAAACAACGTCTTCAACGACATCAAATTCACAGGAGAAGAGGAATCAGAAAACCAAACCCCATTTTTGGACGTCTTAGTCAAGCGAACAACCACAAGAGAATTAGAAACTCAAGTCTATAGAAAATTAACTCACACAGACCAAATCCTGAATAACAACAGCAACAATTCAATAGCACACAAGAGGAATTGCATACAAACACTATTCAAGAGAGCCAGGACTCATCGCAGCACTCCCACCTCAAGGAAAATCGAAGAAAAATATCTCATGGACATCTTCCAAAAGAATGGGTATCCACGGAATTTCATCAAAAGACATATACCCCCAAACCAACCTATCAAACCAAAAGCCGCAAGGAAAGCACAAAGAAAATCTGCTTACCATATATAAAGTACATCTCAGAAATCACTACAAGACTCTTCAAACCTTTAGGAATTGATGTCGTACACAAACCAACAAAGTCACTTCACTCAATTCTATGTCAACCAAAAGACTCAACAGCAAAAGTAGATAAAACCGACATCATCTACAAAATGAATTGCATCAACTGCGAAAAACACTACATTGGCCAAAGTGGACGTCCCCTTAGTCTTCGTATCCACGAACATAAGCTAGCTGTCAAAAGACATGATACCCACTCCCTCATATCACTACATACAGATAACCACCGACATCAATTCGACTGGGACAACCAACATTCAAATATTAGACAGAGGAAACAACAAGAGTGCTAGAGAATTTTTAGAAGCTTGGCATTCAAGTGAATGATCAATCAATGGACACATCGAGGTAGACAAAATTTATCAACCGATAAGAAAGAAACCTAAAACACAAAGGGTCAAAGTTCAAGTCAGAGGAACAATAAGTGACAATTCAAGTAACCTAGAAGGTGTGAAGACACACAAAAACAGCCAATCACGTAAAGGTCGCCAGGAGAGATGATTAATAAACACCTGGAGAAATCAAAAAGCTCACTTCAAATTGAAGTATGCGCTGAAGATGTCAACTAGAAGGGTGATGAAAGCTTCGCAAATTAACTATCCAGCTCAGAGAACACAACCATATAAAAATCATGCACCTGAGCTGAGAAATTTATTATACAAAATGATTACAAAATAATTACTTACCAGCTTTATCCCCTAGAATATAGCGAAAATTTTACTTAATATACTTGAACAAAAGTTTAATAACACAACTGTGTATTTATGTAAATACCTTGGCCAAATAAAGAATCACCAGCCCATTCATACCTACTCTGTGAGGACATAACCACACAGCGAATATCACCTCTTCACAATACTAGTTTGTGTGATTGCACAACGTTTTCATGATTTCTTGTGCCTATCCAGATCACTTCTGTACAAGTATGGGATTTCGTTTACGAATGATGAGTTGAAACACTCTGTTGAGAAACCAGTACCATCCTCAGAGACTTTGTGATGATTGCATCTATTTGTGATTGGCGTGATTGTCCACTGACAAAATGGACGAGAGATTGAAGACGAAAGAAGACGGAATCTTTCGTTCCCGACTGCATGAGGTGACGTCTGTGTTTGAGAAGGACACGACCAGCTAGTAGTGAATACAACCATGTGTGGCAGTATGCTGACTGTGCAGTGCAACACTGGTTTCTGCTCACACTACGTGGTGGCTTCATTTGAATTCTGGTCTCCACCGAACTGACTTCCACAAATCGCCGCCTGCATTACAATCTACTGAGAGATCAGGTGTTCCGTTGTGGGCACAGAGAGTTACGCCTACCCGAACTGATTAGAATGGCACAGTTTGAATTTACTCAGCATGTGCTGAATGTTATTTCACACCTTATCTGTATCCTCATATTCAAGATATTTAAAATTCCTCACTCTGATGCCTATTTCTGTTGCATCTGACTAGTCAATTTTATTTATTGTTTCCATTTATTCATGTCAGCATTCATCAATTTGTTCATGTCACATAGGTTGAAACATTTTCTCGTCAGTGTATCTTGACTCTCCGTAATATTGTAACATATATTTAGTCAACACATTTTGAGAGAGCAGACATTGATACTACATTCATTGAGATGAAAGCACATGTTGACTTATTTTCAACATGATAAAATTATTTATGTATATGTCGAGAAATGTGCACAAAAGTTCATCCTTGGTGTTTTCATTTTATCAACTGTATATTTGTAATTGCATGGTGATACTTGTTTACTCATACATTCACCAACAGTTTATCGGTTGTTATCGACAATAACTTTGCTGAATATGAATTATTCGGAACCATGTTCAGACACCACGTGAGATTCCCTGAAGTATCGAATCCTCACTATGCAAATATTTATAATTCTCTCATATTTCACTATGTCATATTATAATGAACAAAATGTTTCCAACATTATTTCTTACATATTAGTTTTTTTTTGATATATCACACTGTGAAGCAGTTTTATTTACTGGGTGAATTTTCGAAGAAAATGTATTGTTCATAATCTTTCTATCAATTGTAATCACACGACTTTGAAACTTGAGTTTTATAGTTTTCTTTGTTCTCTCCTATTTGTCGTTTGAGTAGTAGAATTTTCCAGATATCGGGGACAGGTGATGAATCATTCCTTTTACATGTATTTGTAGTTGATTCGATAAACAAAGCTTCTGTTATCAATCTCTCCCTATACCCTGTGACATTAGATTTTAAAACTGTCATCCTATCCCATCCAGCCTATTGTATAGTTGTGTGTAACTGTATGTAGTGCTATAGCTGAACTATTCTCTAGATTTCTTATCTTATTCGGGTCAACCAATCTAGATTTTGCTAAGTTTTTATGTTCAGCTAATCTGACTGCCCCTGTTCTAGTAGTTAGCCCTACTTATTTGGCCTGACAGTAATTGCAGGGTATGAGATAAACTAAATTGTTTTGTTTTATAGGCTCTACAGGATCCTTTACCCGACAAAGCTTGTTTCTATTTGCGTTTGTGGGTTTGAATGCCAATTTTATTCTACCTACCTTGTTAAGAATTCTGCGTAAGGCTTCCGAGGTTCCTTCCTTGAATGGAATTACTACTGATGATTTATATTCCTTATTGTTGGTGTCATCATTAATGTTATTATTATCACTATTATTATTATCCTCATTACTGTTATTATCACTATTGCTACTACCATTATTTATTTTATTTTTACATTTCCTTACATATTTCTTGACTAATTTATCCGGGTATTTATTAAGTTTCAGAGATTCTTTTATGTGTGTCAGTTCCTGTTTTAGATTTTCTTTGGTAATACTTAGTTTTTGTGCTCTGTCATTTAAACATTTCACCAATTCTATTTTTACTGACATAGGATGGGACGATCGGAAGTCCAAATATCTGTTTGAGTGTGTGGGTTTCCTGTAAACACACACTAGTGTTTAACTTCCCATCTTCTTTCCTTTTCACACTGCAATCTAACATTGGGAGTTCCCCTTCCTGATTTTCCAATTCATAAGTGAATTGAATTGCTTCAACCCTCGAGTTGATGTGTTCAAAAAACCTATCTATATCTTGTGTTTTAAGTGCAGTGGATGTGTCATCTACATACCTACACCATACTTTTGGGGTGGGGGTGAACGATTCAATCGCTATGTTTTCCCACTTATCCATGAATATATCTGCTACAACTGGGGATATTGGTGATCCCATGTCAACTCCTTCAGGTTGTTTTTAAATTTTCCCTTGAAATTTAAATACTGTGGAAGTCAGGCATAGCTGTACTCCCAGTTTTATGTCCTCAAGTGGCACTTTTGTCCTAAGTTCGAGTTCTTGGTCAGAAATGAGTTCGTTTCTGACTGCCTCCATAGCCATATTTATTGGTATACGTGTGTATTAACTGACAATGTCAAAACTAACCATTTTATCTTCATTATCTAATTTTAAATTATCTAATCTATGTTTTAGTTCATAAGAATTTGTTAGTCTAGATTTTGAGTGTCTTTTAAGGGGATTTAATACCATGGCTAAATATTTAGATAATTCATAAGTAGGTGAATTTCTAAAATCAACTATAGGCCTAATAGGGTATCCTGACTTATGAACTTTAACAACACCACACATCCTACTGGGGTTATTAGTTTTGGGCATTAAATTAAACCACTTAGACTCACCTAGAAACGGCTTCATTCGGCGTATAAGGTCCGCTGTGGATTTCTTAACTTTATTCATAACTGTATCTATTGGTTTATTAATTTCCACATATGGTCCTGTTTGTATGTGAGTATTTACCTTGTCCAAATAGTCTGATTTGTCTAATACTACTGTTGCATTTCCTTTGTCTGACTTTGTGATAACTATATCCTTGTTATTCTTAAGGTGTTTCAGGGCTTCTATCTCTTGTTTTGTCAGGTTGGGTTTTCCACATTTTTGTCGTTTTAATGTCAGTGCACACTGTGCTCGTATTTCATCAGCCGTGGTTTTGTCTATCCCACTTAGTGCTATTTCTATTTTAGGGATGACATCCTCAGGTTCCAGCTTGTCTACTGATACATTGAAATTTAGTCCCTTTTCTAATACACTTATTTCCGTAGGACTTAATATATGTGTTGAGAGATTGATAACCCACTTTGATTTATCGATCGCCGTTGACTTTGGTCAAATACATAGGTCAAACTAGTAGAACAGGGGCAGTCAGACTAGCTGAACATAAAAACCTAGCAAAATCTAGATTGGTTGACCCGAATAAGATAAGAAATCTAGAGAATAGTTCAGCTATAGCACTACATGCAATTACACACAACTATACAATAGGCTGGATGGGATAGGATGACAGTTTTAAAATCTAATGTCACAGGGTATAGGGAGAGATTGATAACAGAAGCTTTGTTTACCGAATCAACTACAAATACATGTAATAGGAATGATTCATCACCTGTCCCCGATATCTGGAAAATTCTACTACCCAAACGACAAATAGGAGAGAACAAAGGAAACTATAAAACTCAAGTTTCAAAGTCGTGTGATTACAATTGATGGAAAGATTATGAACAATAAATTTTCTTCGAAAATTCATCCAGTAAATAAAACTGTTTCACTGTATGACATATCAAATGAACAAACTAATATCGAATTACTTAATAACACAGTACATAAGTATTACAAACATAATATTACTTACAATTAACATTCCCTAAAATATAAGGAAATTTTAACTCAATACACTTGAACAAAAGTTTAATAATACAACTGTGTATTTATGTAAATACCTTGGCCAAATAAAGAATCACCAGCCCATTCATACCTACTCTGTGAGGACATAACCACACAGCGAATATCACCTCTTCACAATACTAGTTTGTGTCATTGCACAACGTTTTCATGATTTGTTGTGCCTATCCAGATCACTTCTGTACATGTATGGGATTTCGTTTACGAATGATGAGTTGAAACACTCTGTTGAGAAACCAGTACCATCCTCAGAGACTTTGTGATGATTGCATCTATTTGTGATTGGCGTGATTGTCCACTGACAAAATGGACGAGAGATTGAAGACGAAAGAAGACGGAATCTTTCGTTCCCGACTGCAGGAGGTGACGTCTGTGTTTGAGAAGGACACGACCAGCTAGTAGTGAATACAACCATGTGTGGCAGTATGCTGACTGTGCAGTGCAACACTGGTTTCTGCTCACAATCTGTGGTTGCTTCATTTGAATTCTGGTCTCCACCGAACTGACTTCCACAAATCGCCGCCTGCATTACAATCTACTGAGAGATCAGGTGTTCCGTTGTGGGCACAGAGAGTTACGCCTACCCGAACTGATTAGAATGGCTCAGTTTGAATTTACTCAGCATGTGCTGAATGTTATTTCACACCTTATCTGTATCCTCATATTCAAGATATTTAAAATTCCTCACTCTGATGCCTATTTCTGTTGCATCTGACTAGTCAATTTTATTTATTGTTTCCATTTATTCATGTCAGCATTCATCAATTTGTTTATGTCACGTCGGTTGAAACATTTTCTCGTCAGTGTATCTTGACTCTCCGTAATATTGTAACATATATTTAGTCAACATATTTTGAGAGAGCAGACATTGATACTACATTCATTGAGATGAAAGCACATGTTGACTTATTTTCAACATGATAAAATTATTCATGTATATGTCGAGAAATGTGCACAAAAGTTCATCCTTGGTGTTTTCATTTTATCAACAGTATATTTGTAATTGCATGGTGATACTTGTTTACTCATACTTTCACCAGCAGTTTATCGGTTGTTATCGACAATAACTTTGCTGAATATGAATTATTCGGAACCATGTTCAGACACCACGTGAGATTCCCTGAAGTATCGAATCCTCACTATGCAAATATTTATAATTCTCTCATATTTCACTATTTCATATTATTATGATCAACATGTTTATAGCAGTATCACTTACAATTAGAATCTCCTAAAATATAAGGAAATGTTAACTTAATACACTTGAACAAAATTTAATAAGACAACTGTGGATTTATATAAATATGCACAAAATTCATCCTGGATATTTTCATTTATATTTCAACAAATATATTCTTTAAGACATTGAAATAGCAAGAAATTTGTGCAGCGAATTGTCGCTTCTCTGTTAATTCAATCACTTATCTGTACAGTCACAAATATATACAATTAATTTTGTGTGTGTGTGTACATCAGGTTCGTCAAAATCAAAATAACAGTTAGTGTGGGTTGTTGATTACATCATCTAAATATTTAAGAGATTAAAAATGTGTGATTAATAGTCAAAGTTGTAACTAAGTGGGGTGAGGATTGGTAAGATGTGAGTAGGTTTACGTAATATAGACATGTTTAGAAAGATTTGATGTTGGTGAAGGAGTATGGAGACAATTATGAAAATAAACTAGGTAATAGGTGAAAAGATTGAATGGGTTAGTTACTAAAAATTTATTATACGAAAATTGCAAAAATATTTGATAACAAAATGTTGATGACAGAGAAACTTGAAATTAAACCCACGGTAGTAGGAGAGGGTGGAGAAGTTTCTTCTGTGTGCATAAATCAGGCTTTTCTATCCAAATCGCTAAGGCTTCGGCAATACAAAGTATACGGAAGCTTGTCGATTTTGGAAGGCTTCTTTTGACTTTATAGATGACTTTGAACAACTTCTCCTTGCTAATCGAATGACCAGTGTTGAGTATATGCTCAATAATGGCGCTGCTTATTGCTCCGTTGTTACCTTTCCGCAGCCAGGCGGGATAGTGTTCCTGAACTCTTTTGGATAAAACTCGCATCGAACGACCTATATACCTCGCTCCGCAAGTTTGGAAAACGGTCCGCTGAAAGCAACCATCGACAAATTCTTCTTATACAAAAGGTATGTTGATGATACTTTCGTCATCTGCGATAACAAATGTGATCAAAATATTGTCCTTCATGTCTTCAACAGTTGCCACCCCGCCATTAAATTTACAATCGAAGTAGAAACCAAAGAGACAATCTCCTTTCTGGACGTTCGTTTAAGTAAGAAGACCGATGGTACCTTGAACAGATCAGTACACAGAAAACCTACGTGGAACGGTCAGTTGACAAACTTCTGCAGTTGGACACCAATTAGTCGCAAGCGAAACTTGATGTCTCTGGCGACTAGCATCCGAAAAATCTGTAGTCCTGAGTCGATAGAGGAAGAGATCACCCTCTTAAGGAAGACACTGCTCAAGAATGGCTACCCACCTTGTTTTATAGACAAGCATATTAAGCCTAAGACTTACAAAGAACAACCCATTACAGTGCAGAAGAAGATGGTCTACATGAATGTACCCTTCAGGGGTGACCTTCTGGCTGACACCTTGAAGAAGAGGATATCTACTGCCCTCAGAAGGACATTCTTCGCTGCCACACTACGACTGACATTTTCCTCCCGGCCATTGTTCTTCAACTACTCTAAAGATAAACTATCGCATTTGACCACTTCCATGTGTATCTACCAATTCACCTGCTCTTGCGGAGCGAGGTATATAGGTCGTTCGATGCGAGTTTTATCCAAAAGAGTTCAGGAACACTATCCCGCCTGGCTGCGGAAAGGTAACAACGGAGCAATAAGCAGCGCCATTATTGAGCATATACTCAACACTGGTCATTCGATTAGCAAGGAGAAGTTGTTCAAAGTCATCTATAAAGTCAAAAGAAGCCTTCCAAAATCGACAAGCTTCCGTATACTTTGTATTGCCGAAGCCTTAGCGATTTGGATAGAATAGCCTGATTTATGCACACAGAAGAAACTTCTCCACCCTCTCCTACTACCGTGGGTTTAATTTCAAGTTTCTCTGTCATCAACATTTTGTTATCAAATATTTTTTGCAATTTTCGTATAATAAATTTTTAGTAACTAACCCATTCAATCTTTTCACCTATTACCTAGTTTATTTTCATAATTGTCTCCATACTCCTTCACCAACATCAAATCTTTCTAAACATGTCTATATTACGTAAACCTACTCACATCTTACCAATCCTCACCCCACTTAGTTACAACTTTGACTATTAATCACACATTTTTAATCTCTTAAATATTTAGATGATGTAATCAACAACCCACACTAACTGTTATTTTGATTTTGACGAACCTGATGTACACACACACACACACACAAAATTAATTGTATATATTTGTGACTGTACAGATAAGTGAATGAATTCGCAGAAAAGAGATTCTTCGATGAAATAATTTGTTCTTATTTTCATTTTAGCAACTGTATATTTGTAATTGCATGGTGATACTTGTTTACTCATACTTTCACCAGCAGTTTATGAGGTGTTATCGACAATAACTTTGCTGAATATGAATTATTCGGAACCATGTTCAGACACCACGTGAGATTCCCTGAAGTATCGAATCCTGACTATGGACATATTTATAATCCCCTCATATTTCACTGTCATATTATAATGAACAAAATGTTTACAACATGTTACTTACCAGCACTATTCCCTGAAAGATAACGAAAATTTTAACTCAATACACTTGAACAAAAATTTAATAACACAACTGTGTATTTATGTAAATACCTTGGCCAAATAAAGAATCACCAGCCCGTTCATACCTACTCTGTGAGGACATAACCACACAGCGAATATCACCTCTTCACAATACTAGTTTGTGTCATTGCACAACGTTTTCATGATTTGTTGTGCCTATCCAGATCACTTCTGTACATGTATGGGATTTCGTTTACGAATGATGAGTTGAAACACTCTGTTGAGAAACCAGTACCATCCTCAGAGACTTTGTGATGATTGCATCTATTTGTGATTGGCGTGATTGTCCACTGACAAAATGGACGAGAGATTGAAGACGAAAGAAGACAGAATCTTTCGTTCCCGACTGCAGGAGGTGACGTCTGTGTTTGAGAAGGACACGACCAGCTAGTAGTGAATACAACCATGTGTGGCAGTATGCTGACTGTGCAGTGCAACACTGGTTTCTGCTCACAATCTGTGGTTGCTTCATTTGAATTCTGGTCTCCACCGAACTGACTTCCACAAATCGCCGCCTGCATTACAATCTACTGAGAGATCAGGTGTTCCGTTATGGGCACACAGAGTTACGCCTACCCGAACTGATTAGAATGGCTCAGTTTGAATTTACTCAGCATGTGCTGAATGTTATTTCACACCTTATCTGTATCCTCATATTCAAGATATTTAAAATTCCTCACTCTGATGCCTATTTCTGTTGCATCTGACTAGTCAATTTTATTTATTGTTTCCATTTATTCATGTCAGCATTCATCAATTTGTTTATGTCACGTCGGTTGAAACATTTTCTCGTCAGTGTATCTTGACTCTCCGTAACATTGTAACATATATTCAGTCAACATATTTTGAGAGAGCAGACATTGATACTACATTCATTGAGATGAAAGCACATGTTGACTTATTTTCAACATGATAAAATTATTCATGTATATGTCGAGAAATGTGCACAAAAGTTCATCCTTGGTGTTTTCATTTTATCAACAGTATATTTGTAATTGCATGGTGATACTTGTTTACTCATACTTTCACCAGCAGTTTATCAGTTGTTATCGACAATAACTTTGCTGAATATGAATTATTCGGAACCATGTTCAGACACCACGTGAGATTCCCTGAAGTATCGAATCCTCACTATGCAAATATTTATAATTCTCACATATTTCACAATGTCATATGATAATGTAGAAAATGTTTACAACGTTATTACTTACAATTGAAACGTCCTAAAATTTAACGAAACTTAATCTCATTTTTTTGAAAAAATATTTAATAATGCAACTGTTTATCTATATAAATAATTTGACCAAATAAAGTAACACCAGCCCGTTCATACCTACTCTGTGAGGACATAACCACACAGCGAATATCACCTCTTCACAATACTAGTTTGTGTCATTGCACAACGTTTTCATGATTTGTTGTGCCTATCCAGATCACTTCTGTACATGTATGGGATTTCGTTTACGAATGATGAGTTGAAACACTCTGTTGAGAAACCAGTACCATCCTCAGAGTCTTTGTGATGATTGCATCTATTTGTGATTGGCGTGATTGTCCACTGACAAAATGGACGAGAGATTGACGACGAAAGAGGACAGAAACTTTCGTTATCGACTGCATGAGGTGACGTCTGTGTTTGAGAAGGACACGACGAGCTAGTAGTGAATATAACCATGTGTGGCAGTACGCTGACTGTGCAGTGCAACACTGGTTTCTTCTCAGGCTTTTAGTTTGAATCACGTTTTTTTTATGTATATGTTTTTCGCTTTTCTGTACATTTTCACTTAGACATCGTTGTTGTTATTCTCAGGCACCACATATCAATTTCTTTCAGCATTATCCGATATAACTTCATCCACACCCACTGTTTTATTTGTAGTTTCAATTTGAAATGTTTTTCCCCTGTATTGCATCTTGCAGTCGAGGAATCACCATTGGTAGTTTAGATGATAATACGGGAAATTCGCCAGCAATAAAAATTCTTTTGTCTAACTTTCCTAATTTGTTCGTAAATTTTTCACTTGGTATATCACCTTTGAATAGGAAGCGTATATGAATAGGCTTCTTGTTTATGGATTGTGATTAGTCCCTTTCCGCTTTCTTAGTCATGTCTTTCTTGATCAATTTGTCAGGATAGCTATTTTCAATCAAAGTATCATGCTTTAATAATCTTCAGTCACCTCTTTTGAGCATATATCTTTAACTCTGTGACTGAGGGTCTTTACTAAATTTGTTTCCTACTTGAGAGGAATGAAACTGTGAAAATTCGTATGTTGTCCTGTCCATGTGCTTTTTCTATGCAAATTTCTTCTCATGCTACCATCTGATTTTCTTGTAAGAAGGACATCCAGGAAGGCAATTCTGTTTTGTGATTCCTCTTCGCACGTGAATTTCATTGCATAGTGTACCTCATTGAATTCAGTTATTGTTTTACTCCTATCCGAATAATTATCGCAAAGGATGAAGGTGTCATCCAAATAACGTCAATAAAATGAGAACTTTTTTGGAAGGTTGTTCAAAGGTCCATTTTCTAGTTTACTTAGAAAGAAATCAGCCGAAATGGGACCCAGTGGAGGGTCCATCGTCACCCCGTTCACATGTCTGTAAAGTGTGCCGTCTAATCTGAAATTTATATTCATGGTACACCTTAATAAAAATTCTTTAAGGATTTCAGTACGGATGCCAATATTTATCGCCTGGCTATCCACTTGTTCACATATGTGGTTAGCTGTTTCTACTAGAGGTACATTTGTGAATAAGGATGTTGTGTCCAGAGATATCATGGTTTTGTCCTAGATATTTAAATCTTTGATTTTGTCTACGAGTTCAAGTACATCTTTGATGCTATATTTCACTATCTTCCCATGCAAAGATTTGAGAATATTTAATAACCAACCATCTAGCCGGAGCATGGTGAGGCGAATTTCGCATATCAAGTATTGGTCTTTACTGTACCCTTGGTTTATACACTTCAGAAGGGCCATACAAAATGTCTGTTCCTCCCTTAGTTTCTTCAAACGTCTGGTAAATTCATTCTCTATTTTGTTGTTGAAGTTTTTGAAACTTCTGTGTGTCCTCCAATATATCGTTTACCTTTTTAATATAGTCGTGTCTATCAAGGAGGACTTCTATTTATCCTTTATCAGGCTTTGTGATTATCAGTCTCTTTAGTTCTTCTCGGTGCTACTTTGTCAAGAGATGTGGAAATGTGCAATGAGCGAGAGTGAATATTCGACATGTGTGATAACGGTATGTCGATGAGAATGAGCACGTGGACGGAGATGCATTGACGTTGGTGTCAGGAATATGTGAAAGCAGTGGCAACCAGACTCAGACTGTGTCTGCACTTTTGTGGAGATGATAATAATCGGCTGTGCAAGAAGATAACTGAAACAGTTACCTCACGTTATGCATTATTCCGATTGGTTCACATATCTTTGAGCAAACTATTCGTAAACCTGCACAAGTTGTTTGATTTTTCACAATTCTGACCTCCCAAATTTCTAAATATGTTGTCGAAACAATTCGTTTAAGAGTCGCAATATACAGAATTAACAACGGAAAAGAACACTTGACTACATAGTAGAACAGAAAACAACATCATGATGACGAGATATACAACATTGTCTGACTCACCACGATTCTCCTCCTTTTTATCGACATTCACTAGTTGACGAAAAGCATTGAAAGAGCAAATAGGTTATAAAATAGACAGGACATTATTTCTGCGACAGAGAAGCACACGACAATTCATCAGTAAATACAACCACGTCTGACAGTGTGCTGACCAAGCAATTCAACACTGGCTTCTGCTCACACCATGTGGTTGACGCGTTTCAATTCTGGTCTCGACTGTATTGGCTTCCATAAGTCACCTGAATTACTGTCCACTGAAAGATCACTTGTTCCGTGGAAAGTACAACGAGTAATGCCTCTCCTTAATATTTCAGAGATGCACTGTCTTAATTAAATCTGGATGTGGCGAAAGTCTATTCGAATCTCAACTGCATCCTAATATCAAAAGATATCGTTCGAATAGACACTCTGTAATGGATTTAATGGAATTACTTGTACTCAAATTCGGTAGAAGACACTAGGTTTAGCAAGCTTACGAATTCCTTGCCAGTACATACGTCTTGTGTGGCGACATAACCACAGAGTGAATATCATTTCTTCACAATAGTTGTTTGTGACATTGCACAACACCTTCATAACTTGTTCTGCCTATTCAGATCGGTGCTGTACATGTAATGAATTTCATTTACGAAGTATGAATTCAAACACTTTGTTCGAAAACCAATAGCACTCTAATGGTTTTTGTGAAGATTGCATCAGTTTGCAATAAGTATGACTGTCTACTCGGAGACAAAATGACAGATTGGATACGACTGAATTTGGCAACTATAACTCTGAAATAAGTGATGTGATATCCGAGCTTGAGAAGCAGACGAAAATTCATCAGTGATTATAACCATGTCTGACAGTATGCTTACTGTGCAGTGCAACATTGGATTCTACTCACAGTGTGGTGAGAGCTGTCTGTAACAACAGAAGACAAGGGCCAGGCAACAGATCGTTTATTACGAAAAATCAACACGTATTTATAGATTTTTATGTACATTATTGTAGGTCAATGTTAGTAGAAAATACAGTCTTTTGATTGGTTGTTTCTCGCACAAAGTTAACCTTGAATCTCTGGTGGCTGTGTCAGTTCATCTATATGTTAACTGTAACCGCCTGTCCACCTTGACCTTTGACCTCAATTACTGTCAACCAATTTGGCCAGCAACCATCTCTCGCCACAACATGACTAATATTTGATACATAAACATTGACCTCAATTACTGTCCACCACTTGGCTAGTAGACAGCTCTCACCACATGTCTACTAGCCAAATTGGTAGACAGTAATTCACGTCAGTGTTTACGTAGACCGATACCGTTAACATATAGATGATCTGACATTCACGAAACAGTCACAAAGAGATGGAAGATTAACTTTAAGTGAGAAACAACCAATCAGAAGACTGGGTTCGTTTGCTTACAATAATCTATAATAATGTACATGAAAATATATAAATATGCTTTGATTTCCTAAATAAACGATCTGTTGCCTGGCCCTTGTCTTATGTTATTACAACAGTATGTGTTTGGTGCTTTTGAACTAGATTGTTGGTTATTGTGTCAGCAATGACATCGATTTCTTCTGGTTGCGTTTTCCTCTCTTTTTTGCAACTTCAGTCGTTATGCCTATTCAATTTTTTATTATTTAATTGACAGTACATCGGATAAGGTGAAAATTCTTTTATCAGTCTCTGATGTATACATATTTATATGTATGTTCTGGTGAAGTTTCGATAATTCAGTGGAATATATTATGTGTTTGTCTCTAATTGTTTCCATCCATCCGAGTATTCCTAATGTCTACGATATCTGCTGTTGGCATAATCAACCAATTTCATAGAATAAATTAGAAACACATACGGATAAACTCAAATTACACAGCTCAATATAACTTATGTGAATCAGTTTAACTTTGACACCATTGTGGTTTCAATAAAGTGATAAATACATATAAAATGTGATACACCAATAAGAGAAAACTGCTTTGGATATGTGAAATTCTACTTGAAACAAGATTGTACTTACATGCTTCACTCAGCTTGATGAATATTGTGAACGCTTGAACAATCAACAACAGAACACAGAACTTGTTCTTCATCATCATCATCTTCTTCTTTACCGTGAACGTGCCTGCAAACAAAACCAAGTCTTTATATAGTCTATTCAGTGACCTTACTTGCACTTGCCACGTGTAAGACCATACAGATTTCTAAAAATAATCCTAAGTGCATCCATTTTCTTTTTGAGTGTGGCCTGATAATAATTACAATTATAATCATATATCTGTTTCTGTTGTGTTTTTTTTATTTATAAGGTCACCGAAATAAAAGAATACTAGCTTAACAAAGAATAGATGAGGTGATTCCAATCACTGTACACTGGGAATTTTGCATTATTTTCTAAAGCACATAGATTATTTTCGATGATTTGCACATATGAAAATGTCACTGACAACATGAAAACCCTGAAGCCTAATGGATTCGTTAAGGAATAGTTCAACAACATATCAATTTCTAAAATGACGATTCAAAGGATGAGTAAAATAAGAAGGTCTGAATTTTGAAACACTGACAGTTTAAGTTAGACACGATTCTTTTCTTTTACACAGGACTGTCAGGTCTCTTTGTAAATGCCTGAATATATAATCACGCACGCATATTTAATGGGCTGCACAATTTATGCATAATTGAAAGTTCACAAAAATACGACTGAATAACTTTGCTCATTGCCATTCATCACGAAAATCACTCATCAATCTCTCTAATTTGTCAGTTAAGTCGATTAAATCACCTTCTAAGACCAAGTTTCTGATTCAGATGGTTTCTTCACTTCACCTTTCGATAAATATTTCCTAACGCATATTCGCAAAAGACTTGCGCTGATACATTGATGCAGGTTGCAGCAAATCGGCAGGTGATGTAATCTATGCAATTGGATATATAGTTGAAATTCACACTTACACTGGATCATCATCTCACTAATGCCTGGTAATGAATCCATCGTGTTTGCCAAACCAAGGCGACATGTCGATGAGGGACAAATATTTATTACTACATCCAAAAGGGCTGACCACGCTCAAACGCAGTACATCTGAATTACAATGATTTTTGAAACGAAAGAGAATCAACAATATCATTTTGAGACTTCAGAAAGCTTCGGTTACTTATTCAACATAAGATCATCGCTATGACATCAAACTTAAATTTGAACTGCGAAATCCAACGATTAGATAAACTGAAATTGATTTTTGACTGGCTTCACAGGATCCTTTGACCCACAAAGCTTGTTTCTAATTGAGTTTGTGGGTTTGAATGCCACTTTTACTACTGCCTTGTTGAGAATCCCGCGTCAGGTTTCCGAGATCCCTACTTTGTATGGAAGTACTACTGATCTATCCTCCCTATTGTTGGTGCTGTCATTATCCTGTGCATGTTTGATATGCATGTTTTCCTTAATATTATTATACTCGTCATTCCTATTACTATCAATTACATTATTTATAATTTTGTTTTTACACCTTCTTACATAATTCCAGATTAATTAATCAATGTAATTATTAAGTTTCAAAGCTTCTTTTATGTGCCTCAATTCGTGTCTTGGATTATCCTTAGTACTTCTTAGTTTTTGTTCCTCATTACTTAACTATTTCTTCAATCCTATTTTTACTGGCATATGGTGAGATGATCTGCAATCGAAATGTTGTTTTGAATGTGTACTTCTTGTAGGCAACAGTGTTTAACGTCCCATTTTCTTTTCTTTATACGTCACAATCTATGATTCGAAGCTCCTCTTTCTGACTTTCCGAATCAAAATTGGATATAACTGCCTCGGCATTTAAGTCGATGCGATAGAAAAATTTATTTATGCCCTGTGTTCTAAGTATAGTGAATGTGTAATCTGCATACCACCAACATATCCTTGGAGTGGGTCTGAACTTTTCAATCGCCATGTTTTTTCCCACCTATTCATGAATATATTTGCCACAATCGGGAATATTGGTGACTCTGTGGCAACTCCCTCAGTTCGTTTGTGCATTTTCCCTTAGAATGTAAAATACTGCGGAAATCAAGCATAGCTGCACTCGAGGCATTATGTCCTGTAGTAGCACTTTCGTTCTTGCTTCAACTTCATGGTCAGAAACGAGTTCGTTAATGATCACCTCCATATCGGTATTTATCGGTTTGCGTGTATGAAATTATTAATAATTGCGATCGCATAGCTAGGTGGATGAATTACCTGAAAAGAGACTCTTCACAGAATCGCAATTATTTGTTTGAAGTTGAGTGCTCGTGGAATGCAAGAGGGACATTTCGGCCTCTGCGGGAATTTCAGGAGTAATTTTACTGGGCAAAATGAGCTCATGACTTGCCGAGTCATTTCATGAATAATGAAAATGTCACAGAGAAATGTATGTGGCATGAAAATGAAACAAATAAGAATAGACGTTCCTTATTCGTCCGATAATTATTTCAATTCCCAATGTGCCCTTGAGATATGGATTTTACTCAGTGATTTCGTTGTCATTTTTACGATTTACATATCGTAAGCTCTTCATGCAGCAAAATAGTAATATCGAAAATGTGATAAAGCACAATCAAATCGATAATTGAATGCTGTTTCCTGAAAAGAAATGTGATGGTGCTCGCAGTCGTCGTATTTATTTCTCAATGGTTGCTTCCGGAAACATGACTGCAAACTTTATTTCCCACAAAAGAATTTCTATTCCATCATATTCGGAATACTCCTGTTCATGTCGAAGTATAAAACAGGTGTATTCAGTTGACGGACAACTGACCGAATACTTTTGGTGAAAAAGTGTTTTATTTTGAAATATTGGTTTGTAGGGTTTCGATTGATTGGTTACAAAATTTCATCATGAGCTGACATCGGTTAAGGAAGCACTGGAAAACCAGCTGGGAGTACGGAGCAGCTGTTTCGTCAGCGTAGTTTTGGACACTCCGTCTGTACGCACCCACCACCAGGGTTCGAACCCACGAGGTTACAAGGTGACCTCATAGACCATTAAGCCACTGGGACCCAATCAAACGGTCAGTCCATGAATTCTAACTTCTGCCAATTGACGACATAGCGCGACCGCTAGCCAATGTCTTCAGCAAGTATTTGTCCTCACACCAGACCTTCTGCTCCCTGATGCTCACGATTCCCAACTAGAACCCATGTAACCAGCTACTTGAATAGGGCCAATCACTAGTGAGCATCCCACTGATATTCAGGTACTGGTTTGGAAAAACCGTACTCAGTGCAATGAAAGTACATTGAATAGAAATTACTTGAACATTGATTTTCGGGAGTACATAGTTACCTGTTTATAGAATGAGCATTTCTGCATCCTTTTTAATGATATTAATAATAATGAGTATAGTAACTTTATTTTATACAGTGTTTATATATTGTACAACATTTTCAACATAGTTTATTGCGTGACATTTTCCCCTCATCCAAGGATTTTCAAATAAAATTTCACGTGAAGGTAGACCATGTGAAACACTGCTGCCTGACGTGAAGCGCAGACCAAGAAATTATAATATCTCACCTTTGTCTTCTTCGGTAAATGCATGCAATTCGGTTGAATGGAAATTCAGAGACGAATCACGAATCCATTCTGTGTACCAAGGACACAACCAAACAACAGCTTTCTCTCGCATCGTATTATTGCCAAACCCAGGATTATGTGTTTTCTCACGATAACTAGAAGCTTGCGAATCAGCAAGTTGTAAGCACATAAAATACTCTCCAGCGTAATAAAACTAATTGAAGGTCATGCTCTGACAGATTTAAACAAACGGAGCAGCAGAAAATATCTGTGATATATATCAATGGGATTTTTCGGTAGCCTAGATTTAAGCAGATCGCCAAGTAGCCATTACATGTTTGTGTGGCTTTCTGTTTTGGTTAACTGTACCCTATATGAGTAGTAATCTCACACGTTTTCTGAAATTCACTGTCGGATGATGAATACCTGAGATGCAGGAACACGTAGAATGTGACATTTCACTGATTTTAAAATAGTGATCAAACTTCTCACAAAGTAAGCAAATACAAAGTGATTGGCATACTATCAGTCGCATTCAGTGTTTCCCCAAAGCTGAACAACAAAATGAGAATGGAATATTCTAGGTCGGATAATCACGTAGCATTTAGTCTTACGAGTGTGGACAGTAAGCAAATACTGGAAGAGAGAGCCTTACTTTATGACTATGTTGAATTCTACCGTCTTTAAACACACTGTTTAACTTCCCGATGTCAACGCCGTAAGTGTAGTAGAAGATTATCTCAAACACCTATGCAATTTCACCGTGGATGTGAGGTGAGCTATATGGCATAACGAATAGTCACCGTATGTGACTAACTGAAATGTTACTCGACGATCGAATTGCATATCCAGTCGATGATTGTATTCCCATGACAGCTTCATTCATGTCCCATGTTTGAGTCATGGAATTCCCTACTACGTATTATTCCATTGAAAACAAGTGGTTTCCAGCATTAACACAGCGGTATCTTGTGCAGCTCAAGAAAGTGAAACTTCGAAATGAAAATATTCTTCACCATTCATGTCTGATGATTATGCTCCCAATAGACTGAAGCACATTGAATCAGAGTTCCTTGTTTGTGCAATCAGTTGACATGTGATAGAATTGAGTGTTTATTCAACTAACAGAATCCTCAAGGTTAGATTAATAGATTTGGAGTTTCGTAGACATGATTGCTGACATAATCCAAGTCTTATTAAGATAGCCGCCACCTATGGATTTTGATGTTATTCACATTTGCAGCAGTCATCAGGATGCCAATGAATTCCTCGTCATTCCTTAAAAAATTCTGTTCTGTTCTTGTCATCCTCAGAGTCCGTATCCTTTCACTCACTACTATCCATCTGTAATCTTTATCGAGTAACATAGATTCTGTTATGTGGTCTTAATGTCTATTTGGATTCATGAATCCTCTGTCACTGTCTTCTTTTCACATCTGGAAAAATCCCAACGAATCAATCTTTGCTCTTGAAATCTCGGATTCCCTAGTGTCTAGATAATTATTGTACTGCCTGACTATCTTGATAAACTAGATTCTGTGCACCCAAATCTCCTGAATCTCGTTGTGCCGAGTGACAGAACATGCTTGTTGAATTTATTTGGAAAATGAAGAGTTCATGGATAATCCCCATCCAGGCATTAATGAAAACAAAACACGTAGATCAGCGAAGAGTCTCTTTTCGGCGAATTCATCTTCTGAGCTGTACAATCGCAAATATATATGCATTGTTTTGTTTGTACGTGTACATTAAGTTTGTCAAACAAAGTTACAATTGGTTAAGGTTAATTTTAACTAAACAAGTGACGGTTGGTAATACAGGTCAAGAAAACTAGGGTAGTAACAAAGGTGATGAGTTGTCAAAAACAGTTGTTAAAAGAAGTTATGCAATAATAATATGAATATTTTGATGAGTGAGTTTTACTCAGGATGCACATAGAAACAAAGTAGATAATAAGAAACTATGTAAGAGATCTAAGTGAATACAAGAATTATAAGCAACTAAGGAACAGGCAAAGAAACAAAGTTAAGTTATCAGAATAAAATAAAATAAAAATCAAAAAATCAAAACATTGTTACCATGAGAGTAGAAGTGGTTGAGTAATCTTCTTTTGTATGCACAGCTCCGGTTTTTCCATGTGAATGGCTAGAGCTTCAGCGATACAGAGGAGACGAAACCGTATTGCCTTTGATAGGTTGTTCTTGACTCTGTAGATTACTTTGAAGGAGGCGTTCGTTGAAATGCAATGATCAGTACTGAACAGGTGTTCAATTATCGCACTCCTTATTGCACCAGTTAATTGCACCAATTAATTTCCACCTCATGTACGATTACAGTATGCAATGGAAGCCCATATTGCAGTTGATTTCACGATCAACAGACTACTGTGCACCACACCGAAGTGTGTGATGGACGGATGTCCTGGAATTACTTATCATTTACAAGTGAGATTATTTTCTATACTACTTAATCTGTAGTAGTAATACACACACCATGGTATAATCAAATTTCGGCCAAGTGAGAAGTGTCCTTAAACATAAAATAAAGTAAACATAATGATGGAGAGAAGTACCCTTTGTCATGAGAACAGTGTGCACTGAGTTTCATCTCTTTCAGTCCAAATTATTCTGAATAGGTTTGTAGAGAAAAAGAGTATTTCATATGTTGGTTATCACTTAAGTAAAATATAATTAATTATACATATATAATTTCAGTGTAGGTGCTTCTATCACAATATATGTTGTCCTCACTCACTTACACTTAGTATGTGTCTCGGTGATCTAAAAGTAGCTTCAACGAACCATCGTTGTTTGCATGTTGTACGTCCTCCATCTGAGGACAATAAATGTGTCAATCTTATAGATAATACAAGTTGCGATGAAAACTTCGATCAGTTTTCTTCTGAGTATGAGTCAAAATAAATTGGAGATCAGAGAAATAGCACAATATATAATTTAAGTGGTTCACCATGACATCAACAACTTCGTTTATGTAACTGTTATTACTAATCAAGATACAACAACTGTCACTGTTAGCTTAAAACTGTATTTACTCTACAACGAGGAGACAGTGCATGTGCACTACGCCTTCACATTGTATCACAGTTAGATGTGTATACTGGTGTTGCGATTACGGCTCTCATCACTAACTACATTTAATTTCACATTAGTATAACCGACACACATACTAAGTGTAAGTGAGTGAGGACAACATATATTGTGATAGAAGCACCTACATTGAAATTATATGTGTATAACTAATTATATTTTACTTAAGTGATAAACAACATATGAAATACTCTTTTTCTCTACAAACCTATTCAGAATAATTTGGACTGAAAGAGATGAAACTCAGTGCACACTGTTCTCATGACAAAGGGTACTTCTCTCCATCATTATGTTTACTTTATTTTATGTTTAAGGACACTTCTCACTTGGCCGAAATTTGATTATACCATGGTGTGTGTATTACTACTACAGATTAAGTAGTATAGAAAATAATCTCACTTGTAAATGATAAGTAATTCCAGGACATCCGTCCATCACACACTTCGGTGTGGTGCACAGTAGTCTGTTGATCGTGAAATCAACTGCAATATGGGCTTCCATTGCATACTGTAATCGTACATGAGGTGGAAATTAATTAACTCTTCATTTTCCAAATAAATTCAACAAGCATGTTCTGTCACTCGGCACAACGAGATTCAGGAGATTTGGGTGCACAGAATCTAGTTTATCAAGATAGTCAGGCAGAATTCATGCGTTGGTCATGCATGCGTTGATGAATCGGGTCGGCGGATCCCAGTGAGTAGTAGTGGCTGAATGGTATTCGAGCCAGCTAGTTGGCCAGGGTTCGAACCCACCCACCCATTGAGGTGGGTACTGCGTACTACTACTACTACTACTACCACCAATGATTCCCAAACTAGGCTGATGAAAATGCTGGCTGTCCGTCCGTCCGTCCGTCCGTCCGTCCAGTACTTCCTGCAATGCTGGTTGCTTTTCAATCCACCTTCAGTGAAAACTGATTGATATCAATCCGTCGTGCGTGGTCAAACTCGTAAAAACAAATTTAATCCTTACAAACCAACTATGGGAATAATAATAATAATAATAGGTAGTGTGATGGCTATAGGCTTGTCGACAGGTCAGAGAATTACATTACACATAAATGATGGTGTATGATTGGTCTATTCGAACGAATAAGATTAGTAGCTTTTATCACAGGTGTGATGTCATTCATAGCAGTACTAGGTAAATAAATATAACTGAACCCACCCGACACCCACCCTGGTAGGGAGAGAGAGAGGGAGGGAGGGATGACAAATAACTGTCACAGACGGATAGGGTGGTGGGTAATAAGTATATTATTATTATTATTATTATTATTATTAAATATGAAAAGCTAAAAATAAATTTACAAGCCATATATATATATATATAGAGGGTGTGGTGGTGTGGAGTGACGGGGTTAATGTAGTGTAGTGTAGTGAGTCAGGTAGGTAGGTATCAAAAAATATACATATATATCTCGTCAGTGTGAAATGTTACAAAATGACACAATGACACAAAAATTCAGTTATATAATAAATAATCTTGAGAAAATCAGATCACAGGTCGAAAATATGTCAAACCAAAATGAATTTATGAGGAGAAATAGTGTACATTTCAGACAGACAGGCATACATGTATCAGGCAGTCACCATTATCAATGTATGCACTACTACTACTACTATCTGTAGATTACATTATACTTGTCACAATTTAGGTATGTTTTGCAATATTATGATCATGATGTGATAACGTTTCATTTAGCCTGATGATGATGACAAGCCGATTACTGAAAATAAAACACACAAAAAAGAGATATTAGATCAAAATTTCGGGTACAGTACTGCAGGTTAAAACACCTATGTAAAAAAGGAATAATACGAACCGAAGTGTGGGTGTGGGTGGGGTGAAAATTGAAATGTCACACACACACACACACATAGGTGAAATAGGATACTTGTCATAAATAATAATAATAATAATCATAGGTAAATTAGTGTCAATAGATGTTTCATTTGCAGACCACCACCACCACCACGGCCACCACTACCGTCACACATATCAGGTCATATATATGCAAACCTAACTAACTAACTAACTAACTAACTAATACAAATGAAATAAAGGGGTGAAACGTATATGTGTGTCTTGGGATGGGGACGTGATGATGTCTGGCTAGAGAGAGAGAGAGAGAGAGAGAGAGAGGTATATAAGCTGTGATGATTACATTCAAAGACCATTATTACAGAATTTATTAAGCATGTAGGTGACCGAGCGAACGAGTGATATTATTTGGTGTAGACTAATTATCCATTTTTATTCACAGCAACATCATCATCATCACCATCATGAGGCAGAGGAGCAGGAAATCAACTCTGATAATGTGGGAGATATTGAAGGAGAAGAAGAAGAGGTGCAGCAGCAGCAGCAAATTGTGAGACAGTCAGCAGATGCTTTTCTGGTAAAACTGCATGAATAATGAATGGATAACGCCGCCGCCTTGGTGGATGGGATGATACAACTAGTCCAAAATTTACTGACATGAAAAACAACAACGGTTACAAACAAGATGCAGCTTTTAGTGATTGGAATTTCTGGAAATGTGAATGAATGCAACGCGCATACAAGGAAGAGAGAGGTGCCAAGGGATGGATGGATGATATATTTCCACCACCTTTGTTGTATTTCCCACATTTCGTCATTTCAAGACGCTGTTATCAAAGTACATACATATATTATAAAAATGAAGACACAACAACAACAACAACAACACCTTGTCAACGCTCGGTTATTACCCCCACCGGACTGGACCGGACCGAAGAGGGAAGTAAGTAAGTATCGCAACATTTTACTGCAACTGTTGTTTATGAGCTGTATAATTATTGTTAGTTGACGCCACCCCTTTCTATACCTACCTATCTATATCTATAAAATGCCTATGTGAGATTTCAGGTTAGGTAGCAGTAAGTAGGCTAGCTTCATTTCAATGAAGTATCATTTTCTATTTCTGTAGTTTTAGTAGTAGTAATTATCCCAGAGTAGTTAATGTCAGTAAAATGTGTTGTTGTTGTTGTTGTTGTTGTTGTTGTTGAGCATTACATTACATAATAATAATAATAATAATAATAATATATTTTAATAGTTTACACACAATGATAAGTTCTGTTTGTGTTGTTTGTCTGTTCGTTTTTGGTAGTATATTTTGAGCAAACCTACTGCCCGAGATCATCACTCACCAACTGTGTGTGTGTGTGTGTGTGTTTGAATTGCTTCATTTGCTCTGTTTTGTAATTCAACAAACAAGAACAAACAGGAACTTATCATTGTGTGTAAACCGCCAGGGCTCGAACCTAGCACCACCTTCTAGTTACAAGGCAAGCAAGCAAGCGTATTGCTGAAGTGTCCCAAACTAGGATGACGAAACAGCTGACTGACTGTCCAATACCCGCACCACCACCACCACCACCACCACCACCACCCAGCTAGTTGTTTTACAATGCTTCTTTCTCTCTAACTGATATCAATAATATAATTCATATCAGATTATGATGTAGTCTATCCTCCCTCCCTCTAACTAATACAATTTAATTGCTTCAAATTAAAAGTCATTTATCTATCTAAAATTTGCTAAAATTTACAATTCACAATCCAAGCAAGGAATTAAGGAATAATAATTATATTATATTATATAAGCCATGATTTCTATTCAGATAGATAGATGACTAATGACTAAAAATCAATATTATACCTGTATTCATTTTCAAAATGACTGACCGGATCGATAAATAGACAGATAAATAAATAGGTGCCTGTATATTACGTTCTCATATAAATATTTAAAAAGTTCATCATTGTGCCCTATACCTTCTATGAGATCATGAGATGTAAGCTTCCTTCCTTCAAATGAAGCTTACTACTTATTTCTGTAGTTGTAATTATGACGGAGTAGGATTTGCAGCTGAATTAATAATACTAATAATAATACTAATAATACTAATACTAATAATACTACTAATACTACTACTACTAATAATAATAATAATAATAATAACAATAGTGCCTTTAGTGTTGAAATAAAATAAAACAAGGATTACAGTATGCTTAACTAGTGAGTGAATGAGTGCAGTGAGTACTGAGAAATGGCAATTTAAGGCCAGTGCAAGGATAAAGAAGAAATACCATTACGTACGTACGTATTTGGGCATAATGTTATTAAATTGAAATAGACAAATAGACAGATAGACAGACAGACAGACCTACTTACCCAGAAATTAATCCATCTGCAAATGTGTCAGTCAGTCAGTCAGTTTTACACACATGGTGAGGTCCAACCAGTCAATTGTGTTTGGCCATGGATTGATTGATTGATTTCCAATTGATGGATCACCACCGATGACCACCGACGATTGATTGGTGCCAGGTAAGGCGGGGAAATGCATCACGAATTGGTAGAATTGGTTAGAATTCATGCGTTAGTCATGCGTTGATGAATCAGGTCGGCGGATCCCAGTGAGTAGTGGCTAGCCAGCTAGTTGACCTGGGTTCGAACCCACCCACCCATTGAGGTGGGTACTGCGTACTACTACTACTACTACTACTACCAATGATTCCCAAACTAGGCTGATGAAAATGCTGGCTGTCCGTCCGTCCGTCCGTCCGTCCGTCCAGTACTTCCTGCAATGCTGGTTGCTTTTCAATCCACCTTCAGTGAAAACTGATTGATATCAATCCGTCGTGCGTGGTCAAACTCGTAAAAACAAATTTAATCCTTACAAACCAACTATGGGAATAATAATAATAATAATAGGTAGTGTGATGGCTATAGGCTTGTCGACAGGTCAGAGAATTACATTACACATAAATGATGGTGTATGATTGGTCTATTCGAACGAATAAGATTAGTAGCTTTTATCACAGGTGTGATGTCATTCATAGCAGTACTAGGTAAATAAATATAACTGAACCCACCCGACACCCACCCTGGTAGGGAGGGAGAGAGGGAGGGAGGGATGACAAATAACTGTCACAGACGGATAGGGTGGTGGGTAATAAGTATATTATTATTATTATTATTATTATTATTATTAGATATGAAAAGCTAAAAATAAATTTACAAGCCATATATATATATATATATAGAGGGTGTGGTGGTGTGGAGTGACGGGGTTAATGTAGTGTAGTGTAGTGAGTCAGGTAGGTAGGTATCAAAAAATATACATATATATCTCGTCAGTGTGAAATGTTACAAAATGACACAATGACACAAAAATTCAGTTATATAATAAATAATCTTGAGAAAATCAGATCACAGGTCGAAAATATGTCAAACCAAAATGAATTTATGAGGAGAAATAGTGTACATTTCAGACAGACAGGCATACATGTATCAGGCAGTCACCATTATCAATGTATGCACTACTACTACTACTATCTGTAGATTACATTATACTTGTCACAATTTAGGTATGTTTTGCAATATTATGATCATGATGTGATAACGTTTCATTTAGCCTGATGATGATGACAAGCCGATTACTGAAAATAAAACACACAAAAAAGAGATATTAGATCAAAATTTCGGGTACAGTACTGCAGGTTAAAACACCTATGTAAAAAAGGAATAATACGAACCGAAGTGTGGGTGTGGGTGGGGTGAAAATTGAAATGTCACACACACACACACACATAGGTGAAATAGGATACTTGTCATAAATAATAATAATAATAATAATAATCATAGGTAAATTAGTGTCAATAGATGTTTCATTTGCAGACCACCACCACCACCACGGCCACCACTACCGTCACACATATCAGGTCATATATATGCAAACCTAACTAACTAACTAACTAACTAATACAAATGAAATAAAGGGGTGAAACGTATATGTGTGTCTTGGGATGGGGACGTGATGATGTCTGGCTAGAGAGAGAGAGAGAGAGAGAGAGAGAGAGGTATATAAGCTGTGATGATTACATTCAAAGACCATTATTACAGAATTTATTAAGCATGTAGGTGACCGAGCGAACGAGTGATATTATTTGGTGTAGACTAATTATCCATTTTTATTCACAGCAACATCATCATCATCACCATCATGAGGCAGAGGAGGAAATCAACTCTGATAATGTGGGAGATATTGAAGAAGAAGAAGAGGTGCAGCAGCAGCAGCAAGTTGTAAGACAGTCAGCAGATGCTTTTCTGGTAAAACTGCATGAATAATGAATGCATAACGCCGCCGCCTTGGTGGATGGGATGATACAACTAGTCCAAAATTTACTGACATGAAAGAAAAACAACGGTTACAAACAAGATGCAGCTTTTAGTGATTGGAATTTCTGGAAATGTGAATGAATGCAACGCACATACAAGGAAGAGAGAGGTGCCAAGGGATGGATGGATGATATATTACCACCACCTTTGTTGTATTTCCCACATTTCGTCATTTCAAGACGCTGTTATCAAAGTACATACATATATTATAAAAATGAAGACACAACAACAACAACAACAACAACAACACCTTGTCAACGCTCGGTTATTACCCCCACCGGACTGGACCGGACCGAAGAGGGAAGTAAGTAAGTATCGCAACATTTTACTGCAACTGTTGTTTATGAGCTGTATAATTATTGTTAGTTGACGCCACCCCTTTCTATACCTACCTATCTATATCTATAAAATGCCTATGTGAGATTTCAGGTTAGGTAGCAGTAAGTAGGCTAGCTTCATTTCAATGAAGTATCATTTTCTATTTCTGTAGTTGTAGTAATAGTAATTATCCCAGAGTAGTAGTTAATGTCAGTAAAATGTGTTGTTGTTGTTGTTGTTGTTGTTGTTAAGCATTACATTACATAATAATAATAATAATAATAATAATAATAATAATAATGATAATAATAATATATTTGAATAGTTTACACACAATGATAAGTTCTGTTTGTGTTGTTTGTCTGTTCGTTTTTGGTAGTATATTTTGAGCAAACCTACTGCCCGAGATCATCACTCACCAACTGTGTGTGTGTGTGTGTGTGTGTTTGAATTGCTTCATTTGCTCTGTTTTGTAATTCAACAAACAAGAACAAACAGGAACTTATCATTGTGTGTAAACCGCCAGGGCTCGAACCTAGCACCACCTTCTAGTTACAAGGCAAGCAAGCAAGCGTATTGCTGAAGTGTCCCAAACTAGGATGACGAAACAGCTGACTGACTGTCCAATACCCGCACCACCACCACCACCACCACCACCACCACCCAGCTAGTTGTTTTACAATGCTTCTTTCTCTCTAACTGATATCAATAATATAATTCATATCAGATTATGATGTAGTCTATCCTCCCTCCCTCTAACTAATACAATTTAATTGCTTCAAATTAAAAGTCATTTATCTATCTAAAATTTGCTAAAATTTACAATTCACAATCCAAGCAAGGAATTAAGGAATAATAATTATATTATATTATATAAGCCATGATTTCTATTCAGATAGATAGATGACTAATGACTAAAAATCAATATTATACCTGTATTCATTTTCAAAATGACTGACCGGATCGATAAATAGACAGATAAATAAATAGGTGCCTGTATATTACGTTCTCATATAAATATTTAAAAAGTTCATCATTGTGCCCTATACCTTCTATGAGATCATGAGATGTAAGCTTCCTTCCTTCAAATGAAGCTTACTACTTATTTCTGTAGTTGTAATTATGACGGAGTAGGATTTGCAGCTGAATTAATAATACTAATAATAATACTAATAATACTAATACTAATAATACTACTAATACTACTACTACTAATAATAATAATAATAATAATAACAATAGTGCCTTTAGTGTTGAAATAAAATAAAACAAGGATTACAGTATGCTTAACTAGTGAGTGAATGAGTGCAGTGAGTACTGAGAAATGGCAATTTAAGGCCAGTGCAAGGATAAAGAAGAAATACCATTACGTACGTACGTATTTGGGCATAATGTTATTAAATTGAAATAGACAAATAGACAAGACAGACAGACAGACCTACTTACCCAGAAATTAATCCATCTGCAAATGTGTCAGTCAGTCAGTCAGTTTTACACACATGGTGAGGTCCAACCAGTCAATTGTGTTTGGCCATGGATTGATTGATTGATTTCCAATTGATGGATCACCACCGATGACCACCGACGATTGATTGGTGCCAGGTAAGGCGGGGAAATGCATCACGAATTGGTAGAATTGGTTAGAATTCATGCGTTAGTCATGCGTTGATGAATCAGGTCGGCGGATCCCAGTGAGTAGTGGCTAGCCAGCTAGTTGACCTGGGTTCGAACCCACCCACCCATTGAGGTGGGTACTGCGTACTACTACTACTACTACTACCACCAATGATTCCCAAACTAGGCTGATGAAAATGCTGGCTGTCCGTCCGTCCGTCCGTCCGTCCGTCCAGTACTTCCTGCAATGCTGGTTGCTTTTCAATCCACCTTCAGTGAAAACTGATTGATATCAATCCGTCGTGCGTGGTCAAACTCGTAAAAACAAATTTAATCCTTACAAACCAACTATGGGAATAATAATAATAATAATAGGTAGTGTGATGGCTATAGGCTTGTCGACAGGTCAGAGAATTACATTACACATAAATGATGGTGTATGATTGGTCTATTCGAACGAATAAGATTAGTAGCTTTTATCACAGGTGTGATGTCATTCATAGCAGTACTAGGTAAATAAATATAACTGAACCCACCCGACACCCACCCTGGTAGGGAGGGAGAGAGGGAGGGAGGGATGACAAATAACTGTCACAGACGGATAGGGTGGTGGGTAATAAGTATATTATTATTATTATTATTATTATTATTATTAGATATGAAAAGCTAAAAATAAATTTACAAGCCATATATATATATATATATATAGAGGGTGTGGTGGTGTGGAGTGACGGGGTTAATGTAGTGTAGTGTAGTGAGTCAGGTAGGTAGGTATCAAAAAATATACATATATATCTCGTCAGTGTGAAATGTTACAAAATGACACAATGACACAAAAATTCAGTTATATAATAAATAATCTTGAGAAAATCAGATCACAGGTCGAAAATATGTCAAACCAAAATGAATTTATGAGGAGAAATAGTGTACATTTCAGACAGACAGGCATACATGTATCAGGCAGTCACCATTATCAATGTATGCACTACTACTACTACTATCTGTAGATTACATTATACTTGTCACAATTTAGGTATGTTTTGCAATATTATGATCATGATGTGATAACGTTTCATTTAGCCTGATGATGATGACAAGCCGATTACTGAAAATAAAACACACAAAAAAGAGATATTAGATCAAAATTTCGGGTACAGTACTGCAGGTTAAAACACCTATGTAAAAAAGGAATAATACGAACCGAAGTGTGGGTGTGGGTGGGGTGAAAATTGAAATGTCACACACACACACACACATAGGTGAAATAGGATACTTGTCATAAATAATAATAATAATAATCATAGGTAAATTAGTGTCAATAGATGTTTCATTTGCAGACCACCACCACCACCACGGCCACCACTACCGTCACACATATCAGGTCATATATATGCAAACCTAACTAACTAACTAACTAACTAATACAAATGAAATAAAGGGGTGAAACGTATATGTGTGTCTTGGGATGGGGACGTGATGATGTCTGGCTAGAGAGAGAGAGAGAGAGAGAGAGAGAGAGAGAGGTATATAAGCTGTGATGATTACATTCAAAGACCATTATTACAGAATTTATTAAGCATGTAGGTGACCGAGCGAACGAGTGATATTATTTGGTGTAGACTAATTATCCATTTTTATTCACAGCAACATCATCATCACCATCATGAGGCAGAGGAGGAAATCAACTCTGATAATGTGGGAGATATTGATGAAGAAGAAGAGGTGCAGCAGCAGCAGCAAGTTGTAAGACAGTCAGCAGATGCTTTTCTGGTAAAACTGCATGAATAATGAATGCATAACGCCGCCGCCTTGGTGGATGGGATGATACAACTAGTCCAAAATTTACTGACATGAAAGAAAAACAACGGTTACAAACAAGATGCAGCTTTTAGTGATTGGAATTTCTGGAAATGTGAATCAATGCAACGCACATACAAGGAAGAGAGAGGTGCCAAAGGATGGATGATATATTACCACCACCTTTGTTGCATTTCCCACATTTCGTCATTTCAAGACGCTGTTATCAAAGTACATACATATATTATAAAAATGAAGACACTAACAACAACACCTTGTCAACGCTCGGTTATTACCCCACCGGACTGGACCGGACCGAAGAGGGAAGTAAGTAAGTATCGCAACATTTTACTGCAACTGTTGTTTATGAGCTGTATAATTATTGTTAGTTGACGTCACCCCTTTCTATACTTACCTATCTATATCTATAAAATGTCTATGTGAGATTTAAGGTTAGGTAGGTAGCAAGTAGGCTAGCTTCATTTCAATGAAGTATTATTTTTGTATTTCTGTAGTTTTAGTAGTAGTAATTATCCCAGAGTAGTAGTTAATGTCAGTAAAATGTGTTGTTGTTGTTGTTGTTGTTGTTGTTAGCATTACATTACATAATAATAATAATAATAATAATAATAATAATAATGATAATAATAATATATTTCAATAGTTTACACACAATGATAAGTTCTGTTTGTGTTGTTTGTCTGTTCGTTTTTGGTAGTATATTTTGAGCAAACCTACTGCCCGAGATCATCACTCACCAACTGTGTGTGTGTGTGTGTGTGTTTGAATTGCTTCATTTGCTCTGTTTTGTAATTCAACAAACAAGAACAAACAGGAACTTATCATTGTGTGTAAACCGCCAGGGCTCGAACCTAGCACCACCTTCTAGTTACAAGGCAAGCAAGCAAGCAAGCGTATTGCTGAAGTGTCCCAAACTAGGATGACGAAACAGCTGACTGACTGTCCAATACACGCACCACCACCACCACCCAGCTAGTTGTTTTACAATGCTTCTTTCTCTCTAACTGATATCAATAATATAATTCATATCAGATTATGATGTAGTCTATCCTCCCTCCCTCTAACTAATACAATTTAATTGCTTCAAATTAAAAGTCATTTATCTATCTAAAATTTGCTAAAATTTACAATTCACAATCCAAGCAAGGAATTAAGGAATAATAATTATATTATATTATATAAGCCATGATTTCTATTCAGATAGATAGATGACTAATGACTAAAAATCAATATTATACCTGTATTCATTTTCAAAATGACTGACTGGATCGATAAATAGACAGATAAATAAATAGGTGCCTGTATATTACGTTCTCATATAAATATTTAAAAAGTTCATCATTGTGCCCTATACCTTCTATGAGATCATGAGATGTAAGCTTCCTTCCTTCAAATGAAGCTTACTACTTATTTCTGTAGTTGTAATTATGACGGAGTAGGATTTGCAGCTGAATTAATTGGGGGTTAGGAATGTAGAAATACAAAATATACCGGATGTTTGGATAAAAAACTAATATGATGAATAATTGTTCATGCAGTCAGGGACTAAATATGTAGAAATAGTAAAATGACAAAATAAACAGGAAGAGTGGATATGAAAATATGGTAGTGTAGACAGGGATTAAGAAAAACTTAAAATAACATGAATAAACAGGAAGTTTAGATAAGAAAGGCGATGAGATTGTCATTACAGCGTCCTTCCTGCTACAGCAGCAGATCAACAGAAGGAACCTACCTTCAACTTACAGGCTGCAAATGGAAAACCAATTGCAACCTTTGGTAGGAAATATGTCTATCTGAACGTAGGCTTACGCAAACCTATTCAGTGGATTTTCCTTCTCGCTGACGTCACAATGCCCATCATCATCATGATTTACTCGTAGACGTCCGCCAAAAACGAGTGATTGACAATACTACTAGACTGTCTATCAAAGGCATCACCTACATAGGCCCCAGCTTGTCACTCGTTAAGGTGAAGGTGATAGTCGATTCAACTTTCCAACCGATTGATTGTTGCCCGTCTAACGATCCACCATGCATAACCAGCAATGTTACGCATCACATCATAACCTCAGGACAACCCGTAACATCTAAAGCACGACGACTCGCTCCTGACAAACTACGACTGCCAGATGAGTTTGTTTCTCCCTCTAGCTCCCCACCAGCGGTAGATCACGCCTCATACGTCTGCAGGCTTACAAACGCAATGCATTCAGTTAAACCTGCTTCCCTTCAACCACAGTTCATAAACGTCTTTGTTCAGCAGTGTTTGAAAACTTCTTCACATGGATTTGTTCGTCGTGACTCTGTGCGTTGCCCTCTGGAACACCCATACAACGGACCATATAAAGTCATTAAACGTATGGATAAATTCTTTGTCTTAGACACCGTCAGCATCAACCGCCTGAAATCGGCATACTTAGAAGGCAATCCTATTAGCCTAGAACTGAGCATTCCTAATAATACACGAGTAACCGAATATCCTTTAGTCCTCGCAAATATCACTAGCACGGCGAAAACCACAGAACCTTCTGTCGAACCCTCAAAGAAAACGCTTTCTTGACAGAACATGAGATTCCCAGAATATCTTCATACTTATATCACATCACTAAGTGGTGCGATTTACCCAACTGTTATTCGTTTATGGTATTTATTATTCTTCCAGACACATCAATTGTTTTTTTATATTGCATCCTGCAACACAAGTGAAAAACTTTTCTATAACCATACATGTTACATCCACTTAAAATTTGATATAAACTTTCTCTCGATGTTCTAATTTTCGCATTATTTTACTGTATGGTAGATGCATATTATTTTTCAAACGTTACTTTTGGTATATTTTCCTCAACAAGGTTCTTAGCATTCTTCTTTTCTTTTCCAGGTGCGACGGGCACTAAACAAGAAGCATGAGATCCAACGGATAAACATCAACGAAGAAATTGTACAGACACCCTATTAGCATAGGTAGATGACCAGTAGGCACTCCACCGAGCCACTCGGAATAGTTTCTTTACCGATGAGGAATCATCGAGGCTTTTTTACTTTCGGCTGGTTCTGTCTTAGGATCATCACAACCCCACTAAGGAGGGTGGGAGTGAGCTGTAGCGGTAAATAATTCCCCGAAAATTATTGACCACAGCACTCATCACTGAACATTGGATGCTGACCTTCACTGTTTAAGGCTTCTGGTCAAGCATCCACGCCTTTTGGTACTCCATCGTGTCACTTTTGTGCACGACCACAAGCCAGCTAAGCAATCATCTCGAACTCCGATTTTTTTTCCTTCACGTTCCCCAGTGGAACATAGGGCTTCAAGCTAGTGGCTTGAAATTTCTGTAGCAGTGTTTATTTTACAGGATGGGGTTGCTAGCCTCATGCCCAACCTTTCCTCTTCACCAGCATTATTTCTGGCTTGGCGAGGTAAAGGAGTGCGTCGGCCGGGATTGAACCCCGGACCATGTGCATGGTCGGCGAGCGTCCTAACCGCTATACCACCGGCGAACTCCAATTTGGTCCCGAAATATATCTCGTAATTTGGACGATCAAATATCGTGTTTTGCTGTGCCTTTGGTCTACGCGGAACGAATCCTAAAGTAGTTGTGGGTAATAAATCTTGCGTTAGTATACTTCGTAGTATCCGTGAACGTCAATACTGTCAGCCTCAAAATACTGAAAATGTCTTATTCCAATTCGATGGGCATCTATTGCTTCAAGTTGATGGTATTGTAATGTGTAGCCTCTTGGGATCACTTTTCGCAAATTTATTCTCATGAAGCCTAAAAGCCGGTATTTGCAACAACTTGTACAACAGGTGGAAGTACACTTAAGATATGCTGATAATATTTTTATTGTCTGTGAAAGCAGATCAAAAGCTGAAGACTCGTTGATTAAATTCAACTCATGCCATCCGAATCTCAACTTCACAACAGAACACGAGGAAAATGGTGCTACTAAATTCCTAAACATTTCTCAAGTTAAAACGACTGATGGCACATTTTGAAAATCTGTACTTACAAAGTCTTCATTGACAAGACAAGACATACAATTCAAAATTCTTATTTCAACCCAGTAAAAAAGAACTTAATCAGAGCACTATTCAATAGAGCACAAAAAATTGTTCTGATAGTCAAGTTGAGCATGAAAGGCTCTGTAGGATATTTTATCTAAGAATGGATATCCCAAGAAGTTCATCTATAATGGAACTAACCCTTGCGAAACCATCCAAACAGTTCCGAAGAAATCTGTCTATATCGATTTGCCATTCAAAGGAGATGATGTAAAAGACGTAGTCAAACGAAGACTCGATAAAGCTATCAAGAGGTCTTATTACTCTGCAAATCTCGCCTTCCTTAACATCACCAAGTGTGAGTGCTTCAACAATCTAGGAAAGACCAGTCGCCAATCTGTGGCATTTAGAACTGCGTATGTCAATTTGGGTGTGTTTGCAGAAGCAGATACATAGGTCGTACTGAAAGGCGATTGTCTGCTAGCATGATGGAGCAATGGCAAAAGTGGCTGAGAACAGATGAAGTCAAAGTGCCAAAATGTTCACAAAAACAGCACCTTGTGAACTATGAACGTGATATCGACGCTGTCAAGTCATTCATCGCTGTTAGCAGACAAAGAAACAGGAAGATGCTTGCGATTACAGAGGCTTGTGCAATTCGAGTTTATAAACCAGGTCTCCGTGTACAGTAAGAAATGATCGTCACTCTGAATCTACCATGATAATACGTTTTAATTATTAGCTGTTATTATTATTATTAATATTATTAACACTTTGTTATAACTATTATTATAATTCCTGATTCATTCTGAAACCACCTCCTATCAGTATTATTATCGTAACATTATTAATATTATCATTATTAATATTATCAGTGCACAAATCTGGATATATTAAAGTTCTTTCTCTGATGATAACTTGTTTATTTAAGTGACGTAATTAAACGTAATACACCTGAATTTCGCCGATGATTTATGTTTGATGTCACACAAAATCGAAGACTTACAAGCGAAAACCGACAAACTGGTCGAAGAAGCAGCCAGAGAATACAGGACTCCAGGTGAACATAGACAAGACGGAGGTTATGAAAATAACCAACCAACAACAACATCAGCAGCAACATCCAGCGCCAATCACCATCAACGGGAGGGATTTGAAAGAGGTTACGTCATTCTATTCTATATATATATATATTCTATTCTATATATATTCTATATATTCTATTACAGACTAATTTTATATATCATATCCTTGGTGCATTGTTTAAACATGTGAATGCAATGCTGTTCTTTTTTATTTCTTTTATTTCTCTTTTTTCTTTTTGTTGTTGTTGCCTTATATTTTTTAAATCCTTATAAAATTTATGAGGTAATTAGATGCAATATTGTAATGAACGCTGAAAATTCCATACCTGTACCACATATACTGTTTGGAATAAAGCCATTATTATTATTATCATTATTATTATTATTACTTCATTCACTTATCTAGGGAGCATTGTCTCAACTACAGGCAGCTGGAACGGACGAGGATGTCAAATCGAGAATCAGGAAGGCGAGAAACACATTCATCAACCTGAAACCAATCTGGAAATCTTCGTCACTCAGCATCAACATCAACAACAAAATTCGGATTTTCAATACAAACGTCAAGTCAGTCAGTTCTTCTATACGGATGGATCAGAAACTTGGTGGGTCACAAAGAGTATTTCCAACAGCCTGTTGCTGACCTTTATCAACAACTAACTGTCTTCGCTTGCTCTATACTAATGATCAGGTGCTCGGAAAGAACAATAACCAACACGAAAATATGGGAACAAACAAAACAAGAAGCAATCGCCCAACAAATATGCAGGAGAAAGTGGAGATGGATTGGACACTCACTGGCTGAGGAGGCCACTCACTGGGTGACATCGCACGTCAGGCCAATGCTCGAGTGAAACCCGAAAGGGAAGCGGCGAGTGGGGCGTCCAAGGGTGACATGGAGGAACTGAAACAGTATGGATTAACATGGATGCAAGTGAAAAGTACAGCAGAAGACAGAAGCAAGTGGAGGCGTGCAGTTGAAGCCCTATGTTCCACTAGGACCAAGGGAACAGTAATAATAATAATACACTTTATCTTAATTTCAAATTTGAATCGGGAAATAAATGTTCCCAATACAATTTTGGATTCGCCTTATTGGCGATGAATGCAGAGAATATCATAAACTGACACTAGTCAGAGAACAACAAACCAAGCAGAACTCAACAATTCAGTAAATTATTACTTTGTGTTCATAAACTCTTAAACGACTGGTCCACTAGACGACTAATTTATCGAGAGAATACTATCATCACTGCTCAGTCATTCTATCGTCCTGACTTTTATTATACAAAGTGAATGAGGAAAAAATTCAGTCATTAATATTATGGTATATTTGTGCAGCAAATTAGTAATTAACTGCTACAATCCAACACAGCAAATGAAACGATTTCCACGGGCAGAGTACATTGTACTGAGAAAGTGAACTGCCATACACCTCAGCAAACTGTTAACACTACGCAGACGTTTTGGAGAAGATTATTATTGATTGCACCGATAAAAGTAGCATAAAACTCAACAGTTAATATGTGTGTGCAAATACATGCAGCCATATGGAAGGATGAATAGAGGTGAAAGTGTTGTTATACTGTGCATTTCCATGGTTTGCCTTCTCAACTCCGTTACATGGAAGTTGTGCACTTGGTTCTGCCAGTGAATTGAATGACGAGTCAAGGGAATTAAATTTATGTGAAAACGTGATTTGGAACAAATAATTCTCAATGATCGCAGTGAATACGCTTAGCTATAATCAGTCTGTGAGCTACGGCATGTTACGTAATTTCAAATCCAGTTGTAACTGAATGGGAACAAATGCATTGAGAGACAACTTTGAATTGTGCATTTGGTCGCAGTGCTACTGTGGTGAGAGCTGGCAATCAAGAACAATCGTAAGATGTGACAATAATAAGACGGTGTGGATAACAAACATATTCTTACACAGGAAGCTTGTTCTATCCCTCTAAACCACTTTCCCAACGACAGTTTAATGTGACGTGCAGTAAAGAATTTCTCGCATGAACAGTAATACGAAGTAATCGAAGTAACTGAGTATAGTTGATTTTCCATGGCATTAAACCTTGTTCATTTTACTGCGTCGTGTCTTTTGAAAAGGATGATGGGTGAGTCAGCGAATAAGAGATGCGAGTTAATAATAATTTTTTCCGCCTAGCTCTGCCGTATTCAATCGCATTTTAAATGATTTTCCTGATACAACGATATGAGAACTATTCTCGTATAAGCAGTGATAGGATCAGTGAGATTTTCAACACTTCAATTCAAAGTCTTTGATGTCTATCATGTGTTCGCTTATGGATATTGATGTGTGGCATATAGTTTCAAGGAATAGGCTAATCTCTTTCTGACTGGTAGTTTCCTGTTAACGTGCACCAAAGCAATTGAGTCAATTTGTGCAATGTCGAACACCAGATTGCCTTCTTATTCAAATAAGTTATCAAAACTTATGTCAACAACATGAGCTTTGTTATCTGCGTATGTCAAGAGATTGCTGAAAACCGAAAAGGCCCTCAACAAATACCGATAGAAATATTTGTTTAGTGCAGGTGGATATCTGCTGTTCGGCTTCAAAATTACTTTGTCTAGTCAAGAGTTTGCATCACAATCACCAAGTCAACACAAAGAATTCCAGTTAGAATGCACCTTATGTCGTCTATTAAAAGTGCTTTGCATATACAATCACATAACGGATAGACTATTAGTGAACACAATTCAGTGAGAACATTCAACTAGTGGAGCAGTCTATCAACACATCCCCTTTGATTATAGAGAAATATGTATAGAAAGACCAAGTAAAAAGATCAATTGTGCAATATTGTTATTTATCAGTTAACTTTGAGGAACATATACCAATTATTTGAGATTACAAAAACCAACACCATATATTATAAGGGAAATTAAAAAGTTTCTATCAATTTATTGTGTAATAGAAAAAAGCAGCATAGGTCTTCTTTGACATGATGCAAGAGACTGAGTTAGTCTGCTACTGCAACACGAAGGTAGGTTGGAGCAACTTCTAAGTGGATTCACAAAATAAAACAGGATAAGGATGTTTATTAGGGAGAAAGAACATAAAATTTATTGAAACATTCAAACAAGTTTAAAAGAAGGGTCACATATGTTAGGTAAATGAATCTTTTACTGAGAAAATACAATTGTAAAATATAGTGAGAGAGATCCTGAAGGAAATGTATATGATGATTTCAGTCTACCGAAAAACGGGAACATTAAAAGCGATCTGGAAATCGTAAAACTAAATCGTAAACAAAAGAAATGAACCTAGTGAAAAATTATATTTGTAAAGTCTCAGCGAGATTGAAATGAGTAATTCCAACGTTTCATTCGGCAATCTGGTCCGAACTTCTTCAGGGAAATTAATCGAAATTAACATAACAGAGGTTTATATATAAAAAAGGAGCTTCACTTGTTTTTAAAAACTTTGTCCAATCATGAGTCATTCAACAAGTATCAACTATTCTGTCAAATCTTGATGACAGTTCATTTGAATTATTTTGAAATCGAATTAAATTAACAAAGAAACTGTGTAATTGGAACAATCATCGTGTTTTCACTCTCCGTTGTCTGCAACAGAATGCATATCCTCAATCCGTAGCTGTCGAGTCACCTGACAACTCCAGTAGGTTGAATAAAGCAGCTCAATCTTCAGAAAGAAGACAAAGCAATAAGTCCGACAGGGTGCTTAAACTAAACTCTAATCCTAAACACCATAATTTTGAAAATACGTCTAATCATAAAATTCTATATACTAACAGTTTGAACAGACATGAAGGTGTGATGTTAGCTGATGCATAGGAAATCCTTATTAATAAATAAAAATGGATATGTATCACTAATTATTAATACTTGGTCAAAATTCTCGACTGTCCATATCTTCTTATGGAGACGTTAAGAAATGTTTTACAACTGTTTACCCACACACACATACACACTCTGTTTAAAGTGTTTAACAAAGGTAGACCAATATTTGTAAGTCCGGGGTCAAATTTTGATCACAGCTCATAAAATTTTGTTTATTATACTTGTTGATACTTTTTGAATGACTCATGATTGGACAAATTTTTAAAAACAAGTGATGTTCCTTTTTATATATAAACCTCTGTTATGTTAATTTCGATTAATTTCCCTGAAGAAGTTCGGACCAGATTGCCGAACGAAACGTTGGAATTACTCATTTCAATCTCGCTGAGACTTTACAAATATAATTTTCTACAAACGTCTACTTCTCACTCGGCGCCCAAATATTTTAGAACTATTCTGTCAAATCTTGACGACAGTTCATTTGAAAAGAAATGAACCTAGTGAAAAATTAACTACGATAAATCATACAAAAGAAACAGTCAAAGACTTAAACTCACCAGTAAAAACATTCAAATCGAATAAAACTAAACCTAACGGAGTGAATAATCTGAAAAAGAGTTAGAAAATAGGCATGACGTCAACTCTGCGATAGATAAGTACACAAAGATTCATCAGAAATTAAAATCGTGTCTGATAGCTAGCCGACCAAGCAATTCAATACTGGTTTCTGCTCACGCTATGTGGTTGACACATTTGAATAGCAGTCTCCACTGTATTTGCCTTTCACAAGTCGCCTGAATTACAGTCTAGTGAGAAATCAGGTATCCCGTTGAAAGCACAACGAGTAATACGTCTCCGAACTATTGCAGAAATGTAGTGTTTCAATTTACTCAGCATGTGCTGAAAGTCTATTCCCATCGTATCTGTATCCTTGCATTAAAGGTTTCATTTTGAATTTAAACTCCCTATTGGCTATTTCTGTTGCATCTGACTAGTCAATTTTATTTATTGTTTCCATTTATTCATGTCAGCATCCATCAATTTGTTTATGTCACGTCGGTTGAAACATTTTCTCGTCAGTGTATCTTGACTCTCCGTAATATGATGATATATATTTAGTCAACACATTTTGAGAGAGCAGACATTGATACTACATTCATTGGGATGAGAGCACATGTTGACTTATTTTCAACATGATAAAATTATTCATGTATATGTCGAGAAATGTGCACAAAAGTTCATCCTTGGTGTTTTCATTTTATCAGCTGTATATTTGTAATTGCATGGTGATACTTGTTTACTCATACTTTCACCAGCAGTTTATCGGTTGTTATCGACAATAACTTTGCTGAATATGAATTATTCGCAACCATGTTCAGACACCATGTGTCAGCCTCTACAGTGCCACTCTCTAGTGATCATAGTTGTTATCTGTTGTTGTCGACAGCAGATTGTCAGTTTTATCACAGCAACAAAATATCAAATATTTCACTTACAAAATGCACCGAGTGGGCGATCATTCTCTACAAAAATGAAATTGGATTGAATGCAGTTACATGAACACAGACAGATTCGGTAGAAGATATTAAGTTTAGCAAGCTTACGAATAGCTTGCCAGTATATACGTTCTGTGTGACAACATAGCCAGAGAGCGAATATCATTTCTTTTCTCAATACTAGTTTGTGTCATTGAACAACGCTGTTATAATTTGTTGTGCCTATTCAAATCGGTGCTGTACACGCAATGAATTTTACTTACGAATGGTGAATTCAAACACTCTGTTCATAAACCAATAGCACTCTAAGAGTTTGTGTGATGATTGCATCTATTTGTAATTAGCAAGACTGCCTAATAGGAAACCGAATGAGAGAGAGTAGAGACGACCGAATTTGGCAACTTTAGCTCTGAAATAAACGACGTGTTGTCTGAGTTTCAGAAGCAGGCGAAAACTCAGCCATGATTACAGCCTTGTCCGAATATATATACTGACTGTGCAGTGCAACATTAGTTTCTGCTCACACCATGTCGTTGGTGCAGTTGAAATCTGGTCTCCACTGTATTGGCTCTGCAAGAAGATAACTGAAACAGGTATCTCAAGTTGTGCATAATTCTGACTGGCTGGAAAATCCTTTACATAAACTACTTGTATAGCCACATCAAAATGACCCTACCTGCATGAATGAGTATACACTTGGAATGGAATATGAAATGTGGCACAAATGGTTCTTTATTGTTGAAATGTAATTTAAAAAGTGTCAGTCCACATTCGAATGGTTTAAGCCATTATTTTTCTTTTCAACCTTTTCTGCACTTGGATGTTGTGGCAACTGGCAGCTCTATCAAAAACGGAGTAGAACTGACGTCCAGTCAGTTGTCAAACCACTGACTTCAAAAACATGAAAGTACGTTGTCAAACAATTCGTTATAAAATTTGTACATGCAGAATTAAAAATATTGCACTACATAACCCGAAAAAACACAGCAGCATGATGTCGACAGATATCAAATTTATAGACTCACGATTGCTCCCGACATTCTGCACGATGCCTGCCAGTAGAAAACAAAGCAGACAGGTTGGAAAGTAATAAAGGCGTAATAAATAGGTTTGAGAAGCAGGGGACAATTCAACAGTGATTACAACAATGCCTGATGGTATGCAGACTGAACAATATAACAAAAGTTTCTGCTGACACCATGTGGTTGGTGTAGTTGAATTCCGGTCTCCACTGTATCGGCTCCCACAACTGGCCTGAATTAAAATCTACCGAGCCATCAGTTGTTCCGTTTTAAGCACAGCGAGTAATGCTTCTCTACTACAACACACATAAGCGCAGTTTGAGTAGACTCAGAATGTGACGAAATCTTTGTGGAGTTGTTACGATATTTGTAGCTACACTTGATGAGGGGATGGACGCAGTTGGATAGTCATTAGGCGGCATATATGGAGAAGCTTCCCTTGCACTCACTCAACTGGGAGGTGACGAAATAAACAAATGTGGAAATACGGATTGATCAGCAGAGAGTATTCGACACCTATGATAACGGTATTCCGATGAATATGAGCACGTGGAGGGAGACGCGTTGACGTTGGTTTCGGGAATATGTGAAAGCAGTGACAGTCATTCAGACTCTGTCTGCACTTCTGTGTAGATGGTAACTATCGGTGGTGTAAGAAGATAACTGAAATAGGTATTTCATGTTGTGCATTATTCCGACCGAATGGAAAATCCTTTATGAAAACCACTCGTATACCTGTGCACGTTGTGTGAGTTGTCACAATTCAGACATCCCAAATTTCAAAATACGCCATGTAAGTAATCCGTTATAAAACGCCAACCTTCAGAATTCGCTATTCAACATTAAACTAAATGAGGCGACAGAACATAACATCATGATGAAAACAAATATTACGCAGTGAGACTCACCAAAACCCTCCCCATCAGATTGAGAGTTGGCTAGTAGACAAAAACAAAAGCATGAGAAACCAGATAAGAAAAAAGATATGACATTAATTATGCAAAAGTAGAGAAAAGGAAAACCAAGCAAAATAATACATCCATGACTAAGAGTATGCTGACTGTGCAGTGCAACACTGGTTTCTGCTCACAATCTGTGGTTGCTTCATTTGAATTCTGATCTCCACCGAAATGACTTCCACAAATCGCCTGCATTACAATCTACTCAGAGATCAGGTGTTCTGTTGTGGGCACACAGAGTTACGCCTACCCGAACTGATTAGAATGGCTCAGTTTGAATTTACTCAGCATGTGCTGAATGTTATTTCACACCTTATCTGTATCCTCATACTCAAGATATTTAAAATTCCTCACTCTGATGCCTATTTCTGTTGCATCTGACTAGTCAATTTTATTTATTGTTTCCATTTATTCATGTCAGCATTCATCAATTTGTTTATGTCACGTCGGTTGAAACATTTTCTCGTCAGTGTATCTTGACTCTCCGTAATATTGTAACATATATTTAGTCAACACATTTTGAGAGTGCAGACATTGATACTACATTCATTGAGATGAGAGCACATGTTGACTTATTTTCAACATGATAAAATTATTTATGTATATGTCGAGAAATGTGCACAAAAGTTCATCCTTGGTGTTTTCATTTTATCAACTGTATATTTGTAATTGCATGGTGATACTTGTTTACTCATACTTTCACCAGCAGTCTGTCGGTTGTTATCGACAATAACTTTGCTGAATATGAATTATTCGCAACCATGTTCAGACACCACGTGAGATTCCCTGAAGTATCGAATCCTCACTATGCAAATATTTATAATTCTCTCATATTTCACTATGTCTTATTATTATGATGAACATGTTTATAACAGTATCACTTACAATTAGAATCTCCTAAAATATGAGGAAATGTTAACTTAATACACTTGAACAAGATTTAGTAAGGCAACTGTGGATTTATATAAATATGCACAAAGGTTCATCCTGGATATTTTCATTTTTAATTGAAGAAAACCTCCAATTAACACATTGAAATAGCAAGAAATCTGTGCAGCGAATTGTCGCTTTTCGGCCTCTCTCTGTTCGAAAGTGGGAAGAATTCGCCAAAATGCAAGGATCCACCAGAGAACAATTATTGTTTCTCTATGAATGCCTTCGTCATCAAATCCTACCGACCAGTGTAAGATACAAACCACCAGTCGACTGCCCAATGGGATGGAAATTGGCCGAACAATGTGGAAGCCGAATGGTCATATTAATGATTACAGACGCACATTATCGGATCAAGAAATATCAACAAATGATAGATGTCCAAAAAGAAAAACTTGAGAAAACCGTCAACCAGGAACATCTGTCAACGCTGATCACCGCAGTTACATTGTCAAGTAGAAAACACAATGCTAACAAAAACGAAGAGTCCTCAAAACCAAGCTAGCCAAGATTAAAAAACAACAACCAGACAATACACTTATAGACTGCGTAGTCAACCTATCAAAACAACCACTATCAAAAATGGAACAACAACTACTACAAAAAGGATTAAACTACAACACCGGAGATGCCTCGAAAACTGATTTCTTCGCTGCCCTTGAATCATTACTCAAATCATCAAACTTAAAGGAGGAAACACAGGAAGAGATACGTCAAACAGTTGTACCAGTGGTCAAACAGAAAAAAACAACACATACAACTCAACTCTCAAGAACTAAATGTCCTCAAAAAGATGAAAAATAGGAAGGCTATCGTCATTCTACCAGCCGACAAAGGAAGAACAACAGTAGTCATGGACAGAGAAGAATACACGAAGAAAGCTGAAGAACTACTCAAAGACGAGGATGTGTATCAACAAATCCCATACAAACACTGGACAACCGCATCCAAAGGACTCTAAACAAGTTTACCAAAACTGGACAAATCACAAAACAAGATCAATGGCGAATGAAATCCAGTGGACCAGCCCTACTCCGATTCTACGGCAGACCCAAAATACACTAGCCAAATACCCCGTTACGACCAATTGTATCACTACCAGGAACTTCAACATACAATTTATCCAAAGAATTATACAGAAAACTAAAACACCTAACGGAATCCTGTGATCACTCCATCAACTCTGCTATCCAATTCCTAGAGAAAATCAGAGGCATCCAAATAGATGAACAAGAGATAATGATATCCTTCGACGTCACAGCATTGTATACTTCAATCGGACAAAAACTAGCGAAAGAAACCATGGAGCAATTACCTAACAACGACGAACACCTTCCACAAAAATCAAAAATGCAACACACAAGTTGGATGGAATGCATAAACCTATGTCTAACAACGTACTTCCAATTCAACGGCCAAATATATGAGCAAGTCAAAGGAACACCCATGGGATCACCAATGTCAGGTTTGATTGCAGAAGCAGTGATGCGAAGGCTCGAGAACATAATTCTACCAAAGATCAAACCCAAGATTTGGATACGTTACGTAGACGACACATTTGTAATTATCAAAAGAAACGAGTTAGATAAAGCTCACAACCTGATAAACAACGTCTTCAACGACATCAAATTCACAAGAGAAGAGGAATCAGAAAACCAAATCCCATTTTTGGACGTCTTAGTCAAGCGAACAACCACAAGAGAATTAGAAACTCAAGTCTATAGAAAATCAACTCACACAGACCAAATCCTGAATTACAACAGCAACAATCCAATATCACACAAGAGGAATTGCATACAAACACCATTCAAGAGAGCCAGGACTCATTGCAGCACTCCCACCTCAAGGAAAATTGAAGAAAAATATCTCATGGACGTCTTCCAAAAGAATGGATACCCACGGAATTTCATCAAAAGACATATACCCCCAAGCCAACATATCAAACCAAAAGCTCCAAGGAAAACACAAAGAAAATCGCCCTACCATATATAAAGTACATCTCAGAAATCACTACAAGACTCTTCAAACCTTTAGGAATTGACGTTGTACACAAACCAACAAAGTCACTTCACTCAATTCTATGTCAACCAAAAGACTCAACAGCGAAGGAAGATAAAACCAACATCATCTGCAAAATAGATTGTATCAGCTGCGAAAAACACTACATTGGCCAAAGTGGACGTCCCTACGTCTTCGTATCCACGAACATAAGCCAGCTGTCAAAAGACATGATATCCACTCCCTGATATCACTACATATAGGCAACCACGGACATCAATTCGACTGGGACAACGTTCAAATATTAGACTGGGGAAACAACAAGAATGCTAGAGAAGTTTTAGAAGCTTGGCATTCCAGTGAATCATCAATCAATAGACACATCGAAAAAGAGAAAATTTATCAACCAATAAGAAAGAAACCTCACACACAAAGGGTCAAAGTTTAAGTCAAAGAAACAATGAGTGACAATACAAGTAACCTAGAAGGTGTGAAGACACACAAAAACAGCCAATCACGTCCAAGGTCGCCAGGAGAGATGATTAATAAACACCTGGAGAAATCAAAAAGCTCAATTCAAATTGAAGTATGCGCTGAAGATGTCAACTAGTAGGGTGATGAAAGCTTCGCAAATTAACTATCCAGCTCAGAGAACCCAAGCATATAAAAATAATCGACTGAGCTCAGAAACTTCTCTATTATACAAAATGATTACAAAATAATTACTTACCAGCTTTATCCCCTAGAATATAGCGAAATTTTTACTCAATACACTTGAACAAAAGTTTAATAACACAACTGTGTATTTATGTAAATACCTTGGCCAAATAAAGAATCACTAGCCCGTTCATACCTACTCTGTGAGGACATAACCACACAGCGAATATCACCTCTTCACAATACTAGTTTGTGTCATTGCACAACGTTTTCGTGATTTCTTGTGCCTATCCAGATCACTTCTGTACATGTATGGGATTTCGTTTACGAATGATGAGTTGAAACACTCTGCTGAGAAATCAGTATCATCCTCAAAGTCTTTGTGATGATTGCATCTATTTGTGATTGGCGTGATTGTCCACTGACAAAATGGACGAGAGATTGAAGACGACAGAAGACAGAATCTTTCGTTCCCGACTGCAGGAGGTGACGTCTGTGTTTGAGAAGGACACGACCAGCTAGTAGTGAATACAACCATGTGTGGCAGTATGCTGACTGTGCAGTGCAACACTGGTTTCTGCTCACAATCTGTGGTTGCTTCATTTGAATTCTGGTCTCCACCGAACTGACTTCCACAAATCGCCGCCTGCATTACAATCTACTGAGAGATCAGGTGTTCCGTTATGGGCACACAGAGTTACGCCTACCCGAACTGATTAGAATGGCTCAGTTTGAATTTACTCAGCATGTGCTGAATGTTATTTCACACCTTATCTGTATCCTCATATTCAAGATATTTAAAATTCCTCACTCTGATGCCTATTTCTGTTGCATCTGACTAGTCAATTTTATTTATTGTTTCCATTTATTCATGTCAGCATTCATCAATTTGTTTATGTCACGTCGGTTGAAACATTTTCTCGTCAGTGTATCTTGACTCTCCGTAATATTGTAACATATATTCAGTCAACATATTTTGAGAGAGCAGACATTGATACTACATTCATTGAGATGAAAGCACATATTGACTTATTTTCAACATGATAAAATTATTGATGTATATGTCGAGAAATGTGCACAAAAGTTCATCCTTGGTGTTTTCATTTTATCAACTGTATATTTGTAATTGCATGGTGATACTTGTTTACTCATACTTTCACCAGCAGTTTATCGGTTGTTATCGACAATAACTTTGCTGAATATGAATTATTCGGAACCATGTTCAGACACCACGTGAGATTCCCTGAAGTATCGAATCCTCACTATGCAAATATTTATAATTCTCTCATATTTCACTATGTCATATTATAATGAACAAAATATTTACGACAGTTTTTCTTACATATTAGTTTTTTATTTGATATATCACACAGTGAAACAGTTTTATTTACTGGATGAATTTTCGAAGAAAATTTATTGTTCATAATCTTTCCATCAATTGTAATCACACGACTTTGAAACTTCAGTTTTATAGTTTCCTTTGTTCTCTCCTATTTGTCGTTTTGGGTAGTAGAATTTTCCAGATATCGGGGACAGGTGATGAATCATTCCTATTACATGTATTTGTAGTTGATTCGATAAACAAAGCTTCTGTTATCAATCTCTCCCTATACCCTGTGACATTAGATTTTAAAACTGTCTGTCATCCTATCCCATCCTATTGTATGGTTGTGTGTAACTGCATGTAGTGCTATAGCTGAACTATTCTCTAGATTTCTTATCTTATTCAGGTCAACCAATCTAGATTTTGCTAGGTTTTTATGTTCAGCTAGTCTGACTGACTGCCCCTGTTCTACTAGTTTGACCTATGTATTTGACCTGACAATCATTGCAGGGTATGAGATAAACTAAATTGTTTTGTTTTAAAGGCTCTACAGGATTGATGCTTTAACCGACAAAGCTTGCTTCTAATTGAGTTTGTGGGTTTGAATGCCATTTTTATTCCTGCCTTGTTAAGAATTCTGCGTAAGGCTTCCGAGGTTCCTTCCTTGTATGGAATTACTACTGATGATTTAGATTCCTTATTATTGGTGTCGTCATTAATATTATTATTATTATCACTATTATTATTATCCTTATTATTGTTATTATCACTATTGCTACTATTATTATTTATTTTATTTTTACATTTCCTTACATATTTCTTGACTAATTTATCCGGGTAATTATTAAGTTTCAAAGCTTCTTTCATGTGTATCAGTTCCCGTTTTAGATTTTCTTTGGTACTACTTAGTTTTTGTGCTCTGTCATTTAAACATTTCACCAATCCTATTTTTACTGACATAGGATGGGACGATCGGAAGTCTAAATATCTGTTTGAGTGTGTGGGTTTCGTGTAAATACTAGTGTTTAACTCCCCATTTTCTTTCCTCTTTACGTTGCAATCTAACATTGGGAGTTCCCCTTCCTGATTTTCCAATTCATAAGTGAATTGAATTGCTTCAACCTTCGAGTTGATGTGTTCAAAAAACCTATCTATATCTTGTGTTTTAAGCATAGTGAATGTGTCATCTACATATCTCCACCATACTTTTGGGGTGGAGGTGAACGTTTCAATCGCTATGTTTTCCCACTTATCCATGAATATATCTGCTACAACTGGGGATATTGGTGATCCCATGGCAACTCCTTCAGTTCGTTTTTATATTTTCCATTGAAATTTAAATACTGTGGAAGTCAGGCATAGCTGTACTCCCAGCATTATGTCCTCAAGTGGCACTTTTGTCCTAAGTTCGAGTTCTTGGTCAGAAATGAGTTCGTTTCTGACTGCCTCCATAGCCATATTTATTGGTATACGTGTGTATAAACTGACAATGTCAAAACTAACCATTTTCTCTTCATTATCTAATTTTAAATTATCTAGTCTATGTTTTAGTTCATAAGAATTTGTTAGTATAGATTTTGAGTGTCTTTAAAGGGGATTTAATACCATGGCTAAATATTTAGATAATTCATAAGTAGGTGAATTTCTAAAATCAACTATTGGCCTAATAGGGTATCCTGACTTATGAACTTTAACAACACCACACATCCTACTGGGGTTATTAGTTTTGGGCATTAAATTAAACCACTTAGACTCACCTAGAAACGGTTTCATTCGGCGTATAAGGTCCGCTGTGGATTTCTTAACTTTATTCATAACTGTATCTATTGGTTTATTAATTTCCACATATGGTCCTGTTTGTATTTGAGTAATTACCTTGTCCAAATAGTCTGATTTGTCTAATACTACTGTTGCATTTCCTTTGTCTGACTTTGTGATAACTATATCCTTGTTATTCTTAAGGTGTTTCAGGGCTTCTATCTCTTGTTTTGTCAGGTCGGGTTTTCCACATTTTTGTCGTTTTAATGTCAGTGCACACTGTGCTCGTATTTCATCAGCCGTGGTTTCGTCTATCCCCCTTAGTGCTATTTCTATTTTAGGGATGACATCCTCAGGTTCCAGCTTGTCTACTGATACATTGAAATTTAGTCCCTTTTCTAATACACTTATTTCCGAAGGACTTAATATATGTGTTGAGAGATTGATAACCCACTTTGATTTATCGATCGCCGTTGACTTTGGTCAAATACATAGGTCAAACTAGTAGAACAGGGGCAGTCAGACTAGCTGAACATAAAAACCTAGCAAAATCTAGATTGGTTGACCCGAATAAGATAAGAAATCTAGAGAATAGTTCAGCTATAGCACTACATGCAGTTACACACAACCATACAATAGGATGGGATAGGACGACAGACAGTTTTAAAATCTAATGTCACAGGGTATAGGGAGAGATTGATAACAGAAGCTTTGTTTATCGAATCAACTACAAATACATGTAATAGGAATGATTCATCACCTGTCCCCGATATCTGGGAAATTCTACTACCCCTATGACGACAAATAGGAGAGAACAAAGGAAACTATAAAACTGAAGTTTCAAAGTCGTGTGATTACAATTGATGGAAAGATTATGAACAATAAATTTTCTTCGAAAATTCATCCAGTAAATAAAACTGTTTCACTGTGTGATATATCAAATGAACAAACTAATATCGAATTACTTAATAAAACAGTACATAAGTATCACAAACATAATATTACTTACAATTAACATTCCCTAAAATATAAGGAAATTTTAACTCAATACAGTTGAACAACAATTTAATAACACAACTGTGTATTTATGTAAATGCCTTGGCCAAATAAATTATCGCTAGCTTGTTCATACCTACTCTGTGAGAACATAACCACACAGCGAATGTCACCTCTTCACAATACTAGTTTGTGTCATTGCACAACGTTTTCATGATTTCTTGTGCCTATCCAGATCACTTCTGTACATGTATGGGATTTCGTTTACGAATGATGAGTTGAAACACTCTGCTGGGAAATCAGTATCATCGTAAAAGTCTATGTGATGATTGCATCTATTTGTGATTGGCGTGATTGTCCACTGACAAAATGGACGAGAGATTGAAGACAACAGAAGACAGAATCTTTCGTTCCCGACTGCAGGAGGTGACGTCTGTGTTTGAGAAGGACACGACGAGCTAGTAGTGAATACAACCATGTGTGGCAGTATGCTGACTGTGCAGTGCAACACTGGTTTCTGCTCACAATCTGTGGTTGCTTCATTTGAATTCTGGTCTCCACCGAACTGACTTCCACAAATCGCCGCCTGCATTACAATCTACTGAGAGATCAGGTGTTCCGTTATGGGCACACAGAGTTACGCCTACCCGAACTGATTAGAATGGCACACTTTGAATTTACCCAGCATGTGCTGAATGTTATTTCACACCTTATCTGTATCCTCATATTCAAGATATTTAAAATTCCTCACTCTGATGCCTATTTCTGTTGCATCTGACTAGTCAATTTTATTTATTGTTTCCATTTATTCATGTCACCATCCATCAATTTGTTTATGTCACGTCGGTTGAAATATTTTCTCGTCAGTGTATCTTGACTCTCCGTAATATTGTAACATATATTTAGTCAACATATTTTGAGAGAGCAGACATTGATACTACATTCATTGAGATGAGAGCACATATTGATTTATTTTCAACATGATAAAATTATTCATGTATCTGTCGAGAAATGTGTACAAAAGTTTATCCTTGGTGTTTTCATTTTATCAACTGTATAATTGTAATTGCATGGTGATACTTGTTTACTCATACATTCACCAGCAGTTTATCGGTTGTTATCGACAATAACTTTGCTGAATATGAATTATTCGGAAGCATGTTCAGACACCACGTGAGATCCCCTGAAGTATCGAATCCTCACTATGCAAATATTTATAATTCTCTCATATTTCACTTTTTCATATTATTATGATCAACATGTTCATAGCAGTATCACTTACAATTAGAATCTCCTAAAATATAAGGAAATGTTAACTTATTACACTTGAAAAAATGTAATTAGACAACTGTGGATTTATATAAATATGCACAAAATTCATCCTGGATATATTCACTTATATTTCAACAAAGATATTCTTTAAGACATTGAAATAGCAAGAAATTTGTGCAGCGAATTGTCGCTTCTCGGTGAATTCAATCACTTATCTGTACAGTCGCAAATATATACAATTAATTTTGGGTGTGTGTGTGTGTGTACATTAGGTTCGTCAAAATCAAAATAACAGTTAGTGTGGGTTGTTGATTACATCATCTAAATATTTAAGAGATTAAAAATGTGTGATTAATAGTCAAAGTTGTAACTAAGTGGGGTGAAGATTGGTAAGATGTCAGTAGGTTTACGTAATATAGACATGTTTAGAAAGATTAGATGTTGGTGTAGGAGTATGGAGACAATTATGAAAATAAACTAGATAATAGGTGAAGAGATTGAATGGGTTAGTTACTAAAAATTATTATACGAAAATTGCAAAAAAATTCGATAACAAAATGTTGGTGACAGAGAAACTTGAAATTAAACCCACGGTAGTAGGAGAGGGTGGAGAAGTTTCTTCTGTGTGCATAAATCAGGCTTTTCTATCGAAATCGCTAAGGCTTCGGCAATACAAAGTATACGGAAGCTTGTTGATTTTGGAAGGCTTCTTTTGACTTTATAGATGACTTTGAACAACTTCTCCTTGCAAATCGAATGACCAGTGTTGAGTATATGCTCAATAATGGCGCTGCTTATTGCTCCGTTGTTACCTTTCCGCAGCCAGGTGGGATAGTGTTCCTGAACTCTTTTGGATAAAACTCGCATCGAACGACCTGTATACCTCGCTCCGCAAGTTTGGAAAACGGTCCGCTGAAAGCAACCATCGACAAATTCTTCTTATACAAAAGGGATGTTGATGATACTTTCGTCATCTGCGATAACAAATGTGATCAAAATATTGTCCTTCATGTCTTCAATAGTTGCCACCCCGCCATCAAATTTAAAATCGAAGTAGAAACCAAAGAGACCATCTCCTTTCTGGACGTTCGTTTAAGTAAGAAGACCTATGGTACCTTGAACAGATCAGTACACAGAAAACCTACGTGGAACGGTCACTTGACAAACTTCTGCAGTTGGACACCAATTAGTCGCAAGCGAAACTTGATGTCTCTGGCGACTAGAATCCGAAAAATCTGTAGTCCTGAGTCGATAGAGGAAGAGATCACCCTCTTAAGGAAGACACTGCTCAAGAATGGCTACCCACCTCGTTTTATAGACAAGCATATTAAGCTTAAGACTTACAAAGAACAACCCATTACAGTGCAGAAGAAGATGGCCTACATGGATGTACCCTTCAGGGGTGACCTTCTGGCTGACACCTTGAAGAAGAGGATATCTACTGCCCTCAGAAGGACATTCTTCGCTGCCACACTACGACTGACATTTTCCTCCCGGCCATTGTTCTTCAACTACTCTAAAGATAAACTATCGCATTTGACCACTTCCATGTGTATCTACCAATTCAACTGCTCTTGAGGAGCGAGGTATACAGGTCGTTCGATGTGAGTTTTATCCAAAAGAGTTCAGGAACACTATCCCACCTGGCTGCGGAAAGGTAACAACGGAGCAATAAGCAGCGCCATTATTGAGCATATACTCAACACTGGTCATTCGATTTGCAAGGAGAAGTTGTTCAAAGTCATCTATAAAGTCAAAAGAAGCCTTCCAAAATCAACAAGCTTCCGTATACTTTGTATTGCCGAAGCCTTAGCGATTTCGATAGAAAAGCCTGATTTATGCACACAGAAGAAACTTCTCCACCCTCTCCTACTACCGTGGGTTTAATTTCAAGTTTCTCTGTCACCAACATTTTGTTATCGAATTTTTTTGCAATTTTCGTATAATAATTTTTAGTAACTAACCCATTCAATCTCTTCACCTATTATCTAGTTTATTTTCATAATTGTCTCCATACTCCTACACCAACATCTAATCTTTCTAAACATGTCTATATTACGTAAACCTACTGACATCTTACCAATCTTCACCCCACTTAGTTACAACTTTGACTATTAATCACACATTTTTAATCTCTTAAATATTTAGTTGATGTAATCAACAACCCACACTAACTGTTATTTTGATTTTGACGAACCTAATGTACACACACACACACACCCAAAATAAATTGTATATATTTGCGACTGTACAGATAAGTGAATGAATTCGCAGAAAAGAGATTCTTCGATGAACTAATTTGTTCTTATTTTCTTTTTAGCAACTGTATATTTGTAATTATATGGTGATACTGGTTTACTCGTACATTCACCAGCAGTTTATCAGGTGTTATCCACAATACCTTTGCTGAATATGTACTATTCGAAACCATGTTCAGACACCACGTGTGATTCCCTGAAGTATCGAACCCTGACTATGGACATATTTATAATCCCCTCATATTTCACTGTTATAATATAATGAACAAAATGATTACAACAGAATTACTTGCCAGCACTATCCCCTGAAAGATAACGAAAATTTTAACTCAATACACTTGAACAAAAGTTTAATAACACAACTGTGTATTTATGTAAATGCCTTGGCCAAATAAAGAATCACTAGCCTGTTCATACCTACTCTGTGAGGACATAACCACTCAGCGAATATCACCTCTTCACAATACTAGTTTGTGTCATTGCACTACGTTTTCATAATGTGTTGTCCCTGTGCAGATCGGTTCTGTACAAGTATTGAATGTCATTTACGCATGTTGTATTGAAACACACTCATCCCCAGAGACTTTGTGATGAATGCATCTATTTGTGATTGGTGTGATTGTCCACTGACAAAATGGACGAGAGATTGAAGACGAAAGAAGACGGAATCTTTCGTTCCTGACTGCAGGAGGTGACGTCTGTGTTTGAGAAGGACACGACCAGCTAGTAGTGAATACAACCATGTGTGGCAGTATGCTGACTGTGCACTGCAACACTGGTTTCTGCTCACAATCTGTGGTTGCTTCATTTGAATTCTGGTCTCCACCGAACTGACTTCCACAAATCGCCGCCTGCATTACAATCTACTGAGAGATCAGGTGTTCCGTTATGGGCACAGAGAGTTACGCCCATCCGAACTGATTAGAACGGCTCAGTTTGAATTTACTCAGCATGTGCTGAATGTTATTTCACACCTTATCTGTATCCTCATATTCAAGATATTTAAAATTCCTCACTCTGATGCCTATTTCTGTTGCATCTGACTAGTCGATTTTATTTATTGTTTCCATTTATTCATGTCAGCATTCATCAATTTGTTTATGTCACGTCGGTTGAAACATTTTCTCGTCAGTGTATCTTGACTCTCCGTAATATGATGATATATATTCAGTCAACACATTTATTAGAGAGCAGACATTGATACTACATTCATTGAGATGAAAGCACATGTTGACTTATTTTCAACATGATAAAATTATTCATGTATATGTCGAGAAATGTGCACAAAAGTTCATCCTTGGTGTTTTCATTTTATCAGCTGTATATTTGTCATTGCATGGTGATACTTGTTTACTCATACTTTCACCAGCAGTTTATCGGTTGTTATCGACAATAACTTTGCTGAATATGAATTATTCGGAACCATGTTCAGACACCACGTGAGATTCCCTGAAGTATCGAATCCTCACTATGCAAATATTTATAATTCTCACATATTTCACAATGTCATATGGTAATGTAGAAAATGTTTACAACGTTGTTACTTACAATTGAAACGTCCTATAATATAACGAAACTTTATCTCATTTTTTTGAAAAAATATTTAACAATGCAACTGTTTATCTATATAAATAATTTGACCGAATAAAGTAACACTAGCCTGTTCATACCTACTCTGTGAGTACATAACCACTCAGCGAATATCACCTCTTCACAATACTAGTTTGTGTCATTGCACAACGTTTTCATGATTTGTTGTGCCTATCCAGATCACTTCTGTACATGTATGGGATTTCGTTTACGAATGATGAGTTGAAACACTCTGTTGAGGAACCGGTACCATCCTCAGAGACTTAGTGATGATTGCATCTATTTGTGATTGGCGTGATTGTCCACTGACAAAATGGACAAGAGATTGAAGACGAAAGAAGACAGAATCTTGTATTGCTGACTGCAGGAGGTGACGTCTGTGTTTGAGAAGGACACGACCAGCTAGTAGTGAATACAACCATGTGTGGCAGTATGCTGACTGTGCAGTGCAACACTGGTTTCTTCTCAGGCTTTTAGTTTGAATCACGTTTTCCTTTATGTATATGTTTTTCGCTTTTCAGTACATTTTTACTTAGACATCGTTGTTGTTATTCTCAGGCACCACATATCAATTTCTTTCAGCATTATCCGATATAACTTCATCCACACCCACTGTTTTATTTGTAGTTTCAATTTGAAATGTTTTTCCCCTGTATTGCATCTTGCAGTCGAGGAATCACCATTGGTAGTTTAGATGATAATACGGGAAATTCGCCAGCAATAAAAATTCTTTGGTCTAACTTTCCTAATTTGTTCGTAAATTTTTCACTTGGTATATCACCTTTGAATAGGAAGCGTATATGAATAGGCTTCTTGTTTATGGATTGTGATTAGTCCCTTTCCGCTTTCTTAGTCATGTGTTTCTTGATCAATTTGTCAGGATAGCTATTTTCAATCAAAATATCATGCTTTAATAATCTTCAGTCAACTCTTTTGAGCATATAGCTTTAACTCTGTGACTGAGGGTCTTTACTAAATTTGTTTCCTACTTGAGAGGAACGAAACTGTGAAAATTCGTATGTTGTCCTGTCCATGTGCTTTTTCTATGCAAATTTCTTCTCATGCTACCATCTGATTTTCTTGTAAGAAGGACATCCAGGAAGGCAATTCTGTTTTGTGATTCCTCTTTGCACGTGAATTTCATTGCATAGTGTACCTCATTGAATTCAGTTATTGTTTTACTCCTATCCGAATAATTATCGCAAAGAATGAAGGTGTCATCCAAATAACGTCAATAAAATGAGAACTTTTTTGGAAGGTTGTTCAAAGGTCCATTTTCTAGTTTACTTAGAAAGAAATCAGCCGAAATGGGACCCTGTGGAGGGCTCATCGTCACCCCATTCACATGTCTGTAAAGTGTGCCGTCTAATTTGAAATTTATATTCATGGTACACTTTGATAACAATTCTTTTAGTATTTCAGTACGGATGCCAATATTTATCGCCTGGCTATCCACTTGTTCACATATGTAGTTAGCTGTTTTTACTATAGGTACATTTGTGAATAAGGATGTTGTGTCCAGAGATATCATGGTTTTGTCCTCGATATTTAAATCTTTGATTTTGTCTACGAGTTCAAGTACATCTTTGATGCTATATTTCACTATCTTCCCATGCAAAGATTTGAGAATATTTAATAACCAACCATCTAGCCGGAGCATGGTGAGGCGAATTTCGCATATCAAGTATTGGTCTTAACTGTACCCTTGGTTTATACACTTCAGAAGGGCCATACAAAATGTCTGTTCCTCCCTTAGTTTCTTCAAACGTCTGGTAAATTCATTCTCTATTTTGTTGTTGAAGTTTTTGAAACTTCTGTGTGTCCTCCAATATATCGTTTACCTTTTTAATATAGTCGTGTCTATCAAGGAGGACTTCTATTTATCCTTTATCAGGCTTTGTGATTATCAGTCTCTTTAGTTCTTCTCGGTGCTACTTTGTCAAGAGATGTGGAAATGTGCAATGAGCAAGAGTGAATATTCGACATGTGTGACAACGGTATGTCGATGAGAATGAGCACGTGGACTGAGATGCATTGACGTTGGTGTCGGGAATATGTGAAAGCAGTGGCAACCAGACTCAGACTCTGTCTGCACTTTTGTGGAGATGATAATGATCGGCTGTGCAAGAAGATAACTGAAACAGTTACCTCACGTTATGCATTATTCCGACTGGCTCACATATCTTTGAGCAAACTATTCGTAAACCTGCACAAGTTGTTTGATTTTTCACAATTCTGACCTCCCAAATTTCTAAATATGTTGTCGAAACAATTCGTTTAAGAGTCGCAATATACAGAATTAACAACGGAAAAGAACACTTCACTACATAGGAGAACAGAAAACAACATCATGATGACGAGATATACAACATTGTCTGACTCACCACGATTCTCCTCCTTTTTATCGACATTCACTAGTTGACGAAAAGCATTGAAAGAGCAAATAGGTTATAAAATAGACAGGACATTATTTCTGCGACAGAGAAGCACACGACAATTCATCAGTAAATACAATCACGTCTGACAGTGTGCTGACCAAGCAATTCAACACTGGCTTCTGCTCACACCATGTGGTTGACGCGTTTCAATTCTGGTCTCCGCTGTATTGGCTTCCATAAGTCACCTGAATTACTGTCCACTGAAAGATCACTTGTTCCGTGGAAAGTACAACGAGTAATGCCTCTCCTTAATATTTCAGAGATGCACTGTCTCAATTAAATCTGGATGTGGCGAAAGTCTATTCGAATCTCAACTGCATCCTAATATCAAAAGATATCGTTCGAATAGACACTCTGTAATGGATTTAATGGAATTACTTGTACTCAGATTCGGTAGAAGACACTAGGTTTAGCAAGCTTACGAATTACTTGCCAGTGCATACGTCTTGTGTGGCGACATAACCACAGAGTGAATATCATTTCTTCACAATAGTTGTTTGTGACATTGCACAACACCTTCATAACTTGTTCTGCCTATTCAGATCGGTGCTGTACATGTAATGAATTTCATTTACGAAGTATGAATTCAAACACTCTGTTCGAAAACCAATAGCACTCTAATGGTTTTTGTGAAGATTGCATCAGTTTGCAATAAGCATGACTGTCTACTAGGAAACAAAATGACAGATTGGATACGACTGAATTTGGCAACTATAACCCTGAAATAAGTGATGTGATGTCCGAGCTTGAGAAGCAGACGAAAATTCATCAGTGATTATAACCATGTCTGACAGTATGCTTACTGTGCAGTGCAACATTGGATTCTACTCACAGTGTGGTGAGAGCTGTCTACTAGCCAAATTGGTATACAGTAATTCACGTCAGTGTTTACGTAAGCGGATACAGTTAACATATAGATGATCTGACATTCACGAAACAGTCACAAAGAGATGGAAGATTAACTTTAAGTGAGAAACAACCAATCAGAAGACTGTGTTTGTTTGCTTACAATAATCTATAATAATGTACATGAAAATATATAAATATGCTTTGATTTCCTAAATAAACGATCTGTTGCCTGGCCCTTGTCTTCTGTTATTACAACAGTATGTGTTTGGTGCTTTTGAACTAGATTGTTGGTTATTGTGTCAGCAATGACATCGATTTGTTCTCTTCCCGGTTTCCTCTCTTTTTTGCAACTTCAGTGGTTATGCCTATTCAATTTTTTATTATTTAATTGACAGTACATCGGATAAGGTGAAAATTCTTTTATCAGTCTCTGATGTATACATATATATATATATGTATGTTCTGGTGAAGTTTCGATAATTCACTGGAATATTATGTGTTTGTCTCTAATTGTTTCCATCCATCCGAGTATTCCTAATGTCTACGATATCTGCTGTTGGCATAATCAACCAATTTCATAGAATAAATTAGAAACACATACGTATAAACTCAAATTACACAGCTCAATATAACTTATGTGAATCAGTTTAACTTTGACACCATTGTGGTTTCAATAAAGTGATAAATACATATAAAATGTGGTTCGCCAATGAGAGGAAACTGCTTTGAATATGTCAAATTCTACTTGAAACAAGATTGTACTTACATGCTTCACTCGGCTTGATGAATATTGTGAACGCTTGAACAATCAACAACAGAACACAGAACTTCATCATCATCATCTTCTTCTTCTTTACCGTAAACGTGTCTGCAAACAAAACCAAGTCTTTATATAGTCTATTCAGTGACCTTATTTGCACTTGCCACGTGTAAGACCATAAAGATTTATAAAATTAATCCTAAGTGCATCCATTTTCTTTTTGAGTGTGGCATACTAATAATAATTACAATTATAATCATATATCTGTTTCTGTTGTGTTTTTTTTATTTATAAGGTCACCGAAATAAAAGAATACTAGCTTAACAAAGAAAAGATGAGGTGATTCCAATCATTGTACATTGGGAATTTTGCATTATTTTCTAAAGCACATAGATTATTTTCGATGATTTGCACATATGAAAATGTCACTGACAACATGACAACTCTGAAGCGTAATGGATTCGTTAAGGAATAGTTCAGCAACATATCCATTTCTAAAATGATTCAAAGGATAAGTAAAATAACAAGGTCTGAATTTTGAAACACTGACAGTTTAAGTTAGACACGATTCTTTTCTTTTACACAGGACTGTCAGGTCTCTTACTAAATACCTGAATACATTATTACGCATATTTAATGGGCTGCACAATTTATGCATAATTGAAAGTTCACAAAAATACGACTGAATAACTTCGCTCATTGCCATTCATCACGAAAATCACTCATAAATCTCGCTAATTTGTCAGTTAAGTCGATTAAATCACCTTCTGAGACCAAGTTTTTGATTCAGATGGTTTCTTCACTTCACCTTTCGATAAATATTTCCTAACGCATATTCGCAAAAGACTTGCGTTGACACATTGATGCAGGTTGCAGCAAATCGGCAGGTGATGTAATCTATGCAATTGGATATAGTTGAAATTCACACTTACACTGGATCATCATCTCACTAATGCCTGGTAATGAATCCATCGTGTTTGGCAAACCAAGGCGACATTCCGATGAGGGACAAATATTTATTACTACATCCAACAATGGCTGACCACGCTCAAACGCAGTACATCTGAATTACAATGATTTTTGAAACGAAAGAGAATCAACAATATCATTTTGAGACTTCAGAAAGCTTCGGTTACTTATTCGACATAAGATCATCGCTATGACATCAAACTTAAATTCTAACTGGGAAATCCAACGATTAGATAAACTGAAATGGATTTTTTGACTGGCTCCACAGGATCCTTTGACCCACAAAGCTTGTTTCTAATTGAGTTTGTGGGTTTGAATGCCACTTTTACTACTGCCTTGTTGAGAATTCCGCGTCAGGTTTCCGAGATCCCTACTTTGTATGGAAGTACTACTGATCTATACTCCCTATTGTTGGTGCTGTCATTATCTTGTGCATGTTTGATATGCATGTTTTCCTTAATATTATTATACTCGTCATTGCTATCACTATCAATTACATTATTTATAATTTTATTTTTACACTATCTTACATAATTCCAGATTAATTAATCAGTGTAATTATTAAGTTTCAAAGCTTCTTTTATATGCCTCAATTCGTGTCTTGGATTATCCTTAGTACTTCTTAGTTTTTGTTCCTTATTACTTAACTATTTCTTCAATCCTATTTTTACTGGCATATGGTGAGATGATCTGTAATCGAAATGATGTTTTGAATGTATGCTTCTTGTAGGCAACAGTGTTTAACGTCCCATCTTCTTTTCTTTATACGTCACAATCTATCATTCGAAGCTCCTCTTTCTGACTTTCCGAATCACAATTGGATTTAATTGCCTCGGCATTTAAGTCGATGCGATAGAAAAATTTATTTATGCCCTGTGTTCTAAGTATAGTGAATGTGTAATCTGCATACCACCAACATATCCTTGGAGTGGGTCTGAACTTTTCAATCGCCATGTTTTTTCCCACCTATTCATGAATATATTTGCCACAGTCGGGAATATTGGTGACTCTGTGGCAACTCCCTCAGTTCGTTTGTGCATTTTCCATTAGAATGTAAAATACTGCGGAAATCAAGCATAGCTGCACTCGAGGCATCATGTCCTTTAGTAGCACTTTCGTTCTTGCTTCAAGTTCATGGTCAGAAATGAGTTCGTTAATGATCACCTCTATATCCGTATTTATCGGTTTGCGTGTATGAAATTAATAATAATTGCGATCGCACAGCTAGGTGGATGAATTAGCCGAAAAGAGACTCTTCACAGAATTGCAACTGTTTGTTTGATGTTGGGCGCTCGTGGAATGCAAGAGGGACGTTTCGGCCTCTGCGAGAATATCAGGAGTAATTTCACTAGGCAAAATGAGCTCATGACTTGCCGAGTCATTTCATGAATAATGAAAATGTCACAGAGAAATGTATGTGGCATAAAAATGAAACAAATAAGAATAGACGTTCCTTATTCGTCCGATAATTATTTCAATTCCCAATGTGCTCTTGAGATATGGATTTTACTCAGTGATTTCGTTGTCATTTTTACGATTTACATATCGTAAGCTCTTCATGCAGCAAAATAGTAATATCGAAAATGTGATAAAGCACAATAAAATCGATAATTGAATGCTGTTTCCTGAAAAGAAATGTGATGGTGCTCGCAGTCATCGTATTTATTTCTCAATGGTTGCTTCCAGAAACATGACTGCAAACTTTATTTCCCACTAACGAATTTCTATTCCATCATTTTCGGAATACTCCTGTTCATGTCGAAGTATGCAACAGGTGTATTCAGTTGACGGTCAACTGACTGAATACTTTTGGTGAAAAAGTGTTTTACTTTGAAATATTGGTTTGTAGGGATTTGATTGATTGGTGAAAAGATTTCATCATGAGCTGACATCGGTTAAGGAACCACTGGAAAACCAGCTGGGAGTACGGAGCAGCTGTTTCGTCAGCCTAGTTTTGGACACTCCGTCTGTACGCACCCACCACCAGGGTTCGAACCCACGACCTTCTGGTTACAAGGTGACCTCATAGACCATTAAGCCACTGGGACCGAATTAAATGGTCAGTCCATGAATTCTAGCTTCTGCCAATTGACGACATAGAGCTACCGCTAGCCAATGTCTTCGGCAAGTATTTGTCCTCACACCAGACCTGCTGTTCTGTGATGTTCACGATTCCCAACTAGAACCCATGTAACCACCTACTTGAATAGGGACAATCACTAGTGAGCATCCCACTGATATTCAGGTACTGGTTTGGAGAAACCGTACTCAGTGCAATGAAAGTGCATTGAATAGGAATTACTTGAAGATTGATTTTCGGGAGTACATAGTTACCTGTTTATAGAATGAGCATTTTTGCATCATTCTTAATAATAATAATAATGAGTATAGTACCTTCATTTTGTACAGTGTTTATACATTGTACAACATTTTCAACATAGTTTATTGCATGATATTTTCTCCTCATCCAGGGATTTTCAAATAAAATTTCACGCGAAGGTAGACCATGTGAAACACTGCTGCCTGACGTGAAGCGCAGACCAAGAAATTATAATATCTCTCCTTTGTCTTCTTCGGTAAATGCATGCAATTCGGTTGAATGGAAATTCAGAAACGAATCACGAATCCATTCTGTGTACCAAGGACACAACCGAACAACAGCTTTCTCTCGCATCGTAATATTGCCAAACACAGGATTTTGTGTTTTCTCACGATAACTAGAAGCTCGCGAATCAGCAAGTTGTAAGCACATAGAATACTATCCAGCGTAATAAAACTAATTGAAGGTCATGCTTTAACAGATTTAAACAAACGGAGCAGGAGAAAATATCTGTGATATATATCAATGGGATTTTTCGGTAGCCTAGATTTAAGCACACCGCCAAGTAGCCATTACATGTTTGTGTGGCTTTCTGTTTTTGGTTAACTGTACCCTATATGAGTAGTAATCTCACACGTTTTCTGAGATTCACTGTCGGATGATGAATACCTGAGATGCAGGAACACGTGAAATGGGACTTTCCACTGATTTTGAGGTAGTGATGAATCTTCTCACAAAGTAAGCAAATACAAAGTGATTGGCATACTATCAGTCGCATTCAGTGTTTTCTCAAAGCTGAACAACAAAATGAGAATGGAATATTCTAGATCGGATAATCACGTGGGATTTAGTCTTACAAGTGTGGACAGTAAGCAAATGCTGGAAGAGATAGCCTTACTTTATGACTATGTTGAATTCTACCGTCTTTAAATACACCGTTTAACTTCCCGATGTCAACGCCGTAAGTGTAGTAGAAGATTATCTCAAACACCCTTGCAATTTCACCGTGGATGTGAGGTGAGGCATAGGCCATAACGAACAGTCATCATATGTGACTAACTGAAATGTGACTCGACGATCGAATTGCATATCCAGTCGATGATTGTATTCCCATGACAGCTTCATTCATGTCCCATGTTTGAGTCATTGAATTCCCTACTACGTATTATTCCATTGAAAACAAGTGGTTTTCATCATCAACATAGCGGTATCTTGCGCAGCTCAAGAAAGTGAAACTTCGAAATGAAAATATTCTTCACCGTTCATGTCTGATGATTATGTTCCCAATAGACTGAAGCACATTGAATCAGAGTTCCTTGTTTGTGAAATCAGTTGACATGTGATAGAATTGAGTGTTTATTCAACTAACAGAATCCTCAAGGTTAGTTGAATAGATTTGGAGTTTCGTAGACATGATTGCTGACATAATCCAAGTCTTATTAAGATAGCCGCCATCTATGGATTTTGATGTTATTCACGTTTGCAGCAGTCATCAGGATGCCAATGAATTCCTCGTCATTCCTTGAATAATTCTGTTCTGTTCTTGTCGTCCTCAGAGTCTGTATCCTTTCACTCACTACTATCGATCTGTAATCTTTATCGAGTAACATAGATTCTGTTATGTGGTCTTAATGTCTATTTGCATTCATGAATCCTCTGTCACTGTCTTCTTTTCACATCTGGAAAATCCCAACGAATCAATCTTCGCTCTTGAAATCTCGGATTCCCTAGTGTCTAGATAATTCTTGTACTGCCTGACTATCTTGATAAACTAGATTCTGTGCACCCATGTGCATCCTGAATCTCGTTGTGCCGAGTGACAGAACATGCTTGTTGAATTTACTTGGAAAATGAAGAGTTAATTAATTTCCACCTCATGTACGATTACAGTATGCAATCGAAGCCCATATTGCAGTTGATTTCACGATCAACAGACTACTGTGCACCACACCGAAGTGTGTGATGGACGGATGTGCTGGAATTACTTATCACTTACAAGTGTGATTATTTTCTATACTACTTAATCTGTAGTAGTAATACACACACCATGGTATAATCAAATTTCGGCCAAGTGAGAAGTGTCCTTAAACATAAAATAAAGTAAACATAATGATGGAGAGAAGTACCCTTCATCATGAGAACAGTGTGCACTGAGTTTCATCTCTTTCAGTCCAAATTATTCTGAATAGGTTTGTAGAGAAAAAGAGTATTTCATATGTTGTTTATCACTTAAGTAAAATATAATTAATTATACATATATAATTTCAATGTAGGTGCTTCTATCACAATATATGTTGTCCTCACTCACTTACACTTAGTATGTGTGTAGATTATACTAATGTGAAATTAAATGTAGTTAGTAATGAGAGCCGTAATCGCAACACCAGTATACACATCTAACTGTGGTACAATATGAAGGCGTAGTGCACATGCACTGTCTCCTCGTTGTAGTGTAAATACAGTTTTAAGCTAACAGTGACGGTTGTTGTATCTTGATTAGTAATAACAGTTACATAAACGAAGTTGTTGATGTCATGGTGAACCACTAACTTATATTTTATGCTATTTCTGTGATCTCCAATTTATTTTGACTCATACTTAGAAGAAAACTGATCGAAGTTTTCATCGCAACTTGTATTATCTATAAGATTGAGACATTTATTGTCCTCAGTGGAAGGACGTACAACATGCAAAGAACGATGGTTGGTTGAAGCTACTTTTAGATCACAGAATATCCTCCAATGAGTTTTTGTGTTTCTTATTATCCAACAGTATCCGATTTCGACAGAATTCTAGAGACATCACAATGAGTGAATTGTGATGATGATCAGTGTTGAAGGCTATGCGATAAAACGTGTTACTGAATCTATGCAATTATTCATACAGTGTTTAGATCTTGGCTGTGCTTGTAATCCTCAGTTCACCTGGTTTTGTATAACGAGTCAATGTAGCCATGGTGAAGGAGAGTGCTTTCCACACGAATACGATATCATGATCTATTTTTTGATTATTATGTGTTCATGAAGCGTTTTGTGCAGTAATCATCTCTTCCTTGGAAGGTTTCAAAATCTAATCGGGCTACCACCAACTCTTATTATGTCATCAAGTGTCACAAAGTCTCTTTAAATCTTCGTTGCCAATCGGTTCAAACTACATCCCTCATAACGTGCTGATATGTAATCGTGCTTTCGAAACGCCTATGGTCCCCTCGGAACTCAACGGGACAATAATATTAATCATCATCATCATCACCATCGTTATACTACTTACAAGTACACAGCAGGATCAGTGAATGCACTGCTCATTACTTCCCAATCCTATCAGCATACCTGTTTGTGTCTGTAGAATTGAATCTTTTTCTATTCCATGAATGAACCAACTATTCCATGATGCAGTCATGCCCTACGACACCGCCTTAGTCTATTCCTGACATGATGAATATTATTCAGTATCTCAACTTCAAACTGAGTCTCTTAGTAATTTTCGTCTCACGAGTGAATTATAGACATTGCACATTGGATCACAGGAAACATGAAAACGACAGCTGTAACGGGGAGAAATTTCTTTTCAACAGAGCCACGAAGTAGGCTGTACATTCGTGTATTCATAGTTAGTATGTGAGAAGGTTCCAGAACTGTTTCCGGTGAAGGGGTGGAATAATACAATTTCAATCAGGGATTAAAATGTAGTAATGAGGAAGTGTAATGAAGAAAATACTGAGGAGGCTGAAATAAAGTGTTTACATGGTGAAACGTATGGTACATAGCTAAATTTGGTATACCATATTCTCAACCTGCCATTTGCACTTCATTTGCCCCACATCCTTGACGAATTGGTAGAATATCGTCACATTCTATAGCTTCTTGGATTCTGCATCATATAGCAACATTTTTCTCATCATTCTCTTCTTCTATGATTGCTCTTTCCAGTGTGACAAACATATTGTTACTTTTCTGAATTCGTTTCTGATATACTACTTATATCGGGTTATAAGTAGCACTCACCACAGAAGTAGATCGGATACAAAGCGTGTTTGTATCCTATTTACCGAGGAGATTGACCTTTTGTTCAGTTAGGAAATAAAATGGTGGTAACAACAAAGTCTGCAGGAATTTTGGATAATAAAACACACTAATATAATTAGGAATTGAAAGACCTAATAATAAGAGGAATGAACCAGGAGATGGGAAGGACAATAACTAATGACTATAGTAAAGACAATTGTTGGACGTATTTCTTTTGAAAATATTTAGCGTAGGCTTGAGACTATAGCTCTGTTATGTTCAGATGCCTTGATTTGACTCCCTTTGAGAGTTTCAACCTGATCTTGTACATGATTTCGAAGGACTTTTCAACTTCATCTGGATGTCCTGAGCTCACTACTTGTTCTTCTGCCGAACTATATACAAACTTGCGTCCTCCATTTGCTAGCCAGTCTGGCTAGTGTTCCCGAGTGCAGTTTACAAGTGGATACGTGCTACAGTCCATGTGAAATGCAAGTGAACTGGTTCCTGCATGTTATGCTTGCATTGTTCCAGTCTATATATCCCTCACTCTCTTCCTCTCTACAATTACTTTCATTCTAACCCATTCTGTCGTCATTTAAATTACCACCAGCCATCGTCCTCACTGTAAATTCTATTGACAAATACCTGCCATTTATTTAATTAAAGAGTGTGGAATGTGCTCCAACGTCTATTAGCTCAGATAGCTTACCAATTGAGGACCACAATATCTGACCCTTTTTATTTTTCAGAAAATTACATGAATATTACTTCCTGGATTTTGCATCACTCAGTCATTTGTGTCGTATAAATGACTGAGTGACGCACTTGTATTTCTCTTTCTCGATTCCCCTGACAAAGTCTGCACAAAATATCATCCAAATGGATGGTGTTGTTGAGTACTTCTCCATTCTGAATCCAGACACTAGCATTCGAAAGGGAGTAGTGGAAAAGCTCAGTATATGCCTATTCATTACAACTGGTGGCTAAATGAGACGTGGAGAAGTAAGCAAGTACATCTGTTCTGGCTGCAGAGAAGCGATGACTTGCAAGAGGGGAATAATGAGAGAAGTGACTATGTGGATTAACAACTGTCATCACACCTGCATGTTTTTCGTATGAATGATTACAGGCAGTGCTGTATTGAGAAAGGTCAATCAGCCCACTAGGTGAATGCTATTATCATGACTCACAAGGTAACGGGAGAGGTTATGACTTGTGATTGGGTGGACGTGTTCACGGTTGACGCAAATTCCTCTCAAGCTATAATTTCTCAATCCTAAACACCCAATGAGGTACGTATATATGCAATATAATATCCACAGATGAATTTTAGTTAATCCGAATTCATAGACAACATTTGGAGATGACTGTTTCAAGGTGATTACATTCATTATTTTTCCAGTTATTATTATTTGTCCGTCTGACTAATTTGAAAACTAGCTTAGATATCCGTTGAAGTATGTTCACATTGTGGTAAGAAATCATGCAGCTGAACGGAGAGTGAAGGTGAACACGTCATTTCATAACCACGTACAGTTCTCCTGTACTTTTGAGTAAACCTGGAGGACCTGTGTTAGTATCACTGTAGTCTCATAGTACCAATAGGAATCAAAATATGACAAGTCAGCTCTCAAACACTCAATGGTATTCAATGGTTCTTTAAATGGTATTGATCGGTTGTCGAAAAAAATAAAATTGATAATACCCCCTCGGTTGCAACGAATGCATCGAATATGATGAACTGACACTCGATTAAGAGAAACAACAATTACAAGCAGCAATGAAGGCTTTACTGAATTATTCCTTTGTGTTCACTTTGTGTTCAATCGCCCATGAGTTCTGACTTCTTCCATTTCGGAAAGCAAATGGAGGACGCAAGTTTGTATGTAGTTTGGCAGAAGAACAAGTAGTGAGCTCAGGACATGCAGATGAAGTTGAAAAGTCCTTCAAAATCATGTACAAGATCAGGTTGAAACTCTCAAAGGGAGTCAAATCAAGGCATCTGAACATAACAGAGCTATACAACAATCCTTAACGGTTTCAAGATTACAAAGCACAACGCTTAACAGAAAGCAAGGTACCGCTATCAGAGCGGAATAACGTTGAAGCCAAAATTGCAAACTAGCCGGAATCAGACACGACCGTTCAGGTAAGCAGTCAGTAGAAGAATGAACTCAAGTAAGGCAGGGCATAGAACAGAGAGCGGTTAACAGATAGACAGAGCATAGGCAGAAAGATAGATTTTTTGTGGCTACTTAACCAGGAAGGCTGATACAGATGAAAATCAATAAATAAGGTAAACTCGACAGAATAGTACAAAGTAATACATGGGTCAGTAAAAATAACAATTCACAAAATACGTGGATTGGGTCATGAGTTCAACGGTCAGACTAAAAGGATCGATGTAAAAAACACACGCACAGTTCATTAAACAAGGTGGGATAGTTACGTTAGGCATGAATAATTGGGTTACAACAACTCTAGGTTAATCCGGGACAGGTTGATATGATTCAAGGATGGGAATTGAATAGATCATACACTCAGTTTGAAGTTGAGATACTGAATAATATCCATCATGTCAGGAATAGACTAAGGCGGTGTCGTAGGGCGTGACTGCATCATGGAATAGTCGGTTCATTCATGGAATAGCAAAAGATTCAATTCTACAGACACAAACAGGTATGCTGATAGGATTGAGAAGTAATGAGCAGTGCATTCACTGATCCTGCTGTGTATTTGTAAGTAGTATAACGATGGTGATGATGATGATGATTAATATTATTGTCCCGTTGAGTTCCGAGGGGACCATAGGCGTTTCGAAAGCACGATTACATATCAGCACGTTATGAGGGATGTAGTTTGAACCGATTGGCAACGAAGATGTAAAGAGACTTTGTGACACTTGATGACATAATAAGAGTTGGTGGTAGCCCGATTAGCTTTTGAGACCTTCCAAGGAAGAGATGATTACTGCACAAAACGCTTCATGAACACATAATAATCAAAAAATAGATCATGATATCGTATTCGTGTGGAAAGCACTCTCCTTCACCATGGCTACATTGACTCGTTATACAAAACCAGGTGAACTGAGGATTACAAGCACAGCCAAGATCTAAACACTGTATGAATCATTGCATAGATTCAGTAACACGTTTTATCGCATAGCCTTCAACACTGATCATCATCACAATTCACTCATTGTGATGCCTCTGGAATTCTGTCGAAATCAGATACTGTTGGATAATATAAAAGAACACAAAAACTCATTGGAGGATATTCTGTGATCTAAAAGTAGCTTCAACCAACCATCGTTCTTTGCATGTTGTACGTCCTTCCACTGAGGACAATAAATGTCTCAATTTTATAGATAATACAAGTTGCTATGAAAACTTCGATCAGTTTTCTTCGAAGTATGAGTCAGAATAAATTGGAGATCACAAAAATAGCATAATATATAAGTTAGTGGTTCACCATGACATCAACAACTTCGTTTATATAACTGTTATTACTAATCAAGATACAACAACCGTCACTGTTAGCTTAAAACTGTACATACACTACAACGAGGAGACAGTGCATGTGCACTACGCCTTCATATTGTACCACAGTTAGATGTGTAAACTGGTGTTGCGATTACGGCTCTCATCACTAACTACATTTAATTTCACATTAGTATAATCTACACACATAATAAGTGTAAGTGAATGAGGACAACATATATTGTGATAGAAGCACCTACACTGAAATTATATATGTATAATTAATTATATTTTACTTAAGTGATAAACAACATATAATATACTCCTTTTTTTCTCTACAAACCTATTCAGAATAATTTGGACTGAAAGAGATGAATCTCAGTGCACACTGTTCTCATGATGAAGGGTACTTCTCTCCATCATTATGTTTACTTTATTTTATGTTTGAGGACACTTCTCACTTGGCCGAAATTTGATTATACCATGGTGTGTGTATTACTACTACAGATTAAGTAGTATAGAAAATAATCACACTTGTAAATGATAAGTAATTCCAGCACATCCGTCCATCACACACTTCGGTGTGGTGCACAGTAGTCTGTTGATCGTGAAATCAACTGCAATATGGGCTTCGATTGCATACTGTAATCGTACATGAGGTGGAAATTAATTAACTCTTCATTTTCCAAATAAATTCAACAAGCATGTTCTGTCACTCGGCACAACGAGATTCAGGATGCACATGGGTGCACAGAATCTAGTTTATCAAGATAGTCAGGCAGTACAAGAATTATCTAGACACCAGGGAATCCGAGATTTCAAGAGCAAAGATTGATTCGTTGGGATTTTCCAGATATGAAAAGAAGATAGTGACAGAGGATTCATGAATGCAAATAGACACTAAGACCAAATAACAGAATCTATGTTACTCGATAAAGATTACAGATCGATAGTAGTGAGTGGAAGGATACAGACTCTGAGGACGACAAGAACAGAGCAGAATTTTTTAAGGAATGACGAGGAATTCATTGGCATCCTGATGACTGCTGCAAATGTGAATAACATCAAAATCCATAGATGGCGGCTATCTTAATAAGACTTGGATTATGTCAGCAATCATGTCTACGAAACTGCAAATCTATTCAACTAACCTTGAGGATTCTGTTAGTTGAATAAACACTCAATTCTATCACATGTCAACTGATTGCACAAACAAGGAACTCTGATTCAATGTGCTTCAGTCTATTGGGAGCAGAATCATCAGACATGAATGGTGAAGAATATTTTCATTTCGAAGTTTCACTTTCTTGAGCTGCGCAAGATACCGCTATTTTGATGATGAAAACCACTTGTTTTCAATGGAATAATACGTGGTAGGGAATTCAATGACTCAAACATGGGACATGAATGGAGCTGTCATGGAAATACAATCATCGACTGGATATGCAATTCGATCGTCGAGTCACATTTCAGTTAGTCACTAATGATGACTGTTCGTTATGGCCTATAGCTCACCTCACGTCCACGGTGAAATTGCAAGGGTGTTTGAGATAATCTTCTACTACACTTACGGCGTTGACATCAGGAAGTCAAACGGTGTAATTTAAGACTGTTGAAGACGTCACTTTTTGAGTTGCGAAATGTAGTTATACGACAAACGCATACTTGCTTTTGGAATTTATATGGTTAAGTTCAATGACCATATTCAATTTCGAAATAACAACGGGGTTGAATAAATGAAAGAAGGTAGATAAATTGTTTTCGATCAGATAGCGGTTGCATAATTTTCCTTATCTCAATGGCTCTCACAAACCCTAGTATACATCCTAAATATGTCTTGTGGATAGGCTCAAAAGTGGTGTAAGCGTCAGCTTTATGCCCCATATGTATATAATATATTTCATAATATTAGAGCGGATTGAGTTGACCAGTCAGATAACATTACTTATATGAAAAATCAAGCAAGGTAATGATGAATATAATCATAAGCCTGAGTTTTACGGATTGAATGAGGACTAGAAAAAGTTACCTCGGGTTTTGGTATATTCTACGTCGAAGCTTTTATTACAACAAACTCTTCTGAAAACAGTGGACCTTCGATATTTGAGTGAATAGTTTTAAATACATTTCAGAAATGGATTTTTTATGCACAAAACGAGATCCACGCTTATTCCAACTGGATGAGTTTACAATGCCTACACAGTGAAACTAAAACTTAAGCGTAGTTGTCGTGACAAGTATAAGTATGAACTTCGACAATTACACTCTTTGAACCTCCCTAATTCCATTACGTGACTGAATAAATGGCCGAGATTTTTCTACATTGCTTCGCCTACCACAGCCACTCCATAATTCTTTATGTGACGAAATTCCCATGGTTTGACAATACACATGACCCGCGGTCAATTATTAAACTTATGCATACGGCTGATTGAATAAAGGGTATCAAGTGGGTTAAATGTACTTTTGTCTAACTGGTTCAGCCGGAACATGAAATCGAAACAGCTTGTGTCTCATTACCAACCAGAATGCAGGCTTATTAAGAATTTCGAGCGCACTCGTAGGTAGATATTATATCCTTATATGAGAGTGGTGCAGAAAGGCTGGTTTCAAAGTCTCTCCATCAACAATTTATTCATAATACTGATATATGTTTAAATATTTCGACTAAGTATTTACCCCCCATTTCAACGTAACCTGTATATCACCATTAAAACATTTGCATAATTACTCTTGATCTATTCCATATTAGCTGTCTCATTGGTTGATCTCTACTGCTTATGTTTCAGACTTACTATTGCTTGATGCTGAACTGTTGACAATAATGTGTTATTGCACTGTTGTAATTTTGTCTAAATGGATTCAATGTGTAACGACGTGAGGTGGGAGATTAACACCTGACTGTCTGCTGGAAAACTGTTTTGTCATATTCCATTCTAAGGAACAGATTTTCAACCCGAAGTTGTTGAGAACATTCTTCTTCATTTTCAGGTGCTTTACCGTTGTGTTTTGTAAGGGTGACATGGACAAGATCATGTGAGACATAGATGAGGGATTACGCGCAGTCATGGACTCAGCTGGAGAGGACGGCAGAGAATCATAGAAAGTGGAGATGTGTTGTTGAAGACCAATTTTACACTCCCAATCCAAGGAAATCATAATAATAATAATATTCATTTATTTTTATTATTTATTTTTTTATAGCTTGACTTCATATAGTATTTTTGATACTAGAATGATGTGATATCGGTAGGCCAAATTTTGCAGGCCGACCATTGATATGGAGTGTGCGTCGGCCAGGGACTGGACCTCAGACCATGTGCATGGTCGGCGAGCGTCCTAACCGCAAATAATCAAACTATTATCAAAATCGTGATCGCAGACTTTGTGATCTGGCTGACATTGTTCCCTGATGCAAACTGAAAGAAATCAAACCTCTACAAACAAACTCACCAATATTGTTAAATACTGCAAGTTATCAAATAGAGGACATAGAAATACTTGAAATGAATAGGGATAAATGTCCAGATGCTGTTTGTGAAATTGTATCATTCTCGATGTCATTTACGCCAATGAATGGCACCAAGGGAAGGTGTTATCAATCTGGAAGTTGACCAGACGTGGACTTCTTACTATTTAAGGAAAGAACACAAAGAATATATATGAACTCATCACTGGAGGGGACAGAAATACAGGTTATTTAAATATGTTGAAATTATCAATGGATTAAACTCCCAATTTGTCTTAGCGGGAGTTCATAAATTTACGTGTAGGAATTAGCCCGTACGTCACGAGAGGAATCTCCTATAGGCTGCCGCATTTCTTTGTCAGCAGCTGACTTCGCTTCATATTGAAGATCAAATGACCAGAAAGAACTTGCAACGAGAATCGACAGGAAAGAACAGATCATGTACATATTGCTCAGAAAATACTCCGAAAATGGTGATAAGTTAGGTGATAGGTGATAGGAAATAATGTTGAGAGGAGATGTGAACCTATGGCCAGGGGAGTAACCATAGGAAGGGGAGTGAATTAAACAGGAGAAAATGGAGACGATTCTGTTCGAGACTAGTGTGTCACTCGAAATTCAATATATCAATAATATTTGATAGTGTCGAAAATTCCCATATTATGAATTAAAAGTCAATCTGAACGAAGAATATTCTTTTCAATAATTTCTCTTCAGGTTCTTACAATTATAAAATATAATATTTGTTGTCGTTACAATAAGGCCAGTTATGCGGCAGATACATTTTTAACGTAGAATAACAGATTAGTTATGGGGTGTCAAAATAAATAGTCGTATTTGTGTGACAAACGTGCTAGGCTGAATTCGATTACAATGGTGACTAATCATAATAGATTTGTAGAGTGGGGGTAGGAAAATTGACAAGTCAGTTCAAGGTTATAAAAGGTGTCAGGTGAGTGGCTAGTACAAAGTGGTCTGTGTTAAACAGGAGATAGTAAGACTGCATTGGGAGGTTCATAATGAGATAACGAATATGTGAAATGAAACAGGTGGAGGCATATATTGAGAAAAGAGATAATATCGCTAATAATAAGTCCGGATAGTATAAACGAAAAAAAAAAATTCGATAGTATTGAGAGAATGTTTGCATGAAGGGCATAAATTATGACGAATAATGATAATATTAATAATAATAATAATAGTAATAATTGTAATAATAAGCAAAGGAAAAAAAAAAAAAAAAAGCCAAGAGGGTTAAGGGGAAGGAGCACTCTTGGTGAGAAGAAGAATCATCAATCCAAGTTTGGCCACGGTAGGAACAGCGTCTGGACGTGTTCTTTTTGGATACAAAGTTCCGGTTTAGTCGATCTTATTGCAACAGCTTCAGCTATGTGTAGAAGACGTAAGCGAACTGTACGTGATAACGACTTCGGAATTCGGTATATAACCCTGAAAGCTGTGTTGACATCGATATGATGTCCAGTATCGACCAAGTGTGACAGGATCGAGCTTTTTATGCACTTAATTTCCCCTCTGCATAAAAAGCTCGATCCTGTCACACTTGGTCGATACTGGACATCATATCGATGTCAACACAGCTTTCAGGGTTATATACCGAATTCCGAAGTCGTTATCACGTACAGTTCGCTTACGTCTTCTACACATAGCTGAAGCTGTTGCAATAAGATCGACTAAACCGGAACTTTGTATCCAAAAAGAACACGTCCAGACGCTGTTCCTACCGTGGCCAAACTTGGATTGATGATTCTTCTTCTCACCAAGAGTGCTCCTTCCCCTTAACCCTCTTGGCTTTTTTTTTTTTTTTCCTTTGCTTATTATTACAATTATTACTATTATTATTATTATTAATATTATCATTATTCGTCATAATTTATGCCCTTCATGCAAACATTCTCTCAATACTATCGAATTTTTTTTTTTTTCGTTTATACTATCCGGACTTATTATTAGCGATATTATCTCTTTTCTCAATATATGCCTCCACCTGTTTCATTTCACATATTCGTTATCTCATTATGAACCTCCCAATGCAGTCTTACTATCTCCTGTTTAACACAGACCACTTTGTACTAGCCACTCACCTGACACCTTTTATAACCTTGAACTGACTTGTCAATTTTCCTACCCCCACTCTACAAATCTATTATGATTAGTCACCATTGTCTCCCGTTTTACATTATTTTGTAATCGAATTCAGCCTAGCACGTTTGTCACACAAATACGACTATTTATTTTGACACCCCATAACTAATCTGTTATTCTACGTTAAAAATGTATCTGCCGCATAACTGGCCTTATTGTAACGACAACAAATATTATATTTTATAATTGTAAGAACCTGAAGAGAAATTATTGAAAAGAATATTCTTCGTTCAGATTGACTTTTAATATCAATAATACTTATACAGTAATATTATACTACTTAGCAATACTCAGTAATATGAATGCCGACACCAGTTGTTATTTCACTACCCTATCAGAATCACTGTTCATTTCTGTGGAATTCAATCTCATTTGATTCCATGGATAAAACAAATATTCTATGATGCAGTCATACTCTACAACATCGCCTTGGTCAATTCTTCACACGATGAATCTATTTCGGTATCTCGACATTTCATTGTATTATTATTATTATGGTTGTTCGTTTGTGTTCCAAGTGGAACATAGCGCTTCAACAGCTCATCTCCACTTTGTTCTATTTTCCTCAGCCCTACAAAGCTGCCCCCATGATTTCCAATATTCTCCCATTGTCTCCTCACACCATCTCCTCTATGTCATAATATATAGAGGTCTCTTTTCACTGTGGCCTTTCTGTTCTACTTCAGTTTTCAATGTGTCGTAGAATTGTCTATTGTCCTCCTGCGCACTCTTCCTCACTTCTTTACACAGTGCGACGTACATTGAACTCAGCTTCTCCGTCTGTTCTCCATCTTTTCATTTAGACATCTACACTTCCACCATCTTCCCCTTTTCTATCACTTTACATGCGTCCGTTGGGATGAAGTTCTTTTCTTGCAGCCAGTTTCTGCACAAACAGTTGTTGTTTGAACATCACCTTCAGAGAGTTCCAATATTTTTCCACGCAGGTTTCCTCAGTGTTTCCACATTATAGCTCAGATTTTGGTCTGATATTTGCAGTTAATTTACCGCCTATATGTTTTCCCTTCAGTAACCTTCCTTCCATCTGAAATGAATCTTGCTCCCATAATTCTAGATGAAAATGGTTCCCACTGCATTAAGGTTTGGCTGCCAGTAGTGACATCATGATAGCCACTGTCTGACTCAGTATGCACATGGTTGCGGTGTTGGTGACCGGAATAGATTATTGACACACCAGTTGAAAATATCCATTGCGCACATTCACCGAACTGGCTCTCGCAGATATCCAGCATTTCTATGCCATATCTTCGCATTTCTTTGGCTCCGTGAGCAGCCTAACCAGCCGGACTCGTACGTTGTGTGAACATTCCGCGTCCCCATTCTTATTCTTGCTTTCATCAATGGAAGATACATCTGATATCTGACTGGCTTCCCGAAAGCTTTTACCAGATGGCTGTGTCATTTCGCCTCTCCGATTCCTGCGAAGAACACGACCGTTTATCATATTTTTGTATTTCTAATATACTTTTTGTGCGTTGAATTTTCTGTGGAAGTTTGACTGACTTTGTTGGGTAGGGTGGCCAGCCTCATTCTCAACCCTCCTTGTTTCTTCTGGCTTGAGAATAGCTAGGGAACTCAAGAACTAGTAAAGTAGGCGAGGTTCAACATTCAATTGAGACTAAGGTAATCCTCATCTCGCAAATGAATTATAGAATATAAACATTAGATCATGAGAAATAATGAATTGACGATTGCATCGAAGAATATTTTCATGGAGACGAAGTCGTAAACTAGGTCATATATTCGTCTTTTTATACTGAATGGGTGAGGAAGTTGGGGAGTTATTTCCGGTGAAGGAGTAAATTAATAAAATTTCAAATAGGAATTAATATGTAATAATAGCTCATAGCTCAACATATCCATCGGAAATGCTCCTATGTTGTTGCATTTTACTTGCTTCTTTAACTTCACTGCATCTCTTCAAACCATGAAAGTGTAGTCTATATGCTACTTGTCGAAGACGTTTTGGAAATCATACCAGTATTCATGTTCGTAACTTGGTGGCCTCAAGAGACGAGTAGGAACACCGCGAATCCCATCAAAGCATGTAGCTATATCAGGCGTTACAAACATGAATTGGACATTTTCCCCTCACATTTACCATGATATCATCGAGGATACTGTATCACGACATGATGGTCGTTGAGTGAAATAAATGAAGAGGTAATGTCACCAATGACAAGAAATCAGAATTGTATACATAACACGGGAATTCCTTATTGTTGAATGGAATGCTGTTTTGAGGTGAATAAAAGATAAAACACTGTGATGTACAGTGTTGGGAAGGAGAGATAAGCGAGAGACACATATATGGATGGGAGAAGACCTTCAATCCAAGTCCGGGAATGTTTGGATCGATGCCTAAGCTTGTTCTGATTCAATACAAACTTACAGTCTAATCGATCGTATCGGAACAGCACCAGATATCTGTATAATACGTGGAAGAACTGTGCATGATAATGACTTCGAAGTGTGAGAGTTCATGTTTCCAACTCTTATAACCTATATCCACTTTTATAGAAGGCTGCACAGATCCATTTTGTCTTAGTGTGTCGCTCGTGATGTGACCTTATTTCATCTGGGCTAATTCACCCTACTCTAAATTCTAAGCAACTCATCAAATTACACTAGAGAAATTGAAATCAGTGAAGGTGAGCTCTCAGCGGAATTGTATATTTTCCTTCTTCATTCCTCATTGAAAAAGCATTACTGATTATGTTTGTATTTTGTGTCATATCCACGAACAGCAAAGTGTTTCATCAACATCATTACATTGCATGACTGTTCTCTGCAAAGATAATGGCTTGTAAATACAAAAGCGTGGAAATTTCTATAACCTTCACACGAAAAGAAACTGCAAATTAACGTAGACTTTTTCTGAATTTTCTATAGCTATATGTTATTGGTACATAGTTATATTGATGACAAGCTTTTTAGATTGTTGACACGAATAGGTCCTCAATTCGTCTCTTACTAATTATCTCACGTCTCCTCCATTTCATGCTTTGAAATGAAGAAGAGTGCGAAGGAAGACAATAGACAATTCCACAACACATGGAAAATAGAAGCAGAATAGGCTTCAGACAAATCAGTCGTCTGAATGTAATATCAGATAGTCAGGTCTCCATCGAGGAAAGGGTTAACAAAGATAAAACCTATACAAGATGGTCAGGGAAACCTAATTACCAAAGAGATTAGGCAAATAAAACAATGGGCTGATCACTTCAAAGGACACTTAAATCGATGATTATCTGCAACTCACACAGAGATACCGCCACTAACAACAGTACTCACAGAAATACCAGAGGTCACCAGTACTCCGACAAAAGTGTTGATCTTGAATGTAATCAATATTCTGAAGGCCAGGAAGCCAGTGGATGTCGATAGAATCTCTCTTAATGCACTGCAAATGCATCTAATATTCCGACGTCATTATAGAGAAACGTCTGAATAGAAGTCAAGGTATGCATGGATTTGAATTAGTGTTACTTTGTGAAACTACCAGAAAAGGGAAGACATTAGACGCTGCAAGAATTGGTGCTCAGTCGGCCTGTTTTTCAGTCCAAACAAAGAATTAAATCAAGACATCTCTGGGAAAATAGAAGATGCACCGGATGAAGAACTCCGCCGCCCACCGGAACAAGCTGGATTCAGGAGAGGCAAATCCTGTGCTGATCAAATTGCATTTCTGCACATCATCACCGGACAAAACATAGAATGTTAGTCAAACATCTACCTCAATTTCATTTTCTTCTAAAAGAACTTCAGTAGATACAGTTGACCAAGAATTTAGTTGCAGACTGCTTCAACACTACGGAGCGCAGTGCCCACCTCTCCAATTATCAACCTCATTCAACACCTGGCTATATGACAGTCCTCCGTATCAGGTGGTCCACAATGGAAAGCTCAGCGACGCCTTCGAAGTGGTGACAGGAGTAAGACATGACTGGCTGCTTATTATCACCACTCATGATATTCCTAATTGTGGTGGTCTGGATCATGCGTCAGACTGTGCACAGGGAGTGAGAACGCAGGAGTACACTGGACCACCGATAGGGAGACTCTGGAAGATCTGGATTTCTCGTCAGGATGATATATGTCTAGTTTCACATTATATCGAATAACTGCAAGCGAAAACTGGCAAACTGGCTGGAGACTCAATCAGGGAAGACAGGACTGCAGGTGATCATAGAGATAACCAAACACACAATGAAATCACACATTTTTCTTAGTGAATTCAGTACTTGAAACATCACCAAAGCCGCTGATATTGGATCTCACAGAGAATATCAAATGCTTGTTTCCCTCAACCTGAGCTATGAATTTTCACTAACATTTCGAAATATATCCCGTTTTCAACATTTATTAGTACTATTCAGGATGGTTCACCAAGCAGATGTTCATACTCTTCAAGATGCAGCTCTCTGACTTCTTTACACGCTATTCTGAATAGTACATGACTAACTAAAAGTCTACTGAATTAGTTCCAAGGAAGACACACTGAAGCAGGATCAGTTTCAATTATTGATCTTCCATTTTCCTACTTTAGGTTCAAACATTTTTTGCACTCACTCACTCACTTGTCCTAGTGTTCGGTTCAGTCCAACCCATTCAATGAAGATCCATATGTATGCAATATGATTTGTACCAACGCATATTTATAAATCTAAATTCACAGACACACTTTGAAGGTGAGTGTTTCAAGGTGATTACTTTTATGATTTTCCCAGTATCATTATTATTATTTATCTATCTGACCCAGTTGGAAATCAGCACTGATATTTTTCGAGATTCGTCTATATTTATTATTATTATTGTATCCTTTAATTCCTACAGGAACATAGGGCTTCAGCCGTGCGTCTCCATTGCGTTCTGTTCTCTGCCAGAGTCTTCACCTGGCTCCAAATCTGCCCACACGTTTTCATCTCCTCTTCACATGACCTCCTCCAAGTCACCCTTGCACTGACGACCAACTCGCCGCTTCCCTTTCAGTCGGGTTCCACTCGAGCGATGGCTTGTCTAGTGATGTCACTTGATGGTTTGTTTCCTCAGAGTATGACCAGCCAATCCATCTCCATTTCTTCCTGCCTACTTGTTTCACAATCGGTTCCTGCTGTGTTGGTTCGCTCATTGCCAGAGATCCCTCTCTGTTGCTGATCTTTTCTGGCTGGCCATCTGATCTTGAGTGGTATTGAGCGAAGACAACTGTTAATGAAGGTCTGTAGTTTGTTCGAGATGCTGTATGTGACGCGCAGTGCAAGTCTCTGATCCGTATAATAAGTAGCACTGAGTGACTTCACATTGGAGTTGAAAATCCGGATCTTATCATCGTTTTGATGCTGAGTGCTGAGTGTTGACCTCCACACAGACTTGAGAGTAGTGAAAGCTTGTCTTGCTTTTCCGATTCTCGCTTTGATATCCTCGTCAGTTCCATTGGCCTGTAGTTGAAACGACGCTTCCCAGGTCGGTTGGTGAAGGAGGTCGTTTCTTTCAGGTTCCTCCCATTTATGCTGATTGTTGTCAGTTGTTGTTGTTGCTGTTGGTGGTGTTGCCCAGGAATCTTCACCACCTCTGTTTCCTCTATGTTCACCTGAAGTCCTATCTTCTACGGGTGCTTCTTCTGCCAACTTGTTGCTTTTCGCTTGGATATCTTCCAGTTTGTGGGAAATCAGACATATATTGTCATCGGCGGAGTTCAGATCCTCCATGTTTTTTGTGAGTTCATTTTATGCCTGTTTCCTCATTGCCCACTGTTTGTCGCATTATCCAGTCTACTGCAATCAAGAAAATCATTGGTGATAGTAGGCAGCCTTGTCTTACTCCTGTCCTCACTTCGAAGGGTTCCGTAAGTTTCCCGTTGTGGATTACTTGGCATGCAGCATTGTCGTATAGCTGTTGGATGAGATGTATTATTGTCGGTGGTACCCCGTAGTAGCGAAGTAGTTTCCAAATCACCTCTCGATCGACGCTGTCAAAGGCCTTTTCAAAGTCGTCTATATAGCGGTAAGAAATCGTTCAAAAGAACCGAGAATGTAAATGAATATATCATATTGTAACTAGATACAGTTCCTCTGTACTGATGAATATATTTCCTGTCGTTTATGGTAATACTGATGTTGCCCAGAAAATGGGCAATATCTCCTAATACATGATATTATATGTTATGATTATGAACAATAAATTTTATTCGAAACTGTGTCATCCAGTAAATAATACTGTTTCACTGACTGTGTGATACATCTAATAAACAAAATAATATGGGCAATATCTCCACTCTATAAGATTTTGATCCTGTCACTCAAATATGATTTTGTCATGAGAATAATTTCAACACCAGAATACTAATTCACTGAAAACACTCCAAGTGTTTACGTCAGTGTGTAATTCCCCCCTAAACCTAGCACACTGAAGTATTCGTCATTGCACTGAGTTACACAAAACTGATTCTGTATTCAAGCAATTTTATTTTGGAATGGTAAGATATAGCAGTGATCGTGAGTAGTCGTTGTAAACTTTGAATTGCAGGTCTACAGATAGATTGCGATTATGCACTTCTTTGGTCACAATTCTCATCTCTTACATAGACAACACTGTATATACTGAAGAAATCTGACCAACGTGTTTAATGTCCCTCCTTTGATTCGTTATGAAACAGGAGGTTGATCAGATATGGATGAATACTGTTAAAGACAAGCTGTCTCGATGAAGCACAACTGTGAATAATGCTTTCACTTTTGATTAGATGATCTTCGACAGCCCACCAGAGTGTGAATAATGAAGAAGGCATTTCCAAGGCATTGATCTATCGAATTTTCTATGTCAATTGTAGTGAATTTCGTTGATATTCGACGGTGAACTGCAATATCACACTTAGCAGAACTCTTCAGTTCGCTACATGGGCTTATTATTTATTGTTTGTCAACATCTAGTGAATTTCAAGCACAAGTGGGCTAAAATTTCAGCAAACAATTCCCTTGAGTTATGCGCTGATAGCAAAGCATTCATTCCATTGATATTCAATCACTTGAATCAAACCAATACTGTATTTATTTTACACTCAGCTGATAATACATTGGCGAATCAGTCACATGGCCGTGATTAAATTGAAATCGCCATATACGTGGGACACTGTAGATCAGTGAACTATTTATTGTTCAGCAGTGAGTTCAAATCACTCATGTTGGCATCCTGGAAGGATTGCCTAAAATATAAGCGAGAAAACGTGTAAGGAAGTAGTCGTTTAGAAAATCTCTCCTGAACGATCCAATTACAACATTTATTATTCTTGTGATGTTTCAACAAACTTTGTGATTACTGTGCGCAATGGTAAACTGAGCGTGTTTTTGACTACTTACCGAGAAACTTCCCTCCTAGTTATCTCGGTCACTCTTGTAATTACTATTACTCTGGTGTTTAAGATATTTTCATAGTTACAGCCCGAGTTTATGTATGAATGACTCGGCTTTCTGAACATAGATCACTGAAAATTTATGATCTGGTTATTTATCGACCAAACAAATAGGGAAGACTATTTATCTGGATTGAAATTCAACCTCTTTGTAAATAGTAATGCCTCTTGATAACCTGTTGATTGCAGTAGCGTTTTGTTATTCACAAGTATTCTGATCTTGGAGTGACCTTCATTTTGTAGCTAGCTTGCGAATTTGAAGATTATCTAGATTGTAAAATATTTCAATAAATAACTCAAACTACTTTCACTGTTAATCAGTAGTCATCGACAAAAATTAGTAAGAATATTCATACACCAAACTGACATGGTTCAATAGTAGATGCGATAGCCACACGGGTGTTTGTCGGGATCGATTGCAAGTCTACCTACTTTCATACCTCACCTAGTTTATTAGTCAACAATTAGTCCAGAAAACAGAGAGGGTTAAGCGTAGGGCTAATGATACTACCCTTTTCTAAAATAACATCACCACTACAATTTGAAGGCTTGAAAGACATGAATTGTTAAAAATGTGGAGATGGATAAGCTACATTTGTGACTGATGGTGGGACTGATGAAAATCTACGTTTCTCTGGGATTTGAAACAGTGATATGTGTATGACAGGGGCTGACTCCCTAACACCTCATTTATTAACTAGTTCATTATGTAACCCGTAACACCTAGCTGTCATATGCATGGGTGTTACGTAACTGTCCTTTGAACATGAGTGCTATAAGTCAGATCCAATTAACTGCATACCTACCATGATAGTAGCAAGTCGATGATTTAGAAGTATAATACTAGCCAACCCCTCTCATAGTCTGGAGTTCGATTCGCGGTCAAAGTACTTCCAAACTTCACTTAGTCATTGGCAAGCCCAGTAAATATGGAAGGTTGGATGTGAGGCTAGCAGTCTCACTCTGTATAAAAAAGAAGCACCACAATCACTGAAAATTTGGAGCTCAAGCTTGAAGCCTTAAGTTCCACTCGGAATTCAAATGGAATAAAATGTAAACTGAAAGTAAAATTATTTATCAGTAGTTATGACTCCCAGATCAACCAATGTCGCCAATTTTCATCTTATATTTAGACTAAAACATGTGATCAAACAATGTTGCTTTTTAAATGTAACTTCGTGTACACCGATTAAATATAAACCAATTATGGTCACTTCTAGAACAAGCTGGATTCAGGAAAGGCAAATCATGTTCTGACCAAATTGCAACTCTACGCATCATCATCACAGAACAAAGCATGGAATGGCAATCAAACCTCTACCTCAACTTTATAGACTTTGAGAAGGCCTTCCACAGCGTTGACCACGAAGTAATTTGAAAACTACTCGAGCACTACGGCGTATATCAAATATTCATCAACCTTATTCAACAGCTGTACGACAACGGCACATGTCAAGTCATCCACAACGGAAAACTCAGCGAGGCGTTTCGAGTAAACACAGGAGTCAGACAAGGGTGCTGATTATCACCAATGATATTCCTAATTGTGGTCGACTGGATTATGCGTCAGACAGTGGGAAACGAGAAGACAGGGATATCATGAATCGACGTGAACAACCTAGAAGACCTGGATTTCGCGCGTGGATGATTTATGTTTGATGTCACACAAGATCGAAGACTTACAAGAGAAATCGGACAAACTGGTTGAAGAAGCAGCAAAGACAGGCAGGACTCCAGGTGAACATAGACAAGACGGAGGTTATGAAAATAACCAACCAACAACAACAGCAGCAGCATCCAGCGCCAATTAATATCAACGGAAGGGATTTGAAAAAAAGTTGCTTCATTCACATATCTAGGGAGGGAGCATTGTCTCAACTACAGGAGGAACGGACGAGGATGTCAAATCGAGAATCGGGAAGGCGAGAAACACACTCATCAACATGAAACCAATCTGGAAATCTTCCAGTGTCACTCAGCATCAACAACAAAATTAGGATTTTCAATACAAACGTCAAGTCAGTCACTTCTTCTTCACGGATGGATCAGAAACTTAGCGGCGGGTCACAAAGAATATTTCCAACAGTCTGTTGCAGACCCTTATCAACAACTGTTTTCTCTCTATACTGAAAAGCAGATGGCCGGAAAGAATCACGAACAAGAAACTATGGGAAGAAACAAAACAAGAACCAATCGTTCAACGAATATGCAGGAGAAAGTGGAGATGGGTTGGACACTCACTTGATGAGGAGGCCATCGCTGGGTGACATCACGCGTCAGGCCAGTGCTCGAGTGGAACCCGAAAGGGAAGCGGCGAGTGTGACGTCAGTGCAAGGGTGACATGGAGGAGATCGTGTGAAGAGGAGTTGAAACAGTATGGACTAACATGGATGCAGGTGAAAAGTACAGCAGAAGACAAAATCAAGTGGAGACGTGTAGTTGAAGCCCTATGTTCCACTAGGAACCCAAGGGAATAATAATAATCATACCCATTCTCAGATGACTTAGTTTTATGAAACTGTACTCGAATGTTAAGTCCACTTATTGTTAATTGATAGCACAAACCAAGTCATTCATATACAATGAAGAGTTCATATCTAAAAATGTCTTTGAAATGATATAAAACACCCGCATATATATGCATGATATCTATTGTTTTCTGTTTTTGTTCAATCTATAACGAATGGCTAGTTAATAAGATATTACGAAATAATGAAAAAAATGAAATGACCCACATGGAACGGACGAGGATGTCAAATCGAGAATCGGGAGGGCGAGAAACACATTCATCAACCTGAAACCAATCTGTAAATCTTTGTCACTCCTCAACATCAACAACAAAATTCGGATTTTCAATACAAACGTCAAGTCACTTCTTCTATACGGATGGATCAGAAATTTGGCGGGTCACAAAGAATATTTCCAACAGCCTGTTGCACACCTTTATCAACAACTAACTGTCTTCGCTGGCTCTATACTGAAGATCAGATGGCCGGAAAGAATCACAAAAAAGAAGCTATGGGAACAAACAAAACAAGAATCAATCGCTCAACAAATATGCAGGAGAAAGTGGAGATGGATTGGACACTCACTTGCTGAGGAGGCCACTCATTGGGTGACATCGCGCGTCAGGCCAACGCTCGCGTGGAACCCGAAAGGGAAGTGGCGAGTGGGTCGTCCAAGGGTGATATGAAACAGTATGGACTAACATGGATGCAAGTGAAAAGTACAGCAGAAGACAGAAGCAAGTGGAGACGTGCAGTTGAAGCCCTATGTTCCACTAGGAACCCAAGGGAACAATAATCATAATAATAATAAATATCAGTTGAGTCATACCTTAACATCTTCAAGCGATAAATTATCTATGAAAATAAGCAAATAACCTCGGATACTATCAGGGTGTCAGTCAATGGAATCACATGAAGCTGTCTGAGCCAGTGAAATGCCTGTTCAGTGGAACACTGTCTATATTTCAGCAGTGTATTAAGTGAACAGACTCTTTGATCAGCCAATAAAACTACAAGTTTAATCAGTAATTGTGTTTATCTTTTCTTTTTTCTTATCATCAGTTGATACACAATCAACTACTACTTTAAGGAGTTTAAATACATCAATTTTAATTTTTCTCTTTGGTTTTAAACTAGAGTGTGCGTGCGTGCACTCTGGAAACAACCTACATTCATTTTTCATTGGTTAGTCGTTAGTTAGTGAGTGAGGCAGATAAAACTGGCTAAATGATGCCTTCATCATATTCAAACTTATTTATGCATGTATGGTGGTGTGCTATAATATTTGTGCATGTATCATCTGTATGTGATGTGCATCATGTCAAATAATAAACTCTAATAGAGATACACTTACAAGGCATCATGCCACGGATTCAGCAATTCCTTTCAAATATACTCAGTAGAATTAATTATTGATTACCAAAGCAATCAATCAACAATCGTATCATAAATACTATGTGGACTGCTATTCATATTGTGATTTTACTGGTGTTAAGCGGATGTATTACTGTAAGTGAATACAGTTCTTTGAAATATTCAGAAATTAAACTTTATTTGTTATTATTATTATTCCACTGGGTTCCTAGTAGAACTGTAACAGCACATTTCCACTTTGTCCGATTCTCTGAAGTCGTCTTAAGATGCCTCCGAGGTTGCCAATAAGCCCGTATTTTTCTTTTCTTCACGCTCTCTCCACATGTTACACTTGGACCGACGCCGAACTTGCTGTTCGGGTACCATTCGTGTGATGACCTTTTGTGCAGTGTCACTCAACGGTCTCCACAATTTGCCCGATTCGTCTCTATTTCCTTCGTCATATTTCTTGAGTCACAGGTATTTGGTAGGTTTCACTGGCGGAGTTCCTTGTCGCTAATCTTTTCTGGTTGGCTATCTCATTTTGGGTATGCAGCCAGCGAAGGCAGTTGGTTATAAGAGTCTGAAACCTGTACGGAATGATTTTGGTGACACCAAATCGCTAAACCATAGATAAGGATTAAATGACCTAACATTGGTGTTTCGAATCTCAGTCTTTTTCAATAAGTTGCTTGCGCCAGATTTCCAGTTCGACCTCAGATTATTGAGGGTCTGTCTCTCCTTCCTGGCTGTCTCTGCCATCCTCATCGAAGCCACCTGTAATTGAAACAATTCTGCATAGATAAGTGAAAGAAGTGGCCTATTTCAAATTACTGGCGTCGATAGTGATTGCTGTTTGTTGTTGTTGTAGGTTGTTGAGTATCTTCATTACCTGGATCTTCTTTATGTTTACTTGAGGTTATGTCTACCCTGTCTACTCCTTCGGGTTTTATGCACCGTTAGACATAAGTCGTCTGGGATGTTGAAATCTACCAGGGTCTTCTTGTTAGCCCAACACAGTCTTGTCTCCTTTCTCCCCAATCTCGTTCTGTCATATAATCCCGGTCAGTCTTTGGTAATGATCCTATTTTTAACGGAATGAAGTGTCTAACATCCTGTAATGAACTAAGTAATATAATAAAGTCCTGGATGCGAACGTTTTATTATTCAGTACAGTCAGATATAGGCTAAAACGGTAATATGTTTAGTCACGGGTTGATATTACCTGGAGAACCATTGGGAAACAAGGAAGCATCGAACCGCTGTTTCGTCCCGGTGTCGGACTCTTCATGCACAATCGTCCGCCTCCAGGTTGCCAACCCAGGACGATTTGGTAATAAAGTGAGCTTGGAGACCATTAAGCCACTGGAATCCAATTCAACGGCCCATTAATTCCAACTCCCGACAATTCAAGATGTAGATAGTGGAACCTCCAGGCAGACTAGAATGATAAAATCTCATAGTATACATAATGCTAGTTATTGGCAGTTAGAATATTCTCTAAACAACGAATTTTTTTATATCACTGACACGAATTACTGATGAATATTGAAAGCATCAAGTCTAATACCTGTCTACTAACCAGTAAGACCCATCAGTTATTATTGTTTTCGCATTCCTGACAGTTCTCATTGGAACATGGGAGTTAGCGTTTCGATGTTTCATTAACAATAGTGTTGTCTACGCAGTATACGGTTACTAGCCTCAGTACCAAAGTTCCCTGTTTTTTTCGAGCTGATGAATCACAAGTAAACTAGGCGAGTTTTAGGAGTAGGACTCGATCTGGTGAGAACTGAGGCTGAACCTCCTCCTCCATGGTTAGCAAGCAGTTAACTGTCAACGTACAAGTTAAATTAGGGTAGAATGGTGTCATATCTAGACATTCAGATCCTAATCTAACACTTCATGATACTGTCAAGCGATTAATCATTGCAAAAGCCTAGTAAAGTGTACAGTTGGAAAACTATCCGTGCCTGAGGAGTATACTAAGTGTCTTTGTCCGTCAATAAAATCCCTAATACTAATTCATATACTACATAAGAATTCGTACTGTGGTGAGAGATGGTTGCTAGCCAAATTGGTTGACAGTAATTGAGGTCAATGTTTATGTATCCAATATTAGTCATGTTGTGGCAGAAATTGGACATGTAACAAACCTGTGTCATTTGTTAGGCTTTCCCATTATTGGTGTGCAGATTTAATTAATAATTTCGAAAAAAAATGTAAACAACGCAAAGGAAATTGAATATTGCAGTGTAGAATTTGTTTACAAATTGACACATCAGTTAGGAAATCACTAAACACGAAAATGTACCAGACATCTGTTTCGTCCTAGTTTGAGACTCATCAGCAATGTGTGATCATTGTCACACCAGAGATCATACCTTGAACCTTGAGGTTAAAAAGCAGTTCAGCTATATTGTGAATTGGTAGAAGTTGGAACTCATGGGCCATTTGACCAGGTCTCAGTAGCTGAATTGTGTAGGAGCTCGTCTTGTTATCTGAGGGTCCTTGGTTTGAAAGCTGACGGTGGAAACGTAGTGATGAAGAGTCCCAGTACTCCCAATACTCCTCAAACTGCTCAGCTCATGATGAAATCCTGCAACCAATAATGACTAGAATTATATTATTATATGAACATGAGCAACCGCGTATGTCTCTACAGTCAACGTCATTATTAACAGGACCTATAGAAGCCATTCAGTAGTTGAAACAACTGTTAAAGTGGCCTTCACAATTTAGTGTCTGGTGTCCAAAATTTAAATTCATGATCAAATTCTTAGGTATCCAGTTTATATTGTACGAATGTATCACAGATTATAGGAGCGAATAAAGGTACAAAGTTTTATTTTGTAGTGCAACATTTAAATTTTCGTTTTTAGCTTGTTCCAGATATATATTTGACGCGAGAATGTCAAAATTCAACGGAGTGTGCATAAGGGTGTGTGTGATAGAATTAATCAATTGAACTTGTTTACTTTTAAATAATTTGTCTATGAAAAAAGAGTATTTAGACTAGTGCTGGTGTGTGTGTGTGTATGTTCACGGGTGTGAATACAAACCGAATCAGTGAAAAACTAAAATGCATTTCACCATTGTTTATGTGTGGATTATTACATTACACATTACACAAACTAACTGATATTTCAAAATTAGTTTTAAGCAGTGAACGAACACGACTGTGATGCAGAATAATGCAGTTCACTTCAAGATAAAGTGGAGGAAGATTTTTTAGATCAGTTCGTTGTGTTCGTGTTAATACTGTTTTGTCTGAATTAATTGAATGAATCAAGTGCGAAGCTTTCAGTGTCCTTATTCCCTAGACGACATCTTACGATGTAATTTGAATTAAAACATCCACCTATAGAGAACAAAATGATGGTTCATTAGAAGAATCTGTACACTGATGGTGCAAGACTAAAGTCTCAGTGAGAATGCGATCATCATTTACTGGGAACACTGGTGCACCAGGCTGGTAAGCTCCTGAAAGTACAAAACGCTTATCCTGGATTCCCCTACTAGTTATCATCAATTTGAAAACAAAAAATCTGTCTAGAGTTTTACTTTTAATCTGAATGTTACAAAGAAATTAGCAATCATAATATGTGTGTGTTACGAAATCATTGTGACGTCATTTGAACATCTCCCCTCAGCGTGTTAAACAGCACAAAACAGTAGTCATTGTAGCTGAATAGCTGAGTAGTAGTAGTAGCGTCTCTGGTTGATCGATATCACTCACTCACTCACTCAGTGTTACAGTGAGAGACATAAATTGGAATATCTGATGAAACGGATAGTGTTTCTCCAAGGTTGTGAATACTCTTCATGTTGACAAGTTCCATCAAGCTTCAAATCTATGCTCATATCTTCCAACCATGTTACATCAATTCAGAGAATAAGCTAGTGACCACTGTGGAAATGGATTGATCATACGATGAAGACACTGTTGGGTGACATTGTACACCAGGTCCTTGAGTGTGGAACTGGAATTGGAATCAAGCGATGAGTTGGACGTCCGAGGGAGACAACAAGCAGATTGTGTGAGCAGGAGGCGAGAGCGAATTGGTCAGTTGTAAAGCCAGCTAAAGTAGAATGAAGAGAAGACGATGAAATGAAGAGATATATTGTTGAAACTGTGTATTCCACTCGGAACACACAGGATTATTGAATAATAACAGTGACTAACGCGAATGAAGACTGTTTGACTGTTTTTCAAACAGATGCTGAACATTTCTTCTGAAATATCCCTATACTGGTTTAAGAGACGGTGATATAAAATATCTGACTGTGATGACTGTAAGCGATAGATACGTTATGAAACTAGAATGAACTGTTGGGCTGTTTTAGTAACTGTACTAGAGAGATTCCATCGCTATGTTATTTTCACTAAAGCTATACAATATAAAGATTTCATTCTGCTAGTATCAACTGGGACAGTGATTAAGTATTAGGCAGTTTCGTTCGTTATTATACATGAGTGATGACACAGAATTTAACCGTGAGTAAGTAGAGCTACCTGAACCAATGAGATTAAAAGTGGTGTGACAGTTGTTCAAATTATTGATTGAATCATTCGATTAACAGACAGTCAATTCGCCAAGGTCACAGATTGGTGTTAGTACAGTGGAGAACATTTAGTTATGCTGTCAACAGTGATAAAAAAGTAAGACACGTTGTCCTGCATAGTAAAACAAGCACACAGTAAATATGTTTCAGGTGAAACATATCTGAAACCTCGAAGGAACTTATGTCCCTTAGGAGACAAACGTTGTTATTTATACACTTTTAAGCTTAACTACAAACAAACACGTGAACATAGTGACAACAAATAAGTATTAGTTTGAACAAATCTACGATCTTTAAGTTTTGTAAGTGATAATCGGCTAACTTTATTATATGGCATTTAGTGGACTGCAGTCGTACATCGACGTTGAGCAAAAGCTTTTTAGTTATCAATAAGCAAAGTAATAAGAATATTTTTACGAGCTGAACACGGATTGATATCAGTTAGAGAACTATTGAGAACCAAGGAGTACTGGAGAGCTGTTTCACCCTAGTTTGTGACTCCTCACCAATGGGCACCCACTGGGGTTCGAACCCAGGACCCACCGGTACAAGGCAAGCTCGTATACCATTCAGCCACTGGGACCTGATTCAGTGGCCAGACCATAAATTCTAACTTCTACCATCTTGTGATTTCACCGTGACTAGCAACAAATGTCATCGGTGGGAACTCGCATACTCTCTCTCTCCCGACAGGATGGACCTTACTTGTCACGACTTCTCACTATAACTCCAAGAAACTCCGTCCTGTAGCAAGTCACTCACCAGCGAGCATCAGATTAATTTTCAGGAGTTGGTTTGCAAAGATCAGTTTTGTTTTTGTTTTACGAGTTTTCGATGGTTCTCTAACCGATATCAATCCGTGATCAACTTGTAAAAAGAAAAATACTAATCCTTACAAACCAACTATAGAAAGTTTATAATTGTATAATTTCTAACATTAAAACTCCATTTCATGTGTGTTAGTTTGTACTTTGATGAATATTATTCACTTCTGAATGACATTAACCGATTATCACTCACTCCCTGCTTATAGATCATCTATTTATGTTGAAATTGATATTTATATTTGTTGTTACAATGTTCATGTGCTTGTACGTATTTAACGTATTTAAGAGGGAAATGTATGAATAACAAAGTTTGTCGGGCTATTCAGCTGACATTCAGTCCTATCGAAATTCATGAATTCATCAGATAGTGCATTTTCTCAAAAATAACTATTTCCTTGCTGCCTGAAAGAAAAAATGTTTTCAAACTCTATCTTATCAACCAACTTCCCACCTTATTACAACATCATGTTTTATTAGCCTAGTAACTTTGTTAACTTTGCAATCCTCTTTTCTAAGATTGATGGATTCGATGAAGTATTTCATAACCCAATTTGGTTATCGCTTCATGTTTCATTCTGATTGCAATCACAAAAATATTTTGTAGCAGGTCACATTGTTATTATTATTATTATTATTAGTGGTTATTGGAATGAGTATTGGTACTAGCATTCACCCAGGTTGTTTATAAACCATAAATACATAGTTCTACATTTCAAGGAAAAGGGTTTCTTTGTTAAATGCTGAGGTTGCACCATACCCTTTCGCTCAGGCAACCCAGTTAGTTATCCAGAGTTCCCAATTAGTGTAGATAGATAGTCACTTTTCAAGAGTTGGCTTGTAGAGATTTGATTGATTTCAAGCTTGATAAGAAATTGACTTCATAAAGAGAACTACTACTGAAAACAGCTGAATGTCGGACAGCCCCTATTTGTCCTAGTTCAGACTTCCTCAGTGCAGTACGCATCCGTGACCCTACCAGCGATGGAAACCAGCACTTCCAGGTTATGAATACGAGCTCGTCGATCATTCAGACACTTAAACCGGAGTCCAATGGCTTATAAATTCCAACTTCTGTAAATTCCCGATATTCATGCGACAGTCAGCCAATGTCACCAGCGAGTCATTCTGTTGAATCGATGTTTGATAAACTGTAGAAAATAACTAATAATAGTCATAAGATTGAAATAATAATGAGTTTTAGAATGACTCATATTAGCGATTCTGTGCTTTATTGTGTGTGCCGTTTAGGCTGTATTTTCCACTAGGAACTCCAGGAATGAATAATAATAATATTCTGTTGTTGTTTTTTTCTCTATTACGTTCTATAGGCTGATGTCAATATAACTTATGTGGTGAGAAACTATCAAAACCCGTATAATTTGGATAGTCGATTAAGAAAATGTGAAGCGTTGAATGTTTTCGGTGATCATTGTGATCCTTTTTTTCATTTCGCTGCCTACACATCAACAAAGAAGTGAGTTGTAAACATTCCTTCAGACTAATTCAATTCTATTTTCTGTTGTTGTTGTATTTTTTCTGCTTTTGATTCCCACTGATAAGGCTCATTTGATACGTTTACTGGTTTATTCATGAGCTGATGTCGGTTAGAGAACGGATAGAAAGTCAGGGAGTATTGGACAACTGTTTCTTCCTAGCTTGGGACTCTTCAGAAGTAATTTATTATTCGTACGCTTACTAAGCCTAATCTGAACATTTACACGATATCGTTATCTTATCGCGTAGAAGAACGTCGATTGAGTTATTAAATTTAAGTGATAAGTGAAATGTCTTTAAAAATGACCTTGTTTTTTCTTCTTTATTGAGCAATACTCACCTCAAATGTGTAAACACTGTGTATATTGGATGGTTGGAAGTGAATGGCAGGAAGCCTTGTGTCTATTGGCACTCATGAGAAACACGTTTTCGCAATGTTTATGGAACTGATTTCCTGTCATCTAAAGTTACATTTAGGGACTTTCTGACCAACTGATTCAAGACGAATTCAACATCTTCTAGCTTAATGACCAACTTGAGATGGTGATTGATCCACAGAATCCTATCAAAACATATAACATGACATTGATTATAAAGACTAGTAACCAATAGACGTAATTGCTGTTTCCTTAGGACAGTGTTTGATAACATGGATTGCTCAGTGATACAAGAGTAGAAGTTCAGTATTGTGGCAGAGTATAATCCAATCAGAGAATAAATGTCTTTACTAAAAGCACACACACACTGATATAGTTTTGTTTACAGGTGAAAGAAAGTTAAGAGAGCATAATTTATTCCTCGTAATCAAGTCAAGGCACTCATACAACTTCTTAACTTTGTTAGTTAGTATATTTCCACTATTTCCCATCCATTGTGTTTGTTGGTAATAATGATGTATTCCATTTCTCTGGTATTGGCAATGCATCTTTTCTATTTCACATGTTAGGTGTAGATTGAATGAACAAAGATTCATTGATCAACTACTCTCTCTCTCTCTCCGTCTAATTACATCGTCTTTTTAGAACTGCAATTCTCACCCAATCTACTGACTGTTTCATTGTTTGTTAAAGCGTGTATTGAAAAATGCCTAGCTGTTTTCTAAGTTGGTCATCCTTTTCGCGATCAAACATTCTACGCCCGCTAAACTGACTAGCGCCACGAAGACAAATAGTTTAAAGAAAACTCTCAGCAATCGTAAAGCATTCACTAAGACACAGTCATCTAATGCAGTAGGACAGAGGTACATTTCCAAAAAATGGATGTAGTTAGATGAAGGGGGGAGTGGTTGATCACTGGATCTTTGTTCATCCAATCTACACCTAACATGTGAAAGAGGAAAGACGCACTCCCCGAGACCAGAGTCTTAGAAATATTGGAGTTACATACAAAAAGAAGTTTGAAAGTCGAGTGAGTACTTTGATAGGCTTATGAAGAGTAATTCATTGTGATCTATAAACGTTATCAGTGAATAATCCTGTATAACAAACACTGTGTGTGTGGTCTTATGAAGTAAATTCACCCCCGCCCCCTGTCGTAACGAACTATTAAGCATACTTACTTACTTAAGTTTGGATTTTCATTTGTAACAAATTTATCAATACTTGTCCTGTCTTCTTGTTTTAATCTGCTACTTATACAAAAGACCACTTCATCATTGACATGTGTATGCCAATAACACACATACACACACATAACAGAATTGTTTTCAAGTAGTGATTTTATAATCATCAAAAGGACAAAAGCAGCCCTGTTTATTTCAATGTTTTTACAGTTTCATCTAAAATAATCAATAATCAATCCGTGACAATCTGTAATTATTCCCCCAATCGTCAGTCGCCAATAGAAGGAAACACTTTCACGTGATGGTTAAGTGATGATGCATACACAGAGGTGCACAGTGAGTGATATGTTCATAGGCGCGCGTGGATACGTTAGCGCAAGCACACCTTGTCTGTGTGTGTGTGTGTGCGTGTGTGTCTATGTATGTATGTGTGTATGTGTGCATTAGATTTCACGTGTACTTGTCAGTCATGTGCTGTTTTTCTCTCTCTCTCTCCAATGCGCATAGCTGTAAAGCAGTCGTGTTTGATTTTCGCTTCAGAAATGTTTCACTATAAAGGTTAATTAAGATAGTGAGTGTTATTATTTAAATCCTCAGTTTAGTAAATTCTACGACGAATATATTTCAAGTAGAGGAGTAAAGCTGAACGATTTGGCAAAGAAAATTCTCTTTTTTCTCTTTTTGATAGCATTATTAGAAGACGGAGATTATCTGAAAAGCAATGTGTGATGTATTTGCGCTATACATCTTGGAACAATCTGATCCCTCACACATTCACTTGTCAAGTCAATCAATATGTATGTGGAAAAGTTGTCGTCGTCTCTATTAGGCAGACTTAACTCTGTACAGAATCATATTAGTCTTACATGCGAGAAAGAAAGTCACAACCAGCTCGACGTTTTCAGGCATACTTCTGAGTCAAAGAGACGATGGCTCAATAAGACAGTCTATCTACAGAAAGCCCACTTGGACTGGGCAATACCTTAACTTTCACAGCTTCTGTCCATTACAGTATAAGAGAGGCTTGGTGAAGTGTCTATTTAAGAGGATTCAGCGTATTTGCACTGCTGATTTTATAGACAAAGAAAACGAAATATTGATGGATACTCTTGTTGAAAACGGATTGCCTTGGAAATTTTTAAACAGGTGTAGAAGTCAACTAGCCTCTAAACCTACAATCCATACCATCCCTAAGAAAAAGGTTTTCAACAAATTACCATATAACGGGGAAATAAACAGTAGGATTTTGAGACAAAGGTTGAATTCGATCATCCGTAGAACCTACTATGCAGTCCAGCTTGTATGTGGACATACATACATAGGGAGGAGTAATCGCGCGTTGCACGTGAGGGTGGGAGAGCATATCCCAAAATGGTTAGAAAAATAGATGAATTGTGACAAGCCAATAGATGTAGGTGTCAGACTACCAACTTCGTCTATAGCTAAACATGTAATCGAGATGAACCATAAGGTTGATTTTAACTCAGCCTTTAAGGTCATCTATAAAAACGGTCAAGGACGTTTACTGAAATACGCTGAGGCTACAGCCATTCATAAACTTAACCCCCTCACCCTTGTGTATTCAAAAACCGTTTGTTATTACCCTTAACCTACCTTGGTAATCCTTATTTGATTGGATTACCAAAGGTTTGTGTTAATTATTCTTAATTCCTCTTTTTTTGTCACTTTGTTTAATTTAACTTTTCCATATATATTGACTTGACAAGTAAATGTATGAGGGATCAGATTGTTCGAAATGTATGGCGCAAATACATCACACATTGTTCAGATAATCTTTGTCTTTTAATAATGCTCTCAAAATTTATAAAAGGGACTAACTGTTTTAAAATTCTCTTTATCAATGAAATCGTCTTCATCGGCGATAAAGTCACGTTTATATTAACAAAAAACGTATGATAGTTAGTCAATTGCTGAATAACAGGGCTTGGGACATAGTTTATATAATTAACTAAGACTGGTTTTTAAAGACACGGTAGAAGTTGGGAGTTTTGTATTTGACAAAGCGAAAATTGTTATTTGATGTGAAATAAGGCAGCTGAGTGTCCAACTGACAAGTGTGTAGAAGGTTAAATAAAAACGTAGGGAAATGTCCAAAAGAAACATGTAAGATTATGATAAGAGTGAATTAATCACTAAAAATACAAGCGAATGAGTAACCATTACCTTTGGAATATGGTACAAGTAGGTATGGAACACAAACGTTTTCTGCTCACGTAATTCAGGATTATACTGACGATTCGCTATCCCCATCGTCACATACAAGTGCTGAAACTCAACATCCTTCCTATCATCACTCGGTCTCAAATTGTTGAAGATAACTTTAAAAGACGACTCTAATAGAACTGCCTGATCTGAGTTCACCTAGCTAGCAAGAACTTAGTCACTAATCGTCCTGCGTTGTCCTCTTAATAACCATGTCTGGTTACGTTCAGAGATTCTTTTGAAAATTGTGCTATTTTTATGGCCAATTTAACTAGCTTCACAAGCGCAAGTGAATTTATAAACGCACACCTAATACAACCATTGATCACTTGCTATATGCAGCACAGTCAAAAAGAAAGCCCCTCTCAGAGATTTTGATAAGCGATTCTACAGACTCCAAGGTGTGGTATCGCCTTTAAATTCAGCATTCACCGACAGCAATATCTTCGATACCATCTGGGTTCTTCTAGGCTTCTGCTTTGCCTTCATGTTTCTTCTCGATGAATCTTGTAAGATATCCATTTCCAATGAGGACTTGGCTGAGTCTGTCCAATTGACCATCCACTGTATTATTGGTGTATATCCGTCTTATTCTTGAAGGTAAGGAGTGGATCAGGTCTATCTTTCTTCCCAATGATGAAACTTAGCATACTGACCATTCCTTGTTGGTTTCCTGTAGACTGATCTCTGAAGAGAACTATCAGATCTCTTTTTACACCTAACTAGGTACATCTTTTTTGGATTCTTTGAAACGTAACTAGGAAATCAACCGAGTTTAAAAAACAATAAAATTCAGTCTCTGTATGTTCTTAAATTGATTTTATTTCTTTGACTCATCGATTATGTAATGTCTCAAAAAATTTTAATATCATATCTCGAAAGCTAATCACATAGACAGTTTCTTCAAAGATACTGCAGACAGTATTTTCAAAATATTTCATGACGCAAATAACTGAGTAGTTTAATTTGAGTAGTCAGTTTACGGCCAAGACATTTCGACTTGAGTAAAGTCGTTGCTTTAACTTAAAATCATCATGAGTATAGTTTGCATAAACCCAGTATTATTCTAATCAGTTTTGCAAATTTGTTTTATTAGATGGGAAAAACGTTCCACACTACGCAAAGAAGCTGGACCATTTGTGAATTCAAAGTATGTTGAAAATGTTCTTGAAGCTTATGAGATTCATCAGACATTTCCGGTAAGTAAGTATTCATGTTCTATTCACTGTGGATGGTATAAGAAATACTGCTCAACAAGTTATACATATTAAGGGTTAGAAGTGGGCTAGGATTTCGGCACATGTGAATAGCCTAGCAACATACCTTTAACCATTGGCCATCGATTAATTCACGTGATCAAGCATTATAGTAAAACCTAGTTGGTTTTATACGAATAATGTATGAATAACCGTCAGATTATCGAACGAAGTGATAAGCTATTTAAATACATTAGGATAAATATATTTGCAAGTTTTATTTCACCCTTAATCCCACGTATTTGAATAGCCTAGCAACAGTGATGATACTGTCAGACTTATTAAAGTACTGTCGTTTTCGTATGACAAACATTATAACAATAAACATGGATTCCAAATATGCATTGTAAACAGTGTACATGAACCTTTTTAACTACAGCGTTGATTTATCAAGACGTTTCATAAATTTTGAGGTAGATTTCTTCAAACAGAAAAGAAATATCTAAAATCAAGGAGTACTGCATGGCTGTTTCGTTCTAGGAAAACATGAAGAAAGATACTTGTCAGTGAAACCGATTAGCTATAGCTCTATAATATTGAGAAGGTGTAGAAGTTGGAAATCATGAACACTTGGATTTCATATGAAAGTCTGCCCAATAACCTCAAGCTACTGGGTCTGATCTCAAGAGAGGCTCTCCGTGAGTGTCTCTGAAATAAAACAGCCGTATGATGTTCCTTGGTTGTTACTGTTTTTATTCATTGTATCCGTTAGCAACTCAATGTAGCCTGAAGTCAATCACTTATCTACACGCCAATAACTAGAAATAAAAATTTGTTGTTAGAATCTTCAAGAGGGCGAAACTTCGTCTCCTCTCTAACACGATTCTAACCCAGGTTCCATGATTAACGACAGAAGGACATTGCCATTCATTAGTGAAGTCGAAATCCAATGATTTATGAGTTATAACCTCTATCAATCCGTGAAACATTGCTAATGTTATTGGTTGCTTCCTTTCTACACCGATCATAAGTTAGAAATATAATGCGTCAATTTCGTCGACTAGTCAATATTACAAACAACATCGCCACTGTCAATGTTTTTGAAACTATTCCGATTATTTCAAGGATATGAAAATATCAAATTACTTGAATTCGATTTAGTTAGTTTAATAAATTGGAAGTCATGTAGTTTCAAACTGCGCACCCTGAGGTGACATTTTATCAATCAGTCCTAATCTCGAAGCGTATATGCCGCGGCTGGCACTACTTAGAGTGATAAATACACCACACGCAGAGTTTTCGACATTTGGAAACAATTTTCAAAACGAAAATAATTCTAAGTTAAATCTGTGTTCGCTGTCCTTTTTGTTGCCTTTTTACACACTAGCTAACCGTATATATATGTATATATGTACACTGTACTTATGTGTTCTGTAAGATCAACTAAGATACCAGTTTTAAAAGTTGACAACTAGAGAGAGACAGAGCTTTTAAACAAATTTCCTTATACTTTTGTGTTTATTTTGACGATAAATGAGATAAGAATTGTTTAGTGAAGACTAATTAAAACTTAGAGATATAAGTTATCTGAGCCAATATATGACGGGTAATTACAATCTGTGAAGATGAAACATGGAAATAAATATAAGACATTGAAAGCATAAGTGTTTTCGATTTTATGTTGACTACAGAAATGTAAACAGTTAAACAAGATGCATCTGTACAAATGTCAGATGGTCAGAAACAGTCAGTAGTAAGTCCACGACCTTAGTTTCATGCTTATTGGAAACTTTTTGATGTGGTTGTGTTCTCTGAGCTGGGTAGTTAATTTGCGAAGCTTTCATCACCCTACTAGGTGACATCTTCAGCGCATACTTCAATTTGAAGGCAGAAGAAACCCAATATAAGTTACTTTTCCAAATCGAAGTTTCAATGCAATGTTTGTAAATTCTGCCATAACTACACGTGATTCAACCAAGTACACAGCTCTTTTACCAAATACCAGTGTGTTCAAGCTTGAAGTTCTTTAGCGATTTGCGCCTAACAACTTGTGTGTCATAGATTTTAGCATGCCTTATTCTTCACTGCATCGTAGCCCCTGGAAAGCAATAACCATAACTGATGTTCTACAATTTCTACCGACTCATAATGTTGTGTAACAAGAAACCAGTATCAGTGATGAGCTAACTAGCTCACGAGTGTGACATATTTAATTCAGTCAGTCAGATCTGCAGTCTAATTAATGAAAAGCACTGGTTCGCTATTCACTTAAAGGCTTTGAGGTTGACTGGCAGATGTTGAATATAAATTATTTGTGAAATTTGTTTTTCATCTGTTTTTACTACTGAAATGTAATCCACATATATAAAAAACTGTCTTTTTGTGCGCTGTTGATGAAATCATTAATTCAGGAAGCTATAGAAATAGAATTGGACATTCAAGACAGTGATATAGATGATGATCAAAGGATAGCACTTTTCAGAAGGCAAGTACCACTTGAAAGCAAAGGGAAATATGAATTTAGAATGGGTGTTGATGTCAAGTAAGTGTACATTATTAATAAATTTCTTCGAATCTATTACATCTGTCATAGGATCTTTATTTGCCTTTTTTTTAATGAGTTCTAACCTACTGCTTGATAACTCCAGACAAATTTATTTTAATAGAACACACAGTGATAGAGTATTGATAAATGGATGGCATTTTGAACACAATTTATTGCTCATATTGACGTCAATAGGATAAAGTGGGTAATCAACTTCTCGACAAGGGCATTAAGCCTCGATGAAATAAAAGTGTTTGATAAAGGATTAGGCTTCACTGTAAACGTTGATAGTATAAAAGCCTAGTGTAGAAGTAGCATTAAGCCAAATAGACGAAATAACTGTTGAGTAAATTAGAACACAATGTCAATTAGCACTGAAGGACCAAATGAAAACAAGAGGAAACGTATCACAACAACAAGAAACGGAAGCTCACTGATATGATTATGAGCAATAAATTGCACTAGAAAAGTTGTCGATTCTGCAACGTACTTTGTACTATAAGAAAATATGCTTATCTGATATGGAATTATATTCTTCCAAACTCTACCTTCTACAGTTCTTGGTTCATACAAAAAGGCTGTTATCATAAATACAAAAACTGAGAACCCACAAAATGGTATTTTATTCTGTGTTAGGACTCAAGGATAGTGGGTGTTTGCAAAAGTGCATAGTCAATTGGTTGTCTATCTGTCTAACTATCAGTTGAAGTTAGCCTTGAACGAATCCAGGCCAGATGTTTCACCCACTTATCCCTTTTAAGAACTACTCAGTCAGTTATATGAAATAAGTAAACCAAATCTATATTCAGTTACTTATTAATGTCTGGAAACCAATCAGTGTGGTACAGTCGAACTGTGTGTCTGTTTTCAAGTCGAACTTCATCGTTAACCAGTAGCAAATAGAAAAATCCAGGTGTACAGGACAGCTGTCTCCTCCCGAGTGTAAGTACTCTTCAGCAGTAGGGGCTATGACACAGAAAATGTTGGCGTAAAATTAAATTCTTCACATTAATTAAAACGTGAGAGAGTAAAAGAGAGGCTCAGAGAAAAGGAGATTTCGATTACTGAATCTTAATTTTATCGGAACCACTTGTATTACATCCAATACAAATGACTTATCCTCTACTAGAAACACTTGGAATGTTCTGCCGTAAGTTAAATGAGAGAATGAATGCTACACTTGAGATCTATCATGAATGGAAGATGAAAGTTGCCACTGAACACTTTTCAGCTATAAACTGTTCTGCGAATATCACTCAGTAGATAGATAGCTCTCTATCATAAGCTGAGCATCACTATATAAGCAAAGTTGCATGAATTTTAATTGTTCTCTGTTGAATAATAGTTTAAATGCTGTGGATTACGGTGACATACAAAGGCTGACAAATTCAGCAATAAAAGTGTTTACTGTTTAGTAAGTTTAGTGAATGTTCAGTGATTGTTGCACAGAGAAACCTGTCAGTCATCCTCTGTAACATACTCCCATAAAAGTATTAAAGACAGGGTGGAATTGTTTTTCTGTTTCCGGACGTCAAGAAGTACAACCAACATAATCAGTTATTGAGTGGAGGTGTTAAGTATATTTTTTTGAATATAAAATATGAAGTGTATATGAACTATTAATTGACAAGCAGTAGTGTTGCACTATATCACATCACAGTCTCTACAGACGTTTATACTGTACGGCCACCTTTTTACAGCTTCACACACCGATGTTGTATTTGTGATATACCTAATCAATTAAGTAACATGCTAACGCTTCAATGCACACCAATATGAACTTTATGAAGGCACAAATAACATTATTAAATGAAAATTCCGTAGGGATACAATGTCAGATGACAAAAAAGGGTTTATTGAAGGGTTTAACAGACAGAAAATACAGTGATTTCCATTGTGGGTAAATTTTATTTTAATAAAGTCTCACAGTGTTTTACAGTAATGTTTACTGATGACGTTTCGAGCACAATTTATTGTTCCACTGTGTCCAAACATACGTCGTTGGACCTCAAAGTTACTCATACAATGATACGGTCTAACGCAAGTAAATCTACGGAGACAGAGATAATCGAATACGCGGAGTGGCAGCACATCCCCACCGCGCAGAGCAAGTAGTAGAATGTTCACCAATCATGTGAAAGTTTTGGGCTCAGTTTCCCTCCGATGCGGTCCTCAACTTCCCCTTATTAAATCCGAGAAAGGGGGTGGGTTGGTTGTGAGGCATGCAACCTCACTCAGCAAGGAAAGCGCCACCACCACTGAAGTTTGGAAGCTTGAAGCCCTATATTCCCCTCGGATTGTAAAAAATGGGAAAAAAGGATGAAGTTAAGATTAGTGGACCACTGGAATCGAACCCATCTGCTGAATGGTAAACCTGCTTGGCTCATAATCTGAAGCGAGCCTGGTGAGTCATTGGTCCCAAATAAGGAAGAAATGGTTGAACGTATGGCCTCCTAGTTTCCAATCATCATATAACTGACATGAATTCGTGATCTATATTGAAAAAAAGAACAAAACATTCTGCACGGCTTGAATTTATCTGTGATGTAATATTGTTTCAACCTACTTATCGCATTCAATCAAATTTGACAGTTGATAATTCTATCTCAGTTACTTTTTGTTTCAACAAAACGTCAAGTAGCGGATGTTTTGATGACGTCAGAGAAGGTGTATAGCACAAATATAAACAGCCTGATATATGCATTTACATCTGTGGCCATGTTTGCACATGTGTGTATACCAGTGTGTCAACAAAATGGACAGTTTTGTAATCAAATTACGATATACGTCTAAGTGAACAAGTTATGCATTATGACATACTGTAACAAAACAGAGAAAAAAGAGGCATATTTCAAGGCATATTTCCTTATTAAAATACCTGTCACACAGAAATAGATTCAAAAACCAGCAGGAATGTAATAGCTATTTCGTCCCACTTGGGGAAACTTCTACTGTTTGAACTCGTGACAAATGGTTCATTTCTGTCAGTGGGTCAAAATCTAGGATACATACTGCTGATGTAGAGTGATCATTTAGATGATATGTAATAGATCTTTAATTTTCTTTTTGCTTCTCAGTCGTTTTTTGTTCTTCTTTTGACCTGTGATTAAAGCTATCTCTAAATCAGTCTATTTATTACATAAGTGAAACCAGAATTTCTTTATAAAGTAGCCTAGAAGTTCGCTTTTTTGTCTTGAAATGTATATATTAACGGAGATATAGTAAGATGTTGTTAATAATTATACACTTAGTCAATGAATGGTCGCTTGTAGGTAGGTAGTCTTATAGGACAGACATTACGTATAAAACTAGCTGTGGTAGTCTGGACAGTCTACAAGGGAATCTGAACAAGAAGCGAACAGGAAACTGTAAGTGGAACAAGCAATAGTTTGTAATCTATTAAGAAGACAGAACTATCTCGAGATTAGCGGATTTTTAAATGCATCTGAATATGTTCCAGTCTCCCGAATCGATAAATCTGTGATGGTCTAGTTTGGGACTCTTCAAAGGTACACACTGAATAACACAGTGAAGAATAAGCCCAGAACCTTCGTGTTACTACGTGGGCTCGTTGACCATTCAGCAAATGCCACGGAATCAAATGGTCCGCTAATTTGTATGTCTGATTTCAAAAATAGATCTCATCAAAAATCTGTGTTTATAGATTTTATCGTCGTCACAATAATATAGAGACATATCAAATTTCCCACTCAATCTAAACACTTCGTTTGTCTTTTATGTTTTTTATCTCATTAGAGTTGAAGCTTATATAGATATAAGTTGTACAAAGGATTATTATGGGAAACGGTGCGAAGTTTATTGTATTCCAATGCAAGATTTATGGACTTGTGATGAAATTACTGGTGCTCGAGTATGCAGTAAACCGTGTTTACACGGAAAATGTACTTTGACAAGGTAGGTGTGTGTTTCAGTACATAAAATAATGTATCAGTGTCGTCTTAACTCCCCTCACTTTTTGTCAGATGAGTGCTTTTTGAGTAGCTTTCATTATTAATAATTTATGCAACACCATCAGTTGATCATTGGATGGTGGCTAGCAAAATAATCCAGGATACGCATTTCCTCCTATTTAGGACTCGCCAGCATTCCAAGTGAAATCCAAACCCATGACCCATAGTTTCAAACTCTAAGGTGTTATCCAATAGACCACTCGGGCTCCGAGAGCGATCTACCTGCATGCGTATTGACAGCCATTATGCGGATAGAAACAGAATATTTGTGCCTCATTAAAGAAGTCAATCGTAAATACAAAATTAATTTAAACATAATCATTGTAGATTTTGAAAAGAACAAAGTCTTTGGAATAGTGGACAATTCGAGAGTGATCAGGTGCCCATTGAATTGCGCTTGTTTTTCAAATGCAAGATAATATTTATAGCTCAAGCTCAGGTTGATCCTTTTGGTAGTGAGGTTGATGGTCTTCCCAGACATCATCTTAAGCACAAATTTTGTTTAGTTGACACAATATGTGATCTTCAGGAAGCATTATTTGGTTTTATTCAGCATGTCTAGTGTTAAGAGGAGTCATTTGTTGTAAGATTAATTTACAATGTTGGACAAAGGATGCACATCACCAGGCTTATTGACTTACTTTCAGTGCATTTCTATTTTTCGGTCGGATTTAGAACCCAGTTAGCCATTAGTGAACTGGATTTTCTATGTAAGGACCAATGACACTAACCGTTCTCCCCAGACTAAATTACGTGGTATGAGAAAAGAAGGCTGGTCTTCTTGGCTGAAAGTGAAGTAACTACACCAATGCACCATATCTCCACTTATTCATTATTAAGCAATGCGAACTACAGTCAACCTCTGCTTTCCAATGACAGACATTTGATCAACACATATTAGTTAAGAGTAAACTCTTTTAGTTTGCAGTTATAAATAGAAAGTTGAAAACGATTGACTATTGTATAGACTGAGGTGCATATTTCACTTTATATACACCCAAGAACTAACGTCGTGGTGATTTTATGGCTAAAAATGTCACTAAACTTGTTAGGGAAGCATTATGGACGAAAAACATAAACTGAAATGGGACTAAACAACTTCTCATCTTTCTCTCCTTCATCCCCACTTTTAGGGAATTTTCCTTAAGTCCAAAGGTATCTAGAAAATTCTCTAGTGGTCAGGTTGTGGGGACTTGATTGATTTCAAGGTGGATTTCGTCACCAACTGACATGCCTTAGATAAACAATGTTTCCTAGTGCCAAGACATCTTACTTCACATTGATAGGAACCAGAGACATAGAGGAATGACAAAGCAACATCGCTATTAACGCCTTGCCACCGCAACATCAGTTATTCCTGTGACATCTGAGGATTCACACTCTGAAAATAATAATCAAAAGAACCGACAGGTCACGATTTCATGGTTTTTATTCACACTGAAAATCAAAATATTTAACAAATATCCATTTGTGACAAGAAGACATTTCCCAAAAAATGAAATCCGGTAAATCTATGAGCCAGAAAATGATTAAGTGGGCAACAGAAGTCTGAATATCGAAATACAGGAGAAGGAAACGTTAGTAAAAATGCCTGGGTCTACTAACAATTCAATTAATTGCAGTACATAGCTGTTAAATCCTGGTTAGTAAAGTACTAAGGAATTCAATTAGAATATTGATTAGTCATTCAAATCACCGTGTGATATTTAAAATAAACTTGTCTAATATGGAATTACATTCTACCACAGTGCCCAACTTCTACACTTACATTAATTAACTTATTATAAAAGTGTTAATACCATGACAATCTTCAAATTAATCAGTGAGATGTTTCAATTTAATCGAATTTTTAATTCGCAAATTATACAATTTGCAGTGAAATGTCACCATAATTTCCTCTTGAAACCGAAGTTATTCAGATCGGGAAATATGATCTGCTTGACGCTATAAATAGCGATCAAAAAGGTGAGCTTCAGTGGTTGGTGCCACTACTAACTTGTAGTACTTGCTATCCAGAGCGAAGTAGCTTAAACGCTGGACGGATGGTTTGATCGTTTGCAATCAAGTTCATCAATGGTTTACCAGGTTACAGTTGATTCCTCCTTCTTAGTTGAGTTAAACTGAATACACCTTGTAAATAAAGCGAAACGGTCTCCTATTGTTTGGTTCAACTGGGTCTGTCTAGCAAGCACTACTGGTTGATATCAGCTGTATCCAGTCACTCAATCAATCAATCAATCAACCAATCAATAAAATGGGAGCATTTTATTGGTGCTCAGTGTGATTTTCTTGTTGTTCGATCTAATCTATTTATTGCCTTCAGGATAATTTGATCATTCGAAAAACTAACATTTCATTAAATCCCCTTACTTCTTCTTCTTCTTGCTTGTCCTGTTGAAGTGTGAGTGCAATATGCGAATGTACAGCAGAATGGCATGGAGAATTTTGTCAAACACCTATAGAATCAAAGATTATTTCAACTATATTAGCACCTGAAATTAAAGCTATCCATGTGGCTAAGCCAATAACAATTGATCAGTCAGTAGTAGTGAATACTACTAAAAATCAGCCTAATAATAATAAAAATGAAATGGCTACACAATCCAGTTTGAAAACGACAACAAGGCCAATAAAGCTGCAGTTAGATTCACGTCAGGCTGATGAAAATGATGATGATGATGTAAGAATAGAAACTACTGAAGCTCCAATTCAAGTTTTAGATATGAAAGTTGGAAATTCTCAAAAGAACGTGTCTTATCAACCGATCAATCACTTCAAATCATCTTCTGCATTATTACCGTCATCTTCACCTTCTCCGTCTGTTTCAACGACATTAAAGTCCAGTTCAGTGAGCAGTAAGATGGACACATCTAAACAGTCAGAGAGGATAATAAATCCAACTGGTAAGAATTACTTATTAAAGCAATTCTGTCAAAAATTTACTTTTTATTAATACTTAAAATTTGAATTTGAAGTTTCATTGATGAAGTGAAAACTTACTGTTGATAAGCGTTGGATGATAATTTAAGGTTTGAATGTACTTACCGGAAATTTTCAAGCATGCTCATGCATAAGAGCTGTTGCTGTCACTTGGTCAAAAGGTAACAAGCACTCAGAGGCTGGGCGCTGCTTTTCGATCAAGTGACTTTTCTGTTGATTGTTATCTGTTCACCTGTTTCCAGTGACTGTTTCGGAAATTCACTGGTAGAATGTCCTTAGATCACGTGACAGGACAGGCAAGTGCAGCTTCAATTCACGACCACTGCTTTTACCAGGTGCTAGTAAGCCCAGGAAACAGAGAATGCTGGGTTTGAAACCAACAGACCCACATCGTGAGAACAACACTCTCCCTAGTCAAACTTCAAGGTTTGAAACGTTATATTCCACTCAGAGGTTAAGGCATGAAAAAAGGTTAACTTAAACTATACCTCATTTCAGCAAGAAATATCTACTGGTCGTAGATAATCTTAGTCGATAATCACGGTAAAATCATAAAGTATAAATGTAACAGCAAAATTTATCCACTTTTTTGGAATTATATTAATAACCATATTGTGTTATTGTGGTGTAACTGACTGGTTATTTGAACTTGTCAATCAGCACAAGGTACAGTGTATACTATCATTATTATTCCCATAGTTTCCGAGTGAAACACACGGCTTCAGAAGCACATCTTCATTTCTCTTCTTTGTCTGAAGTCTGTTTCAGCATACTCCACGTCAGCCATAAGCTGTCATCTCCTCTTCACATGACCTCCTGCATGTCACCCTGGGACGCTCGATTCCCCACTTTTCATTTTGGTTGCCCACGAGGGTCAGCCCGGAGCATGATTTCACTCAGCCATCTTCCCAAGGTATGTTGACTTCTTCTGTATGCCTGTCGGCCTGTAGGTATTTTTAGTCGGTTCGTTACCAGAGTTTCTTTTTGCCTACCATTTATTGCCCGCTATCTTATTTTCAGTGTCGACCGAAAGGGGTAGGTGTTGATGAAAGTGTGCAATCTTTTGCAAATGCTATCGGTGATGCACGAAACAACTCTTCGAAGCATTTAGAAGCAGTGGTGACCTGACATTACTGTTGGAAGTTGGTATCTGGTTACCTATTCCGAATACGGTAGATTTCCACACTAATTTCAGAGGTATAAAGGTCTGTCTTGCTATTCTTATCCTGGCTGTTACTGATACCCTATATCACCATATCACCTGTAGTTGAAACAATTCTGCCTAGATATGTGTAAACGAAAAGAATTACTTTAGATTCATCCCGTTTATGGGGACTGGTGCTTGTGGTTCTTGATTGATTATCTTCATCATCTCTGTCTTCTTCATGTGTCGTTGAGTGACAATCAATAGCATTTTTCTGCCAACCCAAGAACTGTCTTAACTAATCTCACCATCTCATAATTATTACTTAAAATTCTATGAAAAAGTATCAAGTAACATTTAGACGAAATTTAGATAACCTCAAAATGAAATTTTCTTTTTGTTTGCCAGAAAAATGATTCTAGACAGAAAATTATTCAACATTGATCAAAAAATAAAACAAGAAGTATAAAATAGACATACAATCTCGGCCACTTTCTTACTCAGATATCTCGAAATGACTTTCTTCGACTTATTTTGTGATATGAAACATAAAGGAAAATTGAAACAGTTCAGCAGTGACACACGTTACTGCCTTATCTCACAGTAGTTAATGCTAAATCCAACTGACTAGTAAATTGCCTGTAAGTAAGTAAAGAAGTAACCTGTGCTGACGCCATTTCTTATTGTTCACCTTAATCATCTGAAATAGTCGACATCTGAACTCCATGTAAAGATGTCTCAAGGTTTTGCTGAGTTTCACTTATAGAGGGGGAACTTAGTGGCCTGTTTAACACCCGACATAAACACGTGTATGTATTTCCACGGGATACGGAGCTCCTTCTAAGAGTTTTTAGAATATTAACAAATGATATATATATATTGCTTAATAGGTACTTGTGTTAAACATTTGTCTGGTGGGAGGTTATATGTCATTTAGGCTTTTAGTTTACTTTGGCGAATGATAATCCATAAGGAGTTGAAAAAATCTCTATAAATTGTAAAAGCTTATTTAGAACAAGACATGTAAACGAACAAAACTGTTTTCAGTTAGATCTTCATCAGGCTTTACTTTAATTTGCATAGATTTATATATGTAAAGATTTTTAACCAGTGACGGTGATTTTGTGGAACAAAATAATAATAATACGGTAAATGATTTCAACATGATTAATAACGATGATAGTAATGATTGGTAGGAATGAGATAAATAAATAAAAATGATTTATAAGCGTCAACCGTCTGCCCACTATCTACAAGGTGCTCTAAAATAGAACCACGAATTGATCTTGTAAGTCCCTTGCTTAACTATGCTGAATGATGTTCGGAAATACGATGATGAACCTGCCTAAGTGTACGCTCGATGTTGCTGGCTCCTCAGCTGCAGTCAGACTGGCAGATATATGTATATATACATATATGTATATATATACGTATATATATATATATATATATATATATATATATAGAAGGCAAATTTAGGTAGTTTATCCTTATTTCCTGAACGTAGAAGAGGAGTGATAGTGAAGAGACAACGTGCCTCCGCTGCATAATAAGCTCTTTTAACTGCATTCTTCAGGCGCTGTGTTGTTACTTCGCTGATGTTGTCACCGAGGTACTGCAGTTTTTTGAGCAGTGGTTTTTTCAGAAATGTTGCCATACTGACTCCTCCACGTGCCGAATTCATATTTTTCTCAATGAACTTATCTGGATAACTGTTTTTACTGAGTAATTCTCTAATGATCTGAAGCCCCCCATTGAGGCAGTCGTTTGAACAGATTAAACTAGCTCTATGATTCAGACAATTTACCAGGTTACGTTTATATTTCAAAGGTACAAAACTCAAAAAATGAGTGCACTGACCTGTTGTTCAATGATAACAAACTAATGATGATGTTTATTTAGGCAGAAGGAACGGCTGAATACTGAATTCTCATTAAAGATATTCATTGTCATAACACTGATAGCTATGTAGGACGGAAATGATGTGACTGGAAATATGTGTAGACTGGTTAGATCGCTCACACGGTCCGAAAAGATTCAAGAAAAGACAGGAGCTAAGCCGATTTCTACACATATGGCTCACCCTTTTTTAACTTCCATTTGGGACATAGGGCATCAAGCAGCAGTGTCTTTAAGTCTCGGTAGTAGTTGCTTTATTTTTACAGGGTGGGATTGCCAGCCTTATGCCAAACACCTGCGTTTACTGGGTTTACTACTGGCTAGATGAGGTTTAGAAGTGTATTATCCGGTAGTCGAATCCCGCACCAAATGCGTTGCTGGGGAGAAGTCTACCTCTGAGCCACCGACTAACACGTGTGGCCCACTAACAGGTTCTTATGACTTAAGACATGACTGATAGCTAATTACTGACTAAATTCATTATGAAGAAATATCAGGCGTGCCATTTTGTTAGAAAGCAAATATTTAAACGCTCGCGTTGGTATAGGTTTACACTGCTTCGACAATTGTCAGACGTTTAGAAAATCTTCATCCCAAGTGGTTGAATGCCTCTTTGCTTTGAAGGTCTTGAACTCAACTGGTTTGAAATTGTACGTGTTCGCTCCAGTGCCACTGAGTGCTGTCTGTTGTTAAACAGTTTTCTAATGTCATATTAACTTGTGGCTTACAATAATGTAGAAATCAAACAAGCCACTGTCAACTTAACGTCTCATTAGTATAAATTTCTAATAAAATGAAAATGATACATTTGAAATCATGAAAAATATTCGAAATTTTAACTAACTGTGACAAATAATGAGGAATGAATTCGTTGTCAGACACCTACTAAACTTAATTTTAAGACGGCATGCCCAGAATCCTAAAAATTAACCAGTCACAATTAGCAGATATTGTGTTATTGATTTGTATACATGCCATCATTCAACAGTATCAATAGAGATGGATGGATGGATTATACTGGTGCACATTTTAGGAGAAAGATGTTCAAGTGGTAAGTGGTAAACACGGCACTAGAAAATGATTATTTCTTCTTTTTTTCTAAATGTGTATAAACGACGTCAAATATCACTTTGCATAGAATTTAGTTGTCAAATAATGACAATAATCGTAAATGATAATAATAATAATAATAATACGCCAAGAAATTTGACCAGTATATAAAGGAAGTTGAATAGGAATACTTTCATTTATGACAGTTACAGTGTTTGTTCCAGTGATCCTTTACTAAGAGAATATTTTCATTAGAAAGAAAGGGATGAGTAAAACAGTTAGGGTTGACAGTGAAGTGTGAGTGAAGTACTACAAATCACAAATCACAACAATATTTGTTGTTTTGCTTAGAAGAACTGAATTTGGGTTGAAGATTTCCAGTTTATTTAAGGTCGCCTGCTATTTGTGTTTGATATCTTTTTGTAACTTCACAGGTTAATTACAAAATTTCTTAAAATAGCCACCCCCCCGCTAATTGCTAACTAACACAAGTAACGATTTATCAGTATTATCCATGTTGGTTACGTGAAGAACATAGACCTTCAACAGAATACCTCCATTTCATCCAAATTTCCACAGTCGCCTTTATCCAGCTTCAAGATTACCCATAAGCTCCCATCTCCTCCTCATAATATATCCTCTGTGTTACCCTTGGACTTACATATAGATGATATGGCCCTTTCAGATAAAGGCAATAACAGAATACAAAGTCTTCTGAATACCCTGAGCAAAAATCTTACAGTACTTGACATTACTAGTACCCACCAAATGTGATATGATGCCTGAAGAGTGATCTGAACCGACTATTAGTTTGAGCTTCATTTATGTGGAAAGTTGCATTATCCCTAACGGACCAACTGCTGATGAAACCTCAAATGACAGTTATCCACTTGCATCATCTTAAGCATAGGCTGTAATATTTGACTATCGATTAGCTTATGAGTGTACAATGCAGAATTTGACTTAGTCCCTCTTTATCGCTCGCTACGTAACATGGCCGTTTGTTTCCAGACCTTTATGAAGTGTGTGGCAATTGGACTGGAAATTAATGTCAGTCACGTTATAATCTGGGAGATAATATCACTGGAAATGCAGAGAGAGAACCGATCAGTTGAAGAAAATTTATAACATGCTAGTCCACAATCTTAGTTCATCAGGCAGGGCATAACACCGGTGAGACCAATTCTGTATGTAATATGAAGAGCTACCAGGTTTACGAACCTTTTAGACTTTACTGACAGGTACTGTAATTTGACGCAATTATACTTCAACTACTGTCACCCATATTCAGTAGTATTTATTCGCGCGGAGAGGATTTACCCCAACTCCAAGTGTAGAGATTTGATTGGCTGCAAGTTTTATCATGGATTGATAACAGTTAGAGAACCAACCATTGAAAACCTGCATGAAACACACTGAATATCTTTTCATCCTAGTTCGGGACCTTTCAACAGTACGAACCCGTCTCCGAGTGATGGAGCCGATGACTTTCAGGTGATCAGGTAAGCTGCAGCATGACGAATGAACCACTGAAACGGAATCAAATGAGGCTCATGAGCATTACCTTGACGTTCACTAGTGACTGCCTATAGAACGAAGTTGCCTGGAGATCTAGAGAGAAAAGTCGTGACCATTGCGATCCAACGAGTACTGCTTGGTGATGACATTAGCTAGGAGTGGGGGAGGGGGTGAAACTTCGAGATTTCACTGATTAGCATTGACGTCTTCATCCAAAAATAGTTGAAATGAATGAATAGAATTCACAGTCCATTTATCTACAATGATCACAAACAAATGATTTATTTTGTGTAACTGTTTATAACGAACAGATAAAATCAAGGGGAGAAGATACGTCAACCTACTTTTATCCCCTTTTTTTCTAGAAAAAGAATGAATATATCTGTACACATCATTATCAATATCATCCATAAAAGATGAGAATAAAAACTGTCCTGTATCATGTGATCGAATCATTATTGAAGAAGATTCAAAAAAGGGGATAGAAGTAGAACAGAAGAACTCTTCTTTTCTTTTATCACATACATATACACCTAATTAAACTCTGTTTCCGATTGAATTTCTTCCATCGTTTATGTAATAAATAAGAAGTTGGCGACTATTGGGGATACACAGGAGTGGAATAGGCAGGAATGAAGAGAAAGATGGATAGGATCATAAAAAAAAGAATGTTTTTGGTAGATACAAAAATAAGGTAAGAATAGATAAATCTGTAGGAGGAAGCAAAGATGAACCTCACAGATATTATTGATTTAACGGATAATACATAAACAGGTTGTAAACTCCTATGACAGTTGATACATGAATGTGTGCATTTCTTCTTCGTTTATCTGCATTATGTATGTGTGTGTGTGTGACTGTGTGTTGAAAAAGAGAAGCGCTGAAGTCATTTTCCATCCACTTTTTTTGTAAGTCTCGAAGAACAGTTAGATGATTTAGGCTACACTTTTATTCAAAACTGACTGCTGTTGTACTTTAGTTTAGTATGTATTGACATGAAAGTAAAAGAGAGAGATTTCATCTAAAATCACCTTTGTTTGTTTTTGTGTGTATCAAAGAAGTATGAGACAGGTAAATGAAATGAAATAGAAAGATTTTGAATGGTGGTGATGGTAGTAGTATCTGTAGTAGTAGCCATGGTAGTCCTGAAGACAGTTCTTCTCTCTCTTGTGTATTCATTCACATCTATCTGTAATCAGTAGGTGGATAGATAGGTAGCAGGCAGTGTGGATATTTGATGGGTGAAATAATAATACTAATAATCAAATATACACACATAACTACACACTATGACACCTACCATAAGAAAAAAGTGGTACAGGACAGTAGTTTCTACAGGTAAGAATAGGGTTTGGCCACTGTGGTAGCGTATAACTGCATCATCATCATAGAGGAAATTTATTGCATAAAAACTAACACAAGGATACACGATATCATCGGCTGATGAGGTTTCGAGCACAATTTATTACTCATAATCAAAGCAGGCTGCTGACATAGCTTTCAAGCTTTGTTCATATATATATATATTTCATTATTTTTCAGGCTTTCATTTTATCAGCAATAATATTTTCCATATCTGTGCTAGTGCTGATGGGTGATTCCTACAGCATACGTTAAGTGTAGATTCGGTGAGCAAAGATTAAGTAATCCACATTGTTCTTTCCACGCACTCATATTCATTTTTAGAGTTATAACTCTGTCCCACCCGATTGTGTGACTCTGTGTTACAACATACATTGAGATTTCTAAGTTTTCCACCAGAATATACATCGTCGTTGGGTAAGTGAATTCCTATGTTCCGACCACTTGACTTCCCCTGATCTACTGGTGTGACCTATGTAGTTGATCTCACAGTCAGTGCAAAGTATTTTGTAAATTACATTGTTTCGGTTACAGGATTTCATCACGAACTGACATTGGTTACAGAACCATTGGAAAACCAGCTGGGAATACTGGACAGCCAGCTGTTTCGTCCTAGTTTGTGACTCTTCAACAGTACGCACCAACCACCAGGGTTCGAACCCAGGACATTCTGGTCACAAGGCGAGCTAGCAGACCATTAGGATACTTTAACCCAATCCAATGACCCATGAATTTCAACTTCTACCAAATCACAACACATAGCAAGCACTAACCAATATCTTTGGCGAGTTTTTGTCCTCACACCCGACTTGCTATACCCTACTGGTCACGAATTCCCACTAGAAGTCAGGGTAACTGCCTACCTGAGAAGCGTGAGGACAAATACTCGTCGAAGACATTGGCTAGTTGTCGTGCTATGTCATGATTCGGAAGAAGCTGGAATTCACGGGTCGTTGGATCTGGTCGCAGTGGCCTAACCCACTTTGTAACCAGAAGATTCTAGGTTTGAACCCCAGTGGGTGAGTACTGTTTAAGAGTCCCAAACTCGGACGAAACAACTATCAGGTTTTCCAATGGTTCTCTAAGCGATGCCTGCTCATAACGAAATCCCGTAACAAGCCAACAAAATCCGTACAAACCAATACTTACATTACATTGTTTTGTTTGGTTAGGTTGTTAGGGACTTTTATCATATAGAGCTTGTCTCTGAGTAAGTTTCTAAGTTAAAATGCCAACCGATTTCCTGTTTCATTGAGAATTCGGCTTAGGCTCTCAGATATCCGCTCCTTCTTTGGTAAAACCATAGATGCCTTGAATTGTTTTCTTATTTATTTTGTCGTTAGTAGTATCACTACTACTTTTCCTTTTCTTATGAGCTTTTGTAATATTCAAGATGAAATTTGTCGAGTAGTTATTTAGCGCCAACGCTGCTTCTGTCTGTTTCATTTCACTATTTAATTGGAGTTATCTTTCAGCGTGTTAGACAATTAACCAAGATAATGATGGATGAGATGAATTGAAGTCTAAATGTCTATTAGAGTACATTGGCACTAGTGCACAGTCCACCTTCTTCTGTTCGTTTCATTTTACAATCAAACATAGCTAATTTTCTATGTTCATTTTCTGATTCAAATGTAGATTTTATTTCTTCTACTGTTGAGTTTAGATGTGTGTTTTTAAAACTGTGAAACTGTCATCCACATATCTCTATTACACAAGTCGACTACGTAATAAAATAAAAGTGCTTCATTGATGCTAGAGCTCTTATCCCATATAGCATCATTAATCTGGTCTTTATAGTTTCACGAAGCACTCTTTCAAAAACGAAATACCATTCGATGTCTGAACTTGCAGTGAGCTTAGTTGTTGCAGTGCTTGACCTAACTGGATTTATTTGCAATAATAGAGGTGATTGGTTACTCAGGATGTGAATGGATGTTGTTAAATGTCCTTTCACCTTGTGCATTTCATCGGGATTGTTACATCACCAAGTTTAAGAAGAAAATTAGTGCTGGAAGTGTCAGAAAGTTTGTTTCTGAGATATCTACAATCAGACAACACAAAAGAAACTCATCTAATATGAAATTATATTCCACCGTACTGCTCAAATCCTACTGTTACTGTGAACGAATTCCAGAAGTTCTCGAATAGGTAGAAACATAATATAAAGTAACAGAAATTCATAGGTAAGTCTAGAGATGAAAATCGTCTTATATTCTCTAAGCTCCAAAGATAAAGTGGAACTAGTGCAGAAGATTGCAGTGTTCGAAGAACGTAAAACCAATTTCCTGGAGCATAATTCCCGACAGTTATGCAAATATTAAGGTACAGGTTCATTCATGAATTGATCATTATGGTTTCGGATGACTGCAAAACGCTAAATTATCAAATTTCACTATGAGGTAACAACTTAATCTTGGCATGTTTCAGGCAGTCTATGAAACATTTGTCTAGTTGCATTTAATATAGGTACATATTTTAAAGAAATTAATTCATTTCTATCATATCTGACCTAATTTGTTCAAAATTCTATTATCATTTAGACCTTATTTTGATGATTTTTGAAACTTTAACTCTTGACTGAAGACGTTGACAGTAATTGTTTCATTCTTTTTAAACTGCGATAAAAACTAGTCAGAAATCCCTTGATGACTGGTCAGCATATTTCTCATCGGAGTAGTACCACCTCTCTGACTGCATCACTGGATGACACAATTTCGAGTTCCTAAGGTGGTGTCTTTCCTATCAAGGTTCACTTATTATTATTGCTATTATTACTCCGTGAAGTTTCGAGTAGGAGATAAAGCTTCAAATATCCACCACTGTTTTCAGTTGTCTGTAAGATTCTTCCTTCCTCTTTTGTTCTGAGTTGTTTGCAGGCATATAGCACTAAATAAATGTAACTTTCCTTCCTTTTCAATTGAGTCTTGCTGTTATTATCCTGAAGGAGACTGGTTTCCAATCCATAAGAGTCTTGGATGGTGTTGGTGACATCATGGTAGCAGCTCCCTCACTGTGCTCGTGGTTGTCATTTCTGGTTGACTGGGGTAGATTACTCACTCTCAAGTTAACAATTTGGGCAGTCCATTTCCATTCCATCTGCCTTCACAGATTCTTATCAGTTCTGTACCGCATTTTCCCATCTATTTGACAATCTGAGCAGCCTTTGCAACTTCGAACATTGTGCTAACATACCATGTCTCGATGCGTAGTTTTTCTTTCATCGACAGAAGAGGACACAACGACTGGTTGCTTTTTCGAAGACTCACGATCACACGTCATTCTGTCCCTGTGATTCCAATGAAGAATCATAATTTTTTATAGTCTTTCTGTGTTCTGAAATATCTGTAGCATCTGGATTGATTTTCTGGGATATGGCCACCAGTTTCACCCTGAAAGTGGATTTCATGATTATTGGCACTCTTCAGAAAGCTTTATCTGCAATGTCAATGATATTGATGTAACCTCTGACATTCAAGTTAGCACTATCCAATATTATAGTTGCAAACCTTACTTCTTGGTTATTCAGAAGACAACTAATTTCACATGAGATTGTAATAAGATTAAACAGTATCACGCATCAATCAATGTGTCCGTGATGCTAACTTAATTCTGCTGAATGTCTCCAACCGTCCAGCATTAACTCAAATTGCCCTGAAACGGTATATCTCTCACAAATGATGGTCAAATACCAGTACTCACCAATACAATTACTTCCCGAAGTAAGTATGGACTAGACAGCACAAAACTGGTCACTCCTTCGTGTTAATCAATGAATCTGTAAATGAAGATACTCTTTCATTAATTCGCAAGCGTTGGTCTTCAAGGATTTGAATGATTTCAAGAGTGGTAAACAGCTGAATTCACTTGGGAAACCATTGAAATCAACAGAGTAATGGACAGCTGGGTTCGACGCCTAGTTGGTCCATAGATAAGCACAGCTAAAGTATCCCAAACAAGGAAGAAACAACTGTCTAATGACCCTGTTGTGTGTCAATGTTTTTTCCCAATTCTATTGTAAATTTAAGTCTAACCTTATGACGAAATTTCGTCTGTCTTAGTTCATAACTAACTCTGCATCATGTTAACTGTTCTTACTTTCCAGGTCTTTTCACTAACATGGAAACACGTAACTACATGATTTTGGTAAGTGAAAGCGGAGAGGATTTGTTGAACTCCATCTTTTGCTTGTGTACGCATGCATGTATGCATAAGCCTTCGTCACTAAGTGTGACTGGTCACATTTGAACATTTCAAACAAATGACTGATTGGTGAACAAACAATATACCTTTCGATAACTTCTTCATGAGGTTCCACAGTTATTTATCCTTAAATTAAGAATCCCCATTGAGACATCAAAACAAAACATTCAGAGAAGTAAATTCCATATTCGACGATTTCATTTTCATAACTGTACAATCATATATACATATATATACATTCGTTGTATCCTCCTGAAGAGACTCCTTACTAACAGGGAAAAAACTGTGATAATTAAGATACTGTCCTGTCCAGGTAGGTTTTCTATGAATAGAATGACGATAGATAATAACAATCAGTTTTCTTGTGTGTGTGTGTGTTAAAGTTTGACAGTGCGTGGAAATACTAAAGTGCTATAATATAATATTGGTGTATAGGATTATGAGTCACAATCGATTAGATATTTGAATGAATAACTAAATAAATAGACAGAGGTCAACCTAAAGTTCATTAGATATGTGTGTGAAGTATATAATTGGAGAATAACGTACATTAGGAAATGTGATAATGTGAATATTATAAATGGCGGAGACAAAGGATGAGTGAAATGTTGTCAAAATAGTAGACTAGATAAAATGTGAAAATATGATAACATAAAATGAAATAAATTCTAAAAAATCGAATATGGAATAGAGATGGATAACAAAGTTGTTGTGTGCTACACATAGTAAAATCAAGACCATGGGGTAACGAAAGAGATCGTACAAACATTTTCTGTGCACAAAGTTCTGGCTTTATGTTATGTATTGCTAAAGCCTCTGCTATTCCATGCAAATGCAAACTTGTCCCTTTCGGCAAACTATATCAGACTTCGTAGACAATATTAAACGATGTGTCAGATGCCGCGTTATCAGTATCTACAATGTGTTGTTATATCGACTTCCTTTGCTCAGCCAAACTGCAAGGTGCTCTCGAACGCTGGGGGATATGTTTCTCGACGAACGTCCTGTGTAGCTAACTCCACAAGAGCAGGTGAACATATGCATACACGTAGAATTAGACAATCGAGGTAACATTTGCTTGACACTAAGATGCATCAGTGGACGGCCAGAGTAGGTTGTTCGTAGGAGTTTCCTTCGCTGAATTCTTTGTTTCTAAGTTATTTATCCATAATAATTAGAGGATTATTGCTATTAACAACATTCCTATTTTCTTAAATAATACTGAATCAACAATATCGATAGATTACCGTACCGTAAATATCAGATAAAGTAAGAAAAATTATAGAGAATTTATGAATGTACATATTCGAAAGGAGATCAGGGTATCAATAGTGTCTTTACCTGATTCCTTTGTCTGCAGTGTTTTGGTTGTTTAAAGCGAATTGCATTGACTTGTGTTACTGTAAGTGTTCAGTACCAAGAGGCTTTTAATAATTTATCTGCTACCTGATAGATGACAGGAAAGGATTCCTCAATGCAACCTTTTTAGACCAGGTTATCGAATATCGAATTGTTGATGATTTAAAAATTTATTTTATATTCTATTTGCATTTCCAGAGTAGCATAGGGCCTGAAGCTTGAGCTTATATATATATATATAATCTACATTCTTTAGCAAATCACTGAGCGTATGATTTTGGTTTACATTAAACTACATGAAATATAATTCTCAAAATACACATTATTCTGTTGCTAATGCAGTAATGAACTGTGGGAATACCATCAAATACAATTATTCTTACTGTCAGAATAATATTCCGTTGGAACGCATTGTATCACAGCACCACAGTGACAGTTGGAATTCATCAGCAATTCGATCAAATCCTAGTGGCCGAAAGGCATACCCACTTGCCTTGTAAGTCGAATGTCCTGGGTTCGGACTCCGGTGGATGCCCACTGTTGAGGAGTCCCAAACTAGAACGAAACAGCTGTACAGTTCAACCTGTATTTCAACATAGATTTCTTCAGGACAAGACGGAAGTTACAAAACTTTCGAAAACACAGCAGTATTGCATTGCGTGTTCATCCTAGTTAGGTACTTCTAAGGAGAGCGCACCTGTCAACCACCATGGACTGAACCTAGGACCTTGAGTCTACATGACCAGCCAGGACTTTGACCAGTCAGTCAGTCAGTCAGTGGATTGAAATTCTAACTTCTGTCAGTTTGCCTCATTATTTGCATTGTTTCTCATAACTTTCTTTCCGCTTGACAATAATGATAATTAAATATATGCTTTACTTATAATCCTGACAGGCGTTCATTATAATAGGCTTATTATTATGGCTGATTGGTATTCTTGTCATTGGTTTGATTTGCTATCGTCGGCGACGTAATCAGAAAGCATCAGTACGTAAAAGGTGAGTAATGTTTATATATATGATGCTTTCTATGTAGCAAGTAATAGTATTTCTCCATATTTCTCCTCGCAATGAACTGAATCTGTCATCTTACCACCTACATTATCATATTGAGATGTTGTAGACAGTCTCCAGTCCTGTTCACAGTTTACTGGTGAAACACTGAGTGTTTTAAACTGGCTGTAGTACTCACCATCCCGAAGCATCTTATTCAATTTTTATCCGCTGGAGGAAATAGTCAAAAGACCTTCAGTGTGGAGTCTTCGATCCTGACCGATCAGCACTTAAGACTGAAATGTTAATTAATCTGCCGTCTTCATTTAAATAGGAAGCTATCGGTGATGCAAACATATCAGTATCATGAGAGTATTTCATGACTCTTAAAGCACGGAATATACAGATTTGATCACAGGGAATAGTAAAAAGACGATTTCAACAAGGGAAACTGATGAATTATTCATTCCATGTAGACGTTTTGTATATGGACCTTTTCAGAATGTTGTCAACGTTTCTTTTCAGATGGACACCAAGGAAATGGGACGTTCCATCGGACTCAGCTTCAAGAGTGAAGTCGATGTTTTTGTGGGCATTGTTGAAGGTTTGAAGTAAGTTTCCGAGGTCCAGGTTCTCATCGCAAACGATGAAAGTATCATCAGTGTATCTCCTGTAAAGTTGGAGGTCAGTGATAGTCGATGACAAGAAGTTGTCTTCGATGCTGGCTATATACAGTTGACCAAGAGAAGTCTCAGTGAAGAGCGCACTGCTACACCATCTGTTAGCCTGTAGATTTCGTCGTTGAATCTGAAGTAGACATAGACGTTACAACGAAGTATCAGCTCCTTTAGATGATGGATCGGTATGCCAACATAACACGCTGCAGTTTATAACGCAACTAGATGACAACTCATCCAAAGAGAATTTGGATTCAAAAGTATGCGCTTATCAGTTTTGTAAGGAGTGTTGTATTTACAAAGAAAACTAGTGACTGCTAGGACTTTATGATTATTATTCATTCCTTGGCTTCTGAATGGAACACAGACCATTGAAGACAATTCTGTATTGGACTCAGTGATCTGCAATCATTTTTACGTGACTAGACGACTGCGCAAAAACTTCCATTTCCACTTCTCATCATCTCTTCCATGTCACTCTCCAACATCCAACTCGTTGCTCCCATTCGGCCTCCACTAGAGGGCTTAGTGTGTACTGTTATTCCGTAGCCTCTTCATCGAATGTTCCGTTCATCAACATTCTCTTCTGCATATTTGCTGGACAACAGTTTCCTTGCTGGTCCACTACACTGCCAAACTTCTTTGTTGTTAATTCTTTATAACCAGTCATTTGATCTTCGGTGTTAAGCAAGACGGGCACATACTGACGAAAGTCTTCGGTAACCTCCAGAAAAACGTTTCTAGTGACATGCGAAGACCTTGAATCATATTGAAGAACTGATTTGACATTGGTATTACGATATGAGTCATTCTTGCCTGTGAAAAGCACGTGCTATATTAAATTTAATTGATCTAGAAGAAAACTTTGTGTGGTAAATAGCAATCTAATCTGTCTGAAATTCATAGTAAACCCTCGTATTCCTCATTTCTTTTCAAGCCGTTAGCGTTCGTCTTACTTCCACTGAAGACACCTTTCATCTTAGCCAGTTTAGAAATTATTATGATAGAATCTTCACTAGGGATTATTGCAGTAGGGAAACTATTGAACTTGGACGTTTCTTATAAAAAGGCATTGATAGTTCAGTCATTAACCTGGATTCCATTGGTTCATGCATTCCCAATATTACCTGTTGTCGGTTATACAACTCCAACACACTTTTCAATGTGATTGGTGAATAACTTCCATTAGACCTCAATTCAATCCTTCCAGAGGTTATCGTTTCGCTTTGGAACCTTCATCTAAAAGATAACTACTACTGAGAATTTGGATGAAATAACACTGTTCAATGCTCAGTGATTCACCATCTAGATGATACTCCAGCTAGTTGAAAATTGTTTGTTAAATCATCAAAAAATGGTGTAAGTATGAAGTAAAGAAACAGAACCTGATTAGTTTGTCTGTGAAACAGAGATGTTTGAGGTCTTCCTTTTCAGTCCAGTTGATCAATAGTTAACTCCAGCATAACAACAGTGTACCCAACTATCGAACGTCTGTTAACATGAGCTGAAAAAGGCTTTTGAATACAATGACTACTACGGTTACATTTCAAGAGTGTCTTGTCTATGTCCAAGAATACATGAATCAATAAAGAGATTTGTCCCGTGAAATCTGTACAGTTGTTTAGCTGGTTATGTGTATAATGTTATTTACCAACAGTAATTAGGGCTTAATATTATTTATTTAGTAATAGAAATATGATGAAGTTAATGAGAATTATCCGTGTGTGAAAAAAAAAGAATTACGCTGTGTAATGGAGAATGTGTAACACTGCAACCACTGAACACAAGAATGTTTGCCAACGGAATTATTTGTGGACGTGGAATCTCTATTTACGAATGTGCCGCTCACAGACACAATTTGTTTCCTTTGCAAGTATATTGATGACAAAAGTCTGAGTATAGGAATACCAACCTCATACCTAAAAGAGTTGTTATTAAGATGCACACTCAACGTACAATTTACGTTCAACGACGTCATCTATAGATAGAAAGACGGGATTGCTATGGGCTCTCCTCTTGGCCCACTCCTAGCAGACTGCTTCATGGCCAGCATGGAAAACGGCATCCTTAAACCAACAATTAACAAATTGCTGCTGTACAAAAGATACGTCGATGACACTTTTATAGTTTGTCAAGACGATTCCGATTTAAATTGCATCTTACAGGAGTTTAATAACTGCCATCCTTCAATTAAATTCACAATGGAAGTTGAAAATAAATCAAAGACTCCATTCTTGGACGTCGAGTTGACAAGAAGAGACGACGGAACTCTGAAAAGATCTATCCATAGAAAACCAACATGGAATGGCCAGCTGACAAACTTCGACAGTTGGATACCTATCAGCCGTAAAAGAGCTCTCATCATCTCGCTAGCCCACCGCACCAGAAGAATCTGTAGTGATGACTGTTTAGAAGAAGAGCTCCTATTCCTAAAAAGCATCCTGATCAAAACGGATACCCGCCGCGTTTCGTGGAGAAGAACATGAAACCAAGGCCAAAAAGAGAAGAATACATTTCAGTGCAAAAGAAGACACTCTATCTGAATCTGGAATTCAGGGGAGACCTGGCAGCAGATATCCTTAAAAGGAGAATCTCCAAATCCCTGAAGAAGACTTTTCCGGCAGCAACTCTAAGAGTGACATTCTCTAGCCGCCCACTTCTTCGGAGCAATGGGAAGGACAAACTGTCGCATATGGCCAATTCAATGTGCATTTACCAGTTCACCTGCTCGTGCGGAGCAAGGTACATAGGTCGTTGTATGCGCGTCTTTTCAAAACGTGTTAGAGAACACTACCCAGCGTGGCTGCAAAGAGGAGGCACCGGTTCAATCAGAAGTGCCATTATTGAGCATCTGATCAATACCTCCCACAACATCTCAACTGATTCATTCAAAGTAATTTGCAAAGTCAACAGAAACTTACCGAAAGCAGTTTGTTTCCGACTTCTCTGTACTGCAGAAGCCCTCGCAATATGCATCGAGAAGCCGGAGCTGTGTGTCCAAAAGAAATTAGTCCAACCTCTACAACTACCATGGAGTTAGTTCGGTATGTTACCGTAGCATCCTTTTTTTTCTTTTTTGCTTTTGTTTTTTGATCCCTTTTCGTTCGCTATGTGTGTGATTCTTACTCCCTCAGTCTTCATTCGATTCACCCCATTTTTTTTCCAGTTATAAAAAACAGTTATTTTAAGTTTGTTTCCATGCTTTTCCTGTTCACATTTATAATCCGTTTTAAAAAATTTGCAATTATATCTTAATCCTGTGCAATTTTTTGTGTTTCTAAGGCTCTTGTAATCTATATTCACACCTCCTAACTTCCATTATAAGTTAAAACTATTATATCAATTTTGTTTCCATGCTCACTTTCTGCACACCTGTAATTTGCTAAATCCCATGTAATTTTGTTTCTAAGACTCTTGTAATCTATATTCGCACCTCCTGATTCCCATCTCAAGTTGAAAATTATTATTTCAATTTTGTATCCATGCTCATTTTTACACACTTGATATGCGTAATTTTGTTTCGTAAAACCATATCTAGTTTGAAATAATTATCATTCATTCGCCGTCATAATTATGTAGAATTAAAAAAGAATTGTCTCCATGTGAAATTATGTATTTAAATGCGATTGTACAGCTTTTGAAAATGAAATCGCCGAAAAGATATCTTTGCTGAACTTCTTATTCTTCTCAATCGAATTATTTGTTGACAACTCGATGTGAAGACAGGCAAAGTACGTTTAACATATACTATGATCACAATTTACACATCTCTTCAGCATTGCACTTCTCTACCTATCTGTCATGTTTCCCATGAAGTTTTGCAAGCATCGTTCGTTTCTTCTCTTCGCTATTAAACCCACCTTTCCGCTTTTCGATATTCTTACAGATGACATACTGATTTATGTATGAAGACATACACTACTTATGAATCTTGTCAGTAGCACATATCACAACAGTAATTAAATAAGTAACGAATAGCTTTTGCAGATAATTCATAATCAAGAAGAACAGAAATAATTGAAAGTGGGCCATGAAAAAGGCACATAGAATTTAGTACCCACAAAATTGAGAATCGAGAATTGAAATCAACGCAAAGGCAGTAAAATAGGGTTGATACAATGTTTCCTGATGGATGGGAAACAATAATGTTCTCGGAAATCGAAGTGTTGACTCTCCTAATTTCTTCTTGCGACAACCATGTTAATAAGTATTGTTGTGCGAGTCAGGAAAGTGTTTCATCAGCACAACCTATGCAAATAACTCCAAGTGAGCGAAAGCATGTTACATAATACCTGTCCTTGACGTTTTGATGAACAACTGTATGCAGTAAGAGGGCAAGGCGCAGAAATCCATGAAAAAAGTACTTTGAATCACTCCTGATTTGTTATTTCCCCTTGGGAATTTAATCCAGTTTCTAAGGAACATTTGTTTTTTCATTTAAATGCTCAAAATAACCTTATGATAATCTTTTTAGGGAATCAAACCTTCAGATTGAAAATTGAAAGTATTTCATGTAATATTTTGTATTAATTTGTAGCGCTTTATGGACAAATATCAGTTATGAACCAAGCTCATATCCAACTCAATGTTTATCATCAACGGAATACTTCTTACCACAACATGAGAATGAAAACAATCAAAATACAATGAAATTTTCACCAAACAATAATACTTTTCATCATTCATTAAGGAAAACTTCACCAAAAAGTGCACTGAGAAATTCATCTACTCTACCACGACTTCCAAATAATGAACATTTTGTTCAACGTCGATCAGTACGTTATACACGTCCATCAAATGAAATGTCTAGATTACGTTTTGGTACAATCTCTTACACACCAGTAACTAGTCCTTCACTTTCAATGTACACTCAACGTTCTACTTTGTCACCATCTGAAAGTTGTCTACAAACAGCGGATACCTATGAAGAATTAACTTGTTGTTTAAATGATCATGTAAATTGGAAGAGCAATCAAGAAACACCTAAATTAACAACTTTTCAATAATTTTTATTGTGTTCAATGTCTAACCAGTCACCTTCAGTGGTATTTAAAAATTCTTCAGAAGAATTATCGGTGGTACTAGGAAGCGCTACATAAATACTTAAACTTCTAGGTTTTAAGTAAAACCCGTTTTTGTATAAAACTACTTTTCTTCCATGTTATTAGCTTGAATAAAACCTCATCATTTCTCCTGAATTATGGCTTTTGTTTATAGAAGGTGCTTGAAACTTACTTACACTTGCGTAGTATATGTAAGTAGGGAAAGGAGAATCAAATGTGTTTTCGATCAGCCTCATACATCAATGTTTAAACTCTTCACTGTATTATTTTAAGAAGTGATATGTTATTCTGACCAAAGAGAATCTTCTAAGCCTTTCACTGCTCTGTTCACGTTCCACAGATTGTAAGGCGTTAAATAGCACTCACTCAAAGTGTTTTGTTTATATACAATGTAGAAATACCGGGGAAGTTGAACTTTAGACACCCAAAAGATATGAACGAACCAGTGATTTTGGAATGCTCAATCGCAGCAAGATAGGGGACCAGATGAATGGTACTATATGCAATAGAAATGTCTGATGAAGTGTAGTGATATCAGATAAGATATCTGGTTAGCCTAAGCTTAGGTAGGGGAAGGTTAATGTTAAATTTGAATTATCGGAAGGTTAGGGTCACGTTAGGCATAGATTAGTTTAGGGATAGATTAGTGTTAGAGTTCAGTTAGAGAAATATACCTTTCAAGGCCATGGCTGCTTTCTAGGTAGTTGGCACTTTAGGACCTGTTGAATGTCTCAAGCTTAACTTTGCCGAAATTTAAACTACTAAACTCCCCGTCTTCTGGACACATCGTCCTGCAGCATGGTTCGGCCATGTAGAAGCTCTGTTCGCCCTCAGACACATACATTCACAAGACACCAAGGTAAACCTGGTAATTGCGAGTCTTCCCAAGAATGCCATGGAGGAGGTTTCTGACGTTCTCGAGGACCCGTTCCCCGACCTGTATGAGCGTCTCAAGCAGGCACTGATTGAGCTCGTTGCACTCACTGACCAACAGAAAGTGCGAGAAATTTTTCGAGATGTTCAGCTCGGTGACAGAAAGCCCACTCAAATGTTACGACAGATGAAGCAGTTAGTCACTGATTTTACAATAGATAATGCCTTCTTAAAACAGGTTTGGTTACAAAGATTGCCTCAGACGATTCAGAGCATTTTAGCCCTGATCTACAAGTCCTCCTTACAGGAACTAGCCAAGGCAGCTGATAGAGCAGTGGAGGCTACTAGATCCAACATGAGCAATTCGGCTGCGGTAACCGATAATCCCGCTCAGACCAAGGACTCTTCTGCCGAGGGGTCATCAAGCTTTGATGCTCTGGCTCACATAACCGAGCTTTACGAGGAGATATGTAGTATTAGACAAGAGATGAAAGCCAGAGGTCGCTTGGGTAGTCGCACCAACTTGACTCGTAATAGATCCTTTTCACGTGCTAGCAGTAGGCGTCGTTAGTCTCGAAATTCCCAGTGTGGCCTTTTCGAATTTTTTCGAATGCCTTTCGGCCTTTGGAACGCTGCAGAAACTTCCCAGCGCTTTATCAATGATGTTTTGCATGGTCTCGATTTCGCCTTTGCCTACTTAGATAATTTTTTGGTAGCTAGTCAAGATGAGGAAACACATTGACTTCACTTGCAGACCATTTTCCAAAGGCCTACAACACACTCCCTCACAATCATTTTAGCAAAGTGCCAGATAGGTGTCACTTCTTTGAATTTCTTGGGACACAGTATAGATAAGGATGGGATCTATCCGTAATCTGAACGGGTAGAGACTATCCAAAACTTCCCTCTACCCACATCTCTCAAGGCATTACGCATCTTTCTTTCAATGGTTAGCTACTACCGTCGCCCTATTCCCCAGTGCGCCCACAACTTGAACACCTTGACTGATATGCTTCAATGGAAATGCAAGTCCATCGTGTTCACTGAGGAAGCCTTGACAGCTTTTGCAACTATCAAGCCGAAATGACTCATCAAGATGGGAATATGTGAAAGGCAAGTGTGAAATGCATCCAACAAATCAAGCAAATCATCAGTCAGTCAACCTGTCAATGAAGTCATCAGAAGTCAGTGAATTGAGGGAAAAATGTGAATGAGTGAGTGGAAGTCACTCACATTACGCGTATTCATCAATGACTCAGTTGATCATTATCACCTCTGTTTGGGTGATTCACTGAGTCGGTGGGTGGGTGAGTGAGTGTGGCGGTGTGTTCGCTTCACAGGTTGACTTCGAGTATAAATAGCACGGTGGAATGTGTGCAAGCAGTTAGTTTAAAGTTGACAGCGCGCGACGATGCAGATGTTCCCTGTATGCTATAATACTCTTGTATAATACTGTATGCCTCCCTGATGCTGATTTCTTCTTTTCAACTCGTCTAACTTGTACTGGTTTTAGTATTCGAGTGAGAAATTAGAATATAATATATTAGAATAACGATTGCAACGAAGAAAATTTTCATTGTGACGAAGTCGTGAACTGGGCCAAATATTCGTCTTTTTACAATGAATTGGTGAGGAATTCAGGGGAACTGTTTTCGGTTAAGGGGTGAATTAATAAAATTTCCGTAATACGTGCATGATAGGCTGTAGTTAATAGACGCGAAACAATTAGTGATACGTGATTTGAGGCTAATCAGAGTAGAACGGATAGTTTGTAAAAAGAAATTTGTTGAGCGTGAAGGCGCTATGCGGAATTGAAAAAGAATAAATTATCCACTGGTTTAATATTTCCCTTGTGAACTCTCTAATCAACTTGTGATAAATATAATCATGTTTTAACCAATTACAGGAAGCACAAGAAATTTAAGAAGAAAAAGTCCAAGTTAATCCAAATTTCTTTTCATGTGAAGGTAACAACTGAAAAACACTCCATATTATTGCATGTACCAGCAGTAGTTATCTTTGCAGAAAAGTTTTGTGTAATGTGTAATGATGTCGAAGGAATACTCTACTGTTCGTGGATATGAAACAGAAGTGCAAACAAATTCAATAATACGTTTTCAGTGAGGAATGAAGAAAGAAAATATACAATTCTGCTAAGTGATTGCCTCCAGTGATTTGAATTTCTCTAGCGTAACTCGATCAGTTGTCTAGAACTTAGAGTAAGGTGAATGAATCAGTTCTGATGACTGACCGGAGATATATCGCCATATATTGAAGAGATGCACTTAGAGAAATATGATATCTGGAGATGTTTATTTATATCGCGAAAATTGGTAATGGTAGCTTGGAAACGTGAACTGTCACATTCCGAAGTAATTATCATGCACAGTTTCTCTGCGTCTTCAAAAGACAGTTGAAGCCACCATCCAGATCGAATAGACTGGAAGTTTGTATTGAAGCACAACACATTTATGGATCGATTCAAGCAATCGTGGACTTGGACTGAAGGTCTTTTTCCACACACAAATGTGTTTGACAGGAAAATTCCTGACAGCGACGCTAAGAGTAGTGTTCTCCAGTCGTCTTTCAATATGGAATTTTATATATATTATCCAAAAATTATAAAAAATTTTTATTTTTATATATGCTATATATGCACATCCTAATCAAAACTCACTCATTGCAATATCCGTCTTATTGCGTAATTACAGTACACTTATTCAACTTCTCAACTGTGCATTGACTGACATTGGCAACTATGTTTTGACAACTCAGCATCAAAACCTCATGCTGATATTGACTCTCCTGGTTGCAGTTTGATTATTCATCACATCTACTGTAATATCTTGATGACGTTAGAAACAAAACTAACCTGGCTTTATTATCGTCTGACAAGGCTGGCATGTCCATACATACAAAAATAAATATGTGTGTAGAAGTCGAGCAGTGTGGCAGTATGTAATTCCATATCACTTTGATTGGACACTAGTCAGTAACTTGTGCGATGTGCCTAGTCCTTTGTTTGGTGCAGACTGAATTCCATCAGTCAGGTTTGCAACGTGGCCACCATTCTATGAAGCTCGCTTACAACCGTCCAATATCATCAGATGAATGTGCACTGTTTAGGCGAGCTACCTAGTGGCATGGCGACCACATTGCCAACGTGATTGACAGAATTCAGTTTGCAACAAACAAAGGACTAGACATATTTCACCGAATACTAACTAGTGTCGAATCAAGGTATCCAACACAGTCCTACAGGAGGTGAATCGCGAGCGCGAATAGCTCAGTGGTAACGTCTCTGACTGCAGTACTCACTGAGTGACGCCGGTTTCAATCTCAGAAAGAACATGAGACATCCTTCATAGTTGCAGACACGCCTTGCTGACTGGCGAGTGCCAACTAGCATGGAACATGGGTCGAGGATCCTTTCAGATTGCCTTCAACCATTCAGCAGTTCAATATACATTTGTTCATTACATGTGTCACACAGTGAAACAGTATTATTCACTGGATGACCGAGTTCCGAACACAATTTATTATTCATAATCATATCAAACACAACCACAAAACTTAGAAACTTTCTTTCTATAGTTTCCTTTATCCTTTCCTTTTCGTCATAGTGGCAGTAGATCTTTCCAGATGTCTGGGACAGGTGATGAGTCATTCCTATTGCACGTGTTTGCAGTTGATTCGATAAATAAAGCTACCATTATCAACCTCTCTCTCCACCCTGTTACATTAGATTTCCAAACAGTCATCTTCTCTCATGCAGTTGTTTGGTGGTGTAAAATTGCATGTAGTGCTATAGCTGGACTATTCTCCGGATTTCTGATCTTATTATTGCGTTTGAGTGATCCGATGAATGCAAATTCACAAAACCGATCAACGAGAAAAACATGACTGAACAGACCGAACAAAAGCTAACGGACACCCTCCGTAAGCTGAAGACTGAATCCTTCATCAGCAACGAAATGTTCGAATCCCTTAGACCATCTGGCTCAAATATACCACGACTTTACGGACTCCCGAAAGTACACAAGAAGGGTATCCCTCTTTGACCGATCCTCGACATGACCAATTCACCCTATCACCGCACAGCTCAATGGTTAGCAGATCTACTTGAACCAATCAGAAAACAAGTTTCCTGTCACACAGTTCGAGATTCATTCGACTTTATCAACTCAATCAAAAATATCAACGTATCCAACAAGACAATGATTTCATTAGATGTCACATCACTATTCACAAACGTTCCACTGACTGAAACAATATGCTACATATGCGAACTTATTCACTCAATGGGAATAAACATCGGTATACCCACCGAGCATCTTAAAGAACTCCTACTGAGGTGTACCCTGAATGTTCAATTCTCTTTCAACAACGAAATATATCGCCAAAAGGATGGTATAGCTATGGGCTCACCACTAGGCCCTTTGCTTGCAGATTTCTTCATGGCAAAACTCGAAAACACATGCCTGAAGAAAATGATCAATACCTTCGAAATCTATAAAAGATACGTCGACGACACCTTCATTATCGTCAACAACGAAGAAAATCTGGACGACATCTTGAAGTCGTTTAACAACTGCCACCCTGCAATTCAGTTCACGATGGAGAAAGAGTCCAACTCCACAATATCTTTTCTTGACGTCCAACTAACAAGAAGAGAACAGGATGGAACACTGAAAAGATCTATCCACAGAAAATCGACGTGGAACGGACAGCTTACTAACTTTCACAGTTGGGTACCACTATACACCAAACGAAACCTGATCCGTTCACTCAGCTACAGAGTTCGCAGAATTTGCACCCCGGACACCATAGAAGATGAACTGGACAACCTCAAGAGAATCCTCGTCGAGAATTGCTATCCAGAAAGATTTATTGCAAAATCTATGAATCCTAGACCAGAAAAGCCGCCCATACTTAGCGTCAAGAAAAACTACTCTACATGAACCTTCAATTCAATGGAGATTTATCTGCGGAAACACTAAAAAATCGACTGTCGCGCTCACTTAAGAAGACCTTCTTCGCAGCTGAACTACGACTAACCTTCTCCACAAAACCTATGATTCATGTGAACGTGAAGGATAAGCTACCGCTGCTGGCCTCATCAATGTGCATTTATCAATTCACCTGCTCGTGTGGAGCCAGGTATGTCGGCCGTACCCAGCGCTCGCTTTCCAAACGTATCACCGAGCACTTACCAACATGGTTTTACAAAGGAGAAAATCGATGCCCCCGCAGTTCCATCTTAGAACATCTGATAGAATCCGGACACCAAGCTACACCGCAAACAAACTTCAAAGTCGTCTACAGAGTAAGAAGTAGTCTCCCTAAAGGTGTACGAATCAGACTTCTTCAAACTGCAGAAGCAATGGCGATTCACTTGCTAAATCCTGAACTCTGCATACAGAAGAAGTTCGTTCAATCACTACACTTGCAATGGACGTAATCTATCTTATTAGCCGACATGTAAATTCTACCTAATCTTTTCTTCTGTCTCTTCATTAGTATTATTTTGTCTTCTCAATTGTAACATTTTACATTTTCAACTTTCTTGTTCTCTACCCCCACCCGATTCAATTTCTACACCTCACTACCACTGTTACTGACTTGAACAACGCTCAGTTTCTAGTCATTCATGTTACGTCATCCAACTTATTCACTCAATTTCATTTCTACTTAATCTCTACCTGTAATTACCTCTGTTGCTATCCTGACCTAAGTTGTAACATTTTAGCCAATTATATTACGTCATCTAGCTTATTAACTCAATCTTACTTTAGTTGCTGTCTGATTAACTTTGTCTCTATACTACATCATTCTTGTATTAACTAATCAATTATCTAAACTTGACAAACCTCATGTACACACACACACAAATATTTATATATAAATGCGATTGTACAGCTATGTGAATGAATTCGCCGAAAAGAGTCTCTTCGCTGAATGTCTTCTCTTTTTCATATGACTCAATGGGGATTTTCAATCTACTCAGACTTTCAGATTCCCAAGAAATCAAGGAGGAAGCATCGTAGTGGTTGGCAGAGAGCTCTTAAACGTTAACCAGTACACCTAACTACGGTCCCTGTCATAACAAACACTAACTGCCGCTCTCTACCTAACAAGATAATGATGTCCACTGACACTTATCATAATACCGCCATAATCACCTTGCAAGAAACGTGGTTACATGAACTGTATGATGGCAACCTCATCTCACTAAAGGACTTCATCCTATTTAGACAAGACCGACAATGTTGTAAAAGGAAAAATGGGGACGGCGTTGCAACTTTCATTCACTTCAAATGGTCTATTTCTAATAACGTTTGCTTCTCATTCTCAAATGACTTCATAGACTGTATTACCGTCAAATGTCGTCCCAAACATCTCCCCAAATAGAAACATATCTTTATTACAAACATGTACATTTCTCCAAGTTGCCCAATATCTAATCTTTCAAATTTTGCTGATGAATTCACCATGTTTGCCGCTGCCAACTTCGACAACTCTCTATCTGTTATTACTGGTGATTTTAACTCCTCAGATTGCTCCTTCCTTGAAGCACTTGGTCATACTAACATAGTCAAATTTCCCACTCGACTTGACAAAACACTCGATTTAGTTTTTACTAATGACAAAGGAGTATATGAAACACGTAAACGTGCACCGATCCTTAACTCTGATCACTGTATTGTTCGTGTTTTACCAAAATTAAAGTCCTCTCACACTTGTCTATGAAAGCACAGCAAAGATGCCACTCATCTGACAACTTACTCAATCTAAGGTGCATGTTAAAAAATGCTAACTGGGATTTATTCCATGAAAGTACATTAGATGACACAATTGTCAATATAACGGATTATCTTAAGTTCTGCCTTGATATATGCTATCCCAAACAAACACTATTCAAACGCCTCGACCGCTTCTCGTCTCCTTGTCTCAAACAACTTCGCAGGCAAAAAGAAACATTATATAAATCCAAAGATAAGTTAGGACTCAAAAAGATTAATGCTCAAATCAAATCTGAAATCAAAAATCTTAATGCTATCTACAACGATACACTTTTCTCTTGCAAATCTCCTATCAGCATGTGGAAACTTTTTAATGAAATTACTGGCAATAGTAAGCGCTGTAATGCTTTTCCCTCTTATGATGTTAGCGCTCTTAATCAGTCTTTTATACGCTGTCCTTCTACTTTAAGTACTTCTAATGTTATCAATCCTGTAGCTTAAAACTTTCATGACTTTATTGCTCTCGATGTTCTTAAATGTCTTAAAACGCTCAAGCCCTCACGTGGCCTTGGCCCTGATGGTATACCTGCATATGTTCTAAAACAATGTGCAGATGCTTTATGTTCTCCATTAACTAACATCCTAAATACTTCTTTCTTCACAAGTGTCGTACCTACTGCATGGAAAGACATTAAAATAGTCCCTGTCCCTAAACCTGGAAACGGCAAGAACGTAAAGTTCAGAACCATTGCCATCACTTCCCCGTTTCTAAAGCTTATGGAAAAACTAGTACTTCTTAAACTTGAACCCTCCCTTAAAAGCTTTGAAGACCCCAAACCATATGTCTATAGACAGGGTAGGAGCACTTTAGACTCTACAGCCGTCTTACACAACAACATCGTCTCATCATTAGATAAAGGTGCCAAATACGTCCGCTGCACGTTTCTCGACTTCACTTCTGCTTTCGACTCTGTACCTAGATGTTTCTTGCTAAATAAGCTCTCTGCGACAAAAACTGAGCCCTGGGTCACTAACTGGCTGCATTCCTACTTCTCTAACAGAATGCAGTACACCATATACCAAGGTTAATCCTCCTCTGCTGTGCTCACTGAAGCTGGTGTCCCCCAAGGTGCTGTACTCTCCCCACTTCTCTTTTCTTTCTTTCTACATGACTTACCATCTTCAAATGACATTAGTTTTGTCAAATATGCTGACGACCTGACAGTATCTTTGCCTGTCAAATATCAAAGTAACTGCTCTAAATTAAATGGCTTCCTGTCAAACATCAGCCAGTGGTCCAAGGTAAACGGTCTTACCTTAAGCCCCTCCAAATGCCAAACAGTCAATTTCACCTTCAGGCATAAACAAACTGGTTGGCTCTCACGAGGTAAGCAACATAGATGGCACTGAAATAGAAACCAAGTCGGAAATCAAATACTAAGGTGTCATTCTATCTGCTGATCTCTCCTGGTCGTCTCATATCCTAGCAATTTCCAGGAAAATATTCCGTCTTACCTTCTACATCAAGAAGTTAAAACATTCTGGTATAACCCAACCCTTACTCCTACAATTCGTTAACTCTCGCATTTTGCCTATTATTCTCTATTGTTCCCCCCTAGTTTTTCCCGGGCTAGTGAAGCAAGACTATAACACATTACGCAGGATGTTAAAGGTTGTCAGCAGGGTAAGCAACGTACCACTTAACCAGCTTGTTAATGTTCTGGTTGACAGGCACATGGACTCATGTGAAAAATGAGCTAAATCCATTTTATCTGACTCACACCACCCTCTTCACTCACAACTCCTCCCCACTTGCATCTCATCAGGCAAAACCAGAAGCCTATATAGAAAACTATATGCTCGCACCAGCAAGTACAAAAACTCAACCATACTCTACTTAGCTCGTGTTCTGTGTGGTAAAGAAAGCATTAGGCGTGACACCTATAATTCATTAAATAGTCAGTAATACAAATGGATCTCGTCTTTCCAACTCAAATCATTTATAGGTGCAACATTTTCTTTTTCTTTTCCTTTTCTCTCTCTTTTTTTCTGTTATGTGCTGCTTTGTTTCCTTCACTCACTCACGCTAGAAAATATGACAGCTCACACTTTCCTAACATCTTCAAACACTGTTTCAGCTTTACCTTTGCTACTGACATGCCAATGTGTTGTTGTAATAATGAACTGAGATTTCCTTAATCTATGTAGAATACCACTAACGGTTTATGTATTAATTGGATGCAATACTGTAGCAAAAACGCTGCAAATTGCATTCCGTATCACATATACTGCATTGAAATAAAGCAACTTATTATCATTATTATTCATATCTCGAAACGGATTTGCCGACGACAGTAGAAAGTGACGTGCAGTAAAGAAATTGTCACGTGAACAGTTGTTCAGAGAAATCCAAGTAACTGAACATTGTTGATTTTCTGTGTCATCAAAGCATTTTTGTTTCACTGCATCGTGTCTTTAATTGTATGATAGATGAGTTCGCGAATAGAGGGTGCCAATTATTATTTTCGTCCTACATAGCATTGTTGTACTCAACCGCACTCCAAACAGTTCTCTTGATACAACAAGATGAGAACCCTTCTGGCGTCGTTAGTGATATCATTGTGGAGATTTTCGATGATTCGATTGAAAATCATTAGTGTCTTTCTTGTGTTTGCTTATGAATTTTGCTGCTTAGCAGATAATTTCAAGTAACAAGCTAATCTCTTTCCGATTGATAATTTCTCGTTAACGTTGGCCGAAGTGAGTACGTAAAGTCCGTGCAAATTCGAACACAAGATTGGCTTCTTATCCAAATAAATTACCGAAATTCGCCATCGACAGCATGAGGCGAGTTATGTGCGTACACAAAGCGATATCTGGAATCTAAAAGCGCCCTCAACAAATACTGATGTAAATATTTTTCATGTGCAGTTGAATCTGCACCGTTCAGCTTCAAAATTAATTTATCTAGTCGAGAGTTTGTATCACGATCGCGAAGTCGACACGAAGATTCACACTTAGAAACTCAACACACTGAAACTGTCTATCAGCAGATCGCCTTCAGTCATAGAAAGACAAGTGCACGAAAATGAAATAATGAGGAAGGGTTGAAAATATTGTTATTTATTCGTTAACTTTGAAAATATACCAAACATTTGAGATTACAGAAACTACAACTACATGGTTTAAGTGAAATTTGAAACGTTTTTATAAGTTTGTTACGTATTGGGACACAAGGGTATATACTCCATTTGACATTGTTATCTTTTATGTCACAACGCGAAGATCAATTGAAGTAACGCCTATGGGCCGTGTACAACTGAAAGAAGATATGCATGTGGAATAAGGCATATGAAAATGGGATTTATTGCAACAGATAACCTGCTAAAATAACACCGGTCTATGCCATGTTACTGAATTTCCTAACGATGCTATAGAAGTGTAATCACCAGTGAGAGGTAACAAGTGGAAGCTGTATTGGTTCTTCAATAAATAAATACACAAACGAAATTGCATCTCAGTTTAAATTGGAAAGATGAAAGCAAATTGACTGGATTGAACAAAAATTCACAATCAAAACATCACCAGTACAAAAACGATATCAAACGACTGCACTCACCGAAAGGTTCCTCATCGTCGTCAACATGAACTAAAAGAAGGAAAATACGAAAAAAGATAGATATGAAATAATAATAATGATTTACTTTATTCCAAAAACAGTACTTGTGATACAGAATGGAATTTTCAGCATTAATCACAATATTGCATCTAATTTCCTCAAATTATAAATAAAATTAATCACACAGAAAATTTTTCTACATTTACAATACGGTTAATATAAAGGAAAATAGAAAACATGCAGCATTTAAATGGAAATAATAGTAATGATAGCAACTAAGGTAATGATAATAATACAAGTGAAAATTGCCGTGGGCTTGTTTCACACAGTATTGCCGATGCGGTATACAAATCCTTGCATGCTTAAAAATATTAAATATAATGTTCGCTTTATATGATATGGTGAGGGAAAAAACAAAAATTACAGCAGTCATAGAGATAAGTTGGTGCTCGCAGTTATGAAAGTGAAAACAACGAATCAACAGGACCATAAATATAATAGAAATAATGAAAGTAAAACTTGAAGGTATATAAAGATGGATGGAGGAGATTGTTTATTTACTAGATGAAAAAGGTTAGTCGATTCTCGCCTGACGCTGTTTTCATCACATAAAATACGTGCCAAGTATGGTATCATAGAATTTTTATACTTAGACGTGCGAGCATACAGTTTTATGAAGTTACTTCTTGTTCTACCTGAGGAGGTGCAAGGTGAAAGCTGAGGGTGAAGTGGATGCTCCAAGTCAGACAAAATCCCTTTAGCAAATTTACTCCACGAAGTCAAGTGCCTGTCGACAACGACGTTAACAATGTAGTCCGCTGGGACACCACTCATCCTTCAGCATTCTATGAATTGTGACAAAGTCCTTTTTAAGCAAACCAGGAAAGAATAAGAGGGAACAATAAAAAAGAATAAGTAGGATGCAAGAGTTTATGAACTGTAAGAGAAGGGGTTGATTTATACCCGAGTGCCATAACTTCTTAATGTAAAATGTCAGGCGGAATATTTTACTGGAGATCGTTGAGACATGGGAAGACCAGGAGAGATCAGAAGAGAAAATAAGTCCAAGATACTTAATTTCTGATTTAATTCCTATATCATTGTCATCAATCTTACAACTGTCATGAGAATCGACGGCTTCTTTTAACTGTCGTTTACATCTTAAGCTGAAATTAACAGTTTGACGTTTAGAAGGATTCAGTTTAAGACCGTTTACTGACTCCTGACAGAAAGCTATTTATTTTGGTACAATCCAGCTGGGAGTTAACAGCCATTGAAACAGTTAAATCATCAGCGTACTTCACAAAATTTATTTCATCAGACTGAGGCGAGTCATGTAAGAAGAAAGAAAAAAGAAAAGGAGAAAGGACAGCGCCTTGAGGGACACCAGCTTCAGTAGGCAATGAAGTGGAAGACTTCCCTTTATACACGGTGTACTGCTTTCTTTCTGAGAAATAGGAATGTAACCAATTAACAGCCCAACATTCTGTTTGACTTGCAGCAAGTTTATTTAATAAGATGTCTCTAGGGACCGAGTCAAAAGCAGATGTATAGTCTAGGAAGGCACAACGAACAAATTTAGCCCCCTTGTTTAGACTGGAAGCAATGTTATGGTATAATACGGCAGCTGCATCTAAAGTGCTTCTACTGTGCTTATAAACAAACTGTTTTGGGTCATTAAAGGATTTAAGAGAGGGTACAAGACTAAGTAAAAGTAGTTTCACCATAGTTTTTAAAAAGGTAGAGGTAATAGCAATGGGTCTAAATTTGACACATGCTCCAGTAGACGATTAAGGTAAGAGTACAACTTTAATGTCTTTCCAAACAGCAGGCACAATAATACTGGAAAAAGATTTGTTAAACAGATCAGTAAGAGGGTAACACAGAATATCAGAAAATTATTTGAAAATAATAGTAGGTACATGATCTGGACCTAAGCTCTGGAAAGAGCTTACATTGACATTGAGAACACCACGAAAATCCAGTACTGAATACAACCATGTTTGACAGTACGCTGACTGTGCAGTGCAACACTGGTGTCCGCTCACACTACGCGGTTGGTTCATTTGAATTCTGGTCTCCACCGAACTTACTTCCGCAAATCGCCTGCATTACAATCGACTGGGAGATCAGGTGTTCCGTTGTGGTCACAGAGAGTTACGCCTACCCGAACTATTTAGAAAGGCACAGTTTGAATTAATTCAGCATGTGCCGAGCGGACATTAAGACTACATTCATTGGGATGAAAGCATATATTGACTTATTTTCCACATGATAAATTTATTCATGTATATGTCGATGAGTGTGCACAAAAGTTCATCATGCGTATTTTCATTTTATCAGCTGTATATTTGCAATTGCATGCTGATAATTGTGTACTCATACTTTCACCAGCAGTTTGTCGGTTGTTATCCGCAATAATTTTGTTGATAAGAATGATTATTCGGACCCATGATCACACAGTATGTGGCAGGCACTACAGTATCACATCCTAGTGATGCTTTTTGTTAGATAACATTGTCGACAGCAGATTTGCAGCTATTTTAATGCAAAGCAATGTGGAATGTATATCACTTACGCAAATCTCCGTGTGCGGGCTGGTCCACTAAATCAATGAAATTAAATTGAAGTCAGTTATATTTTAACAGATTATTCGAAAGATTACTCTATTTCCAACTTTACGAGGAACTCATTATTTGATAATTTTTCTGTGACGACGCAAACACACAGCAAGTGTCACTTCTTCACAATACTAGTCTGTGTCATTCCACAACATTTTCGTTATTTGTTGTGCCTTTGCATATTGGTTCTGTACAAGTATTGAATTTCATTTATGAATGCTGAATTCAAACACTCTGTTCATCAACCAGTATCACCCTCAGAGTCTATTTGAAGAATGCATCGTTTTGTAATTAGCGTGATAGTCTTATAAAACATGCACGGGAAAGTGTGGACGAAAAACGGATAATCCAATTTTGATTACAGTCATTGAGGATCAGTTTTGACAATATCACAAAACTTCAGTAGTGTTTACAGCCATGTCTGACAGTATGCTGACTGCGCACTGCCATACTGGTTCGTGATTTTGATTTCTGGTCTTCATCGTATTGACTGGCTCAAGTTAGTGTGTCTATGGTTTTGGTATCATTTTGGTTAACTGAAATTGACTGTGATATTATTGTTGTCGTTGTCGCTTGTTACCCTTCTTGTTGTGAATTATTTTCCCGTGCTGGTGTTTTTCTGCTTGTTCATTCCCTGTTTTCCTGGTTTTTAAGGGGAGCAACCCACAAGGTCGCTTCTCTCTAAATTATAAATTGATGTAACAACCCCCCTTCTCAGGCATGAGGCTAGCAACGCCACCCTGTAAACAAACCTGCTACAGAAACTTCAGCACGATGTATCTCCTTGAGACAAAAGAAAAAGTCTGTGTGGGGACATGGAATGTCCGTACTATGTACGAGATTGGCAAAGCTGCCCAGATCGCAAAGGAAATGGAAAGATACAAAATTCAAGTGCTGGGAATATGTGAAAGTAGATGGAACGGGAATGGACTCACCAAATCGTCAAAGGGAGAGTCAGTGATCTACTCCGGTCACCCAGAAGATAACCACTCGCACACCGAGGGCGTGGCTATCATGATGTCACCAACGGCAACGAAGGCCCTGATGCAATGGGAGGCGATCTCGCCCAGGATAATAACCGCCAGATTCAACTCCAAAGGAAGGAAAGTGTCAATTATACAATGCTATGCACCGACCAACAACGCATACCTCGAAACGAAAGAAGAATTCTACAGACAACTGCAGACTAAAATGGACAATACTTCAGCTGGTGACATTAAAATACTAATGGGAGACATGAACGCCAAACTGGGACCAGACAACACAGGAAGGGAACTCATCATGGGTAGAGAAGCTCTCGGGCAAATGAATGAAAACGGAGAACTCTTCGCCGACTTCTGTGCCTTCAATGAACTAGTGATTGGTGGCAGCGTATATAAACACAAGGATATCCACAAAGCTACATGGGTGTCACCAGATGGGCGAACCGAAAACCAAGTCGAATTCATCTCAATCTCAAGGAAGTGGAGGCGCAGCCTGCTGGACACAAAAGTAAGAAGAGGAGCAGACATTGGCTCAGACCACTATCTCGTACAAGGGACAATCCAAATCAAATTAAAAGCTTTCAGAGAAACAGGAGCTGCAGATAGACCACAAGCAAAGTTCAACAATCAAAAACTGAAGGACCAGGACACAAAGGACATCTTCACTGCAAGTATAAAAGACAAAGCCGAGACACAAATCAACACTGGCGAAGAGGTCAGCGTCGAAAAGCGCTGGAACAACTCGAAGACAGTGTGGATTCAAACCTGCATGGAAGTTCTAGGCAGAAAGAAGAGACAGGACAAACAATGGCTCACTACGGACACTTGGAAACTAATAGAAGAGAGAGGGATGGTGAAACAAAAGATTCTCCAGTGCACCGATGAGCAACAAAAACAGGATTTGAACGCCAGCTACAAAACACTGAACAAAAGAGTAAAGAAGAGTGCCAGAGAAGACAAAAGAAAGTACTATGAAACCATGGCAAGTGAGGCAGAACAAGCTGCAGGCAAAGGAGACCTCGCAACACTCTACCAAACTACTAGGTACCTATCGGGCAAACGTTTGACACAAATCAAGCCGGCGAAGGATAACAATGGAAAGTCACTCACCAAAGAAGTGGAGCAAAGGAAACACTGGGCTGAACACTTCAAGAGACTACTAAACCGACCGCCACCTTCAACGTGCCCAGCAATACCAACAACGGAGACACAGCTACCAGTGAACACCAACCCCTCGACGAAATCAGAAGGCAATCCCGAAAGCAATCAAGATGCTACAAGCTGGAAAAGCGGCAGGACCAGATGGAATCCCAGCAAAAGCCTAAATTCGCCATCGACAGCATGAGGCGAGTTATATGCGTACGCAAAGCGATATCTGGGATCTAAAAGCGCCCTCAACAAATACTGATGTAAATATTTTTCATGTGCAGTTGAATCTGCACCGTTCAGCTTCAAAATTACTTTATCTAGTCGAGAGTTTGTATCACGATCGCGAAGTCGACACGAAGATTCACACTTAGAAACTCGACACACTGAAACTGTCTATCAGCAGATCGCCTTCAGTCATAGAAAGACAAGTGCACGAAAATGAAATAATGAGGAAGGGTTGAAAATATTGTTATTTATTCGTTAACTTTGAAAATATACCAAACATTTGAGATTACAGAAACTACAACTACATGGTTTAAGTGAAATTTGAAACGTTTTTATAAGTTTGTTACGTAATGGGACATAAGAGTGTATACTCCATCTGACATTGTTATCTTTTATGTCACAACGCGAAGATCAATTGAAGTAACGCCTATGGGCCGTGTACAACTGAAAGAAGATATGCATGTGGAATAAGGCACATGAAAATGGGATTTATTGCAACAGATAACCTGCTAAAATAACACCGGTCTATGCCATGTTACTGAATTTCCTAACGATGCTATAGAAGTGTAATCACCAGTGAGAGGTAACAAGTGGAAGCTGTATTGGGTCTTCAATAAATAAATACACAAACAAAATTGCATCTCAGTTTAAATTGGAAAGATGAAAGCAAATTGACTGGATTGAACAAAAATTCACAATCAAAAAATCACCAGTACAAAAACGATATCAAACGACTGCACTCACCAAAACGTTCTTCACCGTCATCAACATAAACTAAACGAAAGAAGGAAAGAAAATACGAAAAAAGATAGATATGAAATACATGACATCTGACATTGAGAACACCACGAAAATCCAGTAGTGAATACAACGATTTCTGACAGTATGCTGACTGTGCAGTGCAACACTTGTGTCTGCTCACACTATGCGGTTGGTCCATTTCAATTCTGGTCTCCACCGAACTGACTTCAAAAAAAGCCTGCATTACAATCGACTGGGAGATCAGGTATTCCGTTATAGCCACAGCTAGTAACGCTTCTCTAATACATTTCACACAAGCACAGTTTGAATCTACTCAGAATGTGTGGCAATCTCTGTGGAATTGCTGTGCACATAACGACATTCGTGGCTACACATTTTGAAGAGGTTGGTGCAGTTAGATAGTCAGGAAGATATGAAGCCTCTGAGAACTAGACAACAAAGTCAGGAAATCTCTTTCGTCTCCTAAGTGGCCACATATACATGGAGAAGCTTCCCCTGCTACTCCTTCACCGAGGAGTTGACGAAATCAACAAATGTGGAAATACGGAATGATAAACAGAGAATATACGACACATGTAACAACGGTATTTCGGTGAAGATGGGCACGTCAATGGAGACGCGTTGACATTGGTGTTGGAATACGTAAAAAGCAGTGACAGTCACTCAGACTCTGTCTACACTTTTGTGTAGATGGTGACTATCAGCTGTGAAGGAAGAGAACTGAAACAGTTATCTCATCTTGTGCATTATTCCAACTGGACCGTATGTCCTCCACACAATTCACTCGTATGGCGCCATCAAGCTCAGCCTAACTGCACGAATCAGGATACACTTCAAATGGAGCGTGAAATGTGACACAAAGTGGTTCTCCATTGTCTAAGTGTAATATTATCAGTGTCAGTCAGTATTCGAAAAGTCTTCCCATTGTTGTTTTTTTTTCAAATTTCACTGCTTTTGTGGTGATGGTGAGTGGCAGCTTGTCAGAAAGTAGTAAAACAGACATCTCATCAGTTGTCACACCAATGACGTGATAAACTAGAAAATACTCTCTTCAAACAATTCACTGTAACACTTCAACATGCAGCATTCACAACACAACATCAAGATGACGACAGATATCACTTTCTTTGACTCACCATGTTTGTTGTTTCCATCATTATTCACCACTAGGAGAGAAAACAAAGACATATTCAAATAGGTAAGAAAATGTGCATGACTTGATATCTAGATTTGAGAAGACCACTAAAATCCAGTAGTGAATAATACCATGTGTGTCAGTATGCTGACTGTGCAGTGCAACACTTGTGTCTGCTCACACTATGTGTTCGGTCCATTTCAATTCTGGTCTCCACCGAACTCACTTCCAATAATCGCCTGCATTACAATCGACTGGGAGATCAGGTGCTCCGTTGTGGTCACAGAGAGTTACGCCTACCCGAACTATTTAGAAAGGCACAGTTTGAATTTACTCAGCATGTGCTGAATGTTATTTCACACCTTATCTGTATCCTCATATTGAAGATATTTGAAATTCCCCAATCTGATGCATATTTCTCTTGCATCTGCCTAGTTCAATTTTATTTATTGTTTCCATTTATTCATGTCAGCATCCATCAATTTGTTCATGTCACGTTGGTTGAAACAGTTTCTCGTCAGTGTATCTTGACTCTCCGTAATATTGTAACACATATATAGTCAAGTCATTTTGAGACAACAGACTGTGAATGAGAATGAGAATTCTATTCTGTATCAAACGTACTGTTTTGGAATAAAGCAAATTATTATCATTATTATTCATATCTCGAAACGGATTTGCCGACGACAGTAGAAAGTGACGTGCAGTAAAGAAATTGTCACGTGAACAGTTGTTCAGAGAAATCCAAGTAACTGAACATTGTTGATTTTCTGTGTCATCAAAGCATTTTTGTTTCACTGCATCGTGTCTTTAATTGTATGATAGATGAGTTCGCGAATAGAGGGTGCCAATTATTATTTTCGTCCTACATAGCATTGTTTTACTCAACCGCACTCCAAACAGTTCTCTTGATACAACAAGATGAGAACCCTTCTGGCGTCGTTAGTGATATCATTGTGGAGATTTTCGATGATTCGATTGAAAATCTTTAGTGTCTTTCTTGTGTTTGCTTATGAATTTTGCTGCTTAGCAGATAATTTCAAGTAACAAGCTAATCTCTTTCCGATTGATAATTTCTCGTTAACGTTGGCCGAAGTGAGTACGTAAAGTCCGTGCAAATTCGAACACAAGATTGGCTTCTTATCCAAATAAATTACCGAAATTCGCCATCGACAGCATGAGGCGAGTTATATGCGTACGCAAAGCGATATCTGGGATCTAAAAGCGCCCTCAACAAATACTGATGTAAATATTTTTCATGTGCAGTTGAATCTGCACCGTTTAGCTTCAAAATTACTTTATCTAGTCGAGAGTTTGTATCACGATCGCGAAGTCAACACGAAGATTCACACTTAGAAACTCGACACACTGAAACTGTCTATCAGCAGATCGCCTTCAGTCATAGAAAGACAAGTGCACGAAAATGAAATAATGAGGAAGGGTTGAAAATATTGTTATTTATTCGTTAACTTTGAAAATATACCAAACATTTGAGATTACAGAAACTACAACTACATGGTTTAAGTGAAATTTGAAACGTTTTTATAAGTTTGTTACGTAATGGGACATAAGAGTGTATACTCCATCTGACATTGTTATCTTTTATGTCACAACGCGAAGATCAATTGAAGTAACGCCTATGGGCCGTGTACAACTGAAAGAAGATATGCATGTGGAATAAGGCACATGAAAATGGGATTTATTGCAACAGATAACCTGCTAAAATAACACCGGTCTATGCCATGTTACTGAATTTCCTAACGATGCTATAGAAGTGTAATCACCAGTGAGAGGTAACAAGTGGAAGCTGTATTGGGTCTTCAATAAATAAATACACAAACAAAATTGCATCTCAGTTTAAATTGGAAAGATGAAAGCAAATTGACTGGATTGAACAAAAATTCACAATCAAAAAATCACCAGTACAAAAACGATATCAAACGACTGCACTCACCAAAACGTTCTTCACCGTCATCAACATAAACTAAACGAAAGAAGGAAAGAAAATACGAAAAAGATAGATATGAAATACATGACATCTGACATTGAGAACACCACGAAAATCCAGTAGTGAATACAACGATTTCTGACAGTATGCTGACTGTGCAGTGCAACACTGGTGTCTGCTCACACTATGCGGTTGCTTCATTTCAATTCTGGTCTCCACCGAACTCACTTCCACAAATCGCCTGCATTACAATCGACTGGGAGATCAGGTGTTCCGTTGTGGTCACAGAGAGTTACGTCTACCCTTACTATTTAGAAAGGCACAGTTTGAATTTACTCAGCATGTGCCGAGCGGACATTGAGACTTAATTCATTGGGATGAAAGCATATAAATTGACTTATTTTTAATATGATGAAATTATTTATATATATGTTGAAAAATGTGCACAAAAGTTCATCATGCTTATTTTCATTTTATCAGCCGTATATTTGCAATTGCATGGTGATACTTGTTTACTCATACTTTCACCAGCAGTTTGTCGGTTGTTATCCACAATAATTTTGTTGATAAGAATGATTATTCGGACCCATGATCACACAGTATGTGGCAGGCACTACAGTGTCACATCCTAGTGATGCTTTTTGTTAGATAACATTGTCGACAGCAGATTTTCAGCTATTTTAATGCAAAACAATGTGGAATATATATAACTTACGATAATCTCCGTGTGCACGCTGGTCCACTAAATCAATGAAATTAAATTGAAGTCAGTTATATTTTAACAGATTATTCGAAAGATTACTCTATTTCCAACTTTACGAGGAACTCATTATTTGATAATTTTTCTGTGACGACGCAAACACACAGCAAGTGTCACTTCTTCACAATACTAGTCTGTGTCATTCCACAACATTTTCGTTATTTGTTGTGCCTTTGCATATTGGTTCTGTACAAGTATTGAATTTCATTTATGAATGCTGAATTCAAACACTCTGTTCATCAACCAGTATCACCCTCAGAGTCTATTTGAAGAATGCATCGTTTTGTAATTAGCGTGATAGTCTTATAAAAACATGCACGGGAAAGTGTGGACGAAAAACGGATAATCCAATTTTGATTACAGTCATTGAGGATCAGTTTTGACAATATCACAAAACTTCATTAGTGTTTACAGCCATATCTGACAGTATGCTGACTGCGCACTGCCATACTGGTTCGTGATTTCGATTTCTGCCCTTCATCATATTGACTTCGACAAATCGCCTGCATTACAATCTACTTAAAGATCAGGTGTTCCGTTATAGCCACAGCTAGTAACGCTTCTCTAATACATTTCACACAAGCACAGTTTGAGTCAACTCAGAATGTGTGGCAATCTCTGTGGAATTGCTGTGCACATAACGACATTCGTAGCTACACATTTTGAAGAGGTTGGTGCAGTTAGATAGTCAGGAAGATATGAAGCCTCTGAGAACTAGACAACAAAGTCAGGAAATCTCTTTCGTCTCCTAAGTGGCCACATATACATGGAGAAGCTTCCCCTGCTACTCCTTCACCGAGGAGTTGACGAAATCAACAAATGTGGAAATACGGAATGATAAACAGAGAATATACGACACATGTAACAACGGTATTTCGGTGAAGATGGGCACGTCAATGGAGACGCGTTGACATTGGTGTTGGAATACGTAAAAAGCAGTGACAGTCACTCAGACTCTGTCTACACTTTTGTGTAGATGGTGACTATCAGCTGTGAAAGAAGAGAACTGAAACAGTTATCTCATCTTGTGCATTATTCCAACTGGACCGTATGTCCTCCACACAATTCACTCGTATGGCGCCATCAAGCTCAGCCTAACTGCACGAATCAGGATACACTTCAAATGGAGCGTGAAATATGACACAAAGTGGTTCTCCATTGTCTGAGTGTAATATTATCAGTGTCAGTTAGTATTCGAAAAGTCTTCCCATTGTTGTTTCTTTTTCAATTTTTACTGCTTTTGTGGTGATGGTGAGTGGCAGCTTGTCAGAAAGTAGTAAAACAGACATCTCATCAGTTGTCACACCAATGACGTGATAAACTAGAAAATACTCTCTTCAAACAATTCACTGTAACACTTCAACATGCAGTATTCACAACACAACATCAAGATGACGACAGATATCACTTTGTTTGACTCACCAATTCCGTAGTTGTCATCAAAGTACCACCCTGAGGGAGAAATATGTATATTCAAATAGGTAAGAAAATATGCACGATTGACATCTGGATTTGAGAAGACCACTAAAATCCAGTAGTGAATAATACCATGTCTGACAGTATGCTCACTGTGCAGTGCAACACTGGTGTCTGCTCACACTATGTGTTTGGTCCATTTCAATTCTGGTCTCCATGGAACTCACTTCCAATAATCGCCTGCATTACAATCGACTGGGAGATCAGGTGTTCCGTTGTGGTCACAGAGATTTACGCCTACCCTTACTATTTAGGAAGGTATAGTTTGAATTTACTCAGCATGTGCCGAGCAGACATTGAGACTACATTCATTCGGATGAATGCACATAAATTGACTTATTTTTAATATGACGAAATTATTTATGTATATGTCGAGAAATGTGCACAAAATTCACGCTGACTGTCTTCATTTATGCAGTTTTTTGAATTTTTGTTAAGACTACTATTGATTGTAGTGGCCATTAATCTGCAAACTGCGATTAGCGGACAGGTTATACTCTTAAGTATAATCTTTATCAGCCAGGTATCATTTTCAGAGCAGAAAGCCACCACAAATCTGCATTATTATGCCTTGCATTCTCATATTAATGTGAAGAGGTGTTCTCTTTTATTGCACACTAAAGCAAATGTTAGTAGGACTAAACTCCTACCATTGTGAACGGTGTTATTTTTGAACTCAAAAATATCTGCACCTATTTAATGTGTTAGATATTAGTGTCAAGGCAGTGATATTAGACAATTTCAGTTGCACTTCCCTCTCCTCTTCACAATTTAAGTGGCTATGACAATAAAATATACCAATTTTTAACTCGACAATACATTGACTAACGTAAAAAGTTTTAAATCAGTCCCTCGTCAGTGCACATAAATATATATATATATTTCTGTTCATGAGGTTTTGATTATTCAGTGAAATATTATAAACTAAAAGTCACTCTGAACGAAGAATATTCTTTTCAATAATTTCTCTACTTTAGGTTCTTACAATTGTAAAATATAATATTTGTTGTCATTACAATAAAGGCCAGTTATGCGGCGGATACATTTTTCCTTAACGTAGAATAACAGATTAGTTATGGGGTATCAAAATAAATAGTCGCATTTGTGTGTGACAAACGTGCCAGTTGGCTGAAATCGATTACAAAATATTGTAAAACGGGAGACAATGGTGGTGATTAATCATAATAGATTTGTAGAGTGTGGGGTAGGAAAATTGACAAGTCAGTTCAAGGTTATAAAACGTGTCAGGTGAGTGGCTAGTACAAAGTGGTCTGTGTTAAACAGGAGATAGTAAGACTGCAATGAAAGGTTCATAATGAAATATAGAATATGTGAAAAGAAAAAAATGGTGGAGGCATATCTTGAGAAAAGAGATAATATCACTAATAATAAGTCCGGATAGTAGAATGTTTGCGTGAAGGGCAGAAATTATGACGAATAAAAATATTATTATTTATGTATATATATATATTATATGCCTCCACCTGTTTCATTTCACATATTCGTTATTTCATTATGAACCTCTCATTGCAGTCTTACTATCTCCTGTTTAACACAGACCACTTTGTACTAGCCACTCACCTGACACGTTTTATAATTTTGACTTTTAATTCATAATATGGGAATATTCCACACTACGAAATATTACAAGTTTGTCTTGAATTGTTTCTATCTGGGTATTCCTATTGTCTACATTGTCTGCTGTTGTCATATTAAACCAATTTCATAGAATAAATCAAATTACACAGCGCTCAATATAACCACTATGTAAATCAGTTTCACTTTGATATCATTGCGGTTTTAGTGAAGGGATGAATACATTTAAAATATGATACACCAATAAGAGAAAACTGCTTTGAATATATTAAATTCTACTTGAAACAATAATAACCACATCAAACTCTACTTACATGCTTCGCTTGGCTTGATGAATACTGCAAACGCTTGAACAAACAGCAACAGCACAAAGAATCTCTTCATCGACATTATCATCATCATGAAATCAGCGAGCGTGTTGAGCAAATGAAAACAAGACTTTATATAGTCTCTTCACTGATTTAATTAACACTTGCCACGTGTAAGACCATAAATAATTCTAAAAATAATGTGAAATACCACCTCATTTTATTCTGAAAGAATGTGGCCTGATAATAATTACAATTAGAATCATATATCTGTTTATGTTGTTGATTTCATTCACACAAGGTCACCGGAATCAAAAGTACACTAGCTTAACAAAGAATATCTGAGGTGATTCCAATCACCATACATGAGGAATTTTACATAATTTTAGAACGTCATATAGATAATTTTCGATGATTTGCACATATGTGAAAATGTCGCTGACAACACGGAAACGCTGAAGCGTAGTGGATTCGTTAAGGAATAGTTTAGAAGCATATCATATCATGTCTCAAATGACCTATAGAATGGATGCAATTATAAATAAGCTCAGCAATTTGAAACACTCAGGGTTTGTTTCATTTGGACAAGCAAGATTCTCTTCTTTTATACAGATGTCAGATCTATTTGTCAATGCCTGAATATATTATCATGCATATGTATTGCATGGGTTCCACATCTTTCTTATCTCTCATTGAAAGCAAACAAACTTACGACTGAATGACTGCGTTCATTGCCATTCATCACCAAGAAACCCACCACTTACGAATCTCGTTTAATTGAGAGTTACTTCAGATAAATCACCTCTTGACATCAAGTTTCTGGTCAAGACATTCACTTGACTTCAGCATTTCCAAATATCTGTCCTTACTAATTTCCCCAAACAGACAGTTAGTTGCATTGGCAAATAGATACAGGTTGAAGCATATCAGCCGATGATGTGGTTGGTATATGCATTTGCATGTAGTCGAAGTCCACACTCAGATCCTCAATGATGGGCAAATATTTACGCCAAATATGAGTAGCTCAGAAACACATGTAAACCACCAATTTCACTTACCAGTTGTCGTCATTCTCTAACATCATTTGTAAACAAGGTCCAGCTAGCTACATTACATCAGCTGCATATATATGTTCAGTGCACGAATGTTCTAAATGTGCACGACAACGTGTGAAATACGTCATGGTTCTGTGGTTCAACGGTCGAATAATCGTCTCGCTACTGCCTGGTAATGAATCCATCATGTCTGGCGAATAAAGGCGACTTGCTGATGAGAGACCGGTCGGTATTCACTGCTACTTCAAAATGTCTGACCAAGCTCAAACACATCTGAATAACAATGATTTTTGTGACAAAAATGAATCGACGAAATCATTTTGAGAATTCAGACACTCAGATTAATTATTCGTCAGAAACTCATCTCTCAGACATAACACATAAACAACAAATGACCATCCCTAAGATGGTTCCATTGACTGAAAGACTAGACTACGGAGTATATCAACTGTCCATGCAGTGCATACAGAGAATGGTGGCATTGAAATCGTTTAGATCTCCCTGCAAGATTATTCATGACAATAGATCTGAAAGGCTCACACCTTTCTTAGCTATGATTTGTCGAATAATTACTGAGATATGATGCTGAGTGGTTATTGATAAAGGTATAATTACGATGGCAAAGCAGTTTTTCGGCCTAGAAGAAGAAGGAAAACTTTTTCTCTATGCAGGCAAAATGTTTGGGATCACAAATAATTGGGATGCTGTGGTTGGCTTGACTACGACATGGTTCAAAGTTTCCTGCTAGATTTCAAGGTGTAAACGTCAGTCTTCATATGTCTACTTAAGGAAGGTGAGGAAGTGAAAGTTGTGCTGGATGAGCGTCCAGCATTACACAAGAGGCAGTGATTAGTTTCGATTCGTTTCACCCGGGTATACAACGTTGACATTCCTTCATCTCCTAAAACGCCTTGTTTCACAAACTAAAGAAATTGACCATAAATGCACAAATCCAGCTCGTATTCCTCTTGCAGATATCAAAAGATGAGCCTCGTGTACAGACGAGTGCTATCTGATATTTCTTTCCATTATGTCACTGCCTTTCCAACAGAAACAACTAGATGAAACCCTACCAGTTCTAGTATTTTTCCATGCCCAAATGCTTTCTGTATATCCAGTGCTGGAGCTCATGTTCTATACTCTGAAGTCACTCCAGGTCAGTCTTGAACAATGTACGTAATTCATAAAATATAAGGTAGTCCTTATTCCACTGCATCACATTTACTGAGCATGCCACCATTCTGCATATGGATTTACGCCAACTGGTCAGTGGTTTCGACGACTGTTATCGTCCCGAAGCTCTACTTTTGTTACTGGATTACGAGATTATGTGTTGTGTGACCATGTATTAGTAGTGGATTTGAATTTAAAGTGTGCAAATTAACAGGCATTGGGTAGCCATTCAGTCTAAAGTTATTATTATTATTATAAATACCTACGATTCCAAGTGGAATTCAGGGCTTCAACTGTACATGTACACTGTGTCCTACTTTCTGCCGTCCTCATCAGCTTGTCCCACGATTCCCCGTCATCTCTCATCTCCTCCTCACATTATCACTTCCATGTCACCCTCGTCACTTCCCACTGGGATTCCACTCGACCAACGGCCTGTAGCGCGATGTCGTTTGACGGCCTCCTCAAAGTATGCTCGAACAATCTCTCTCTTCTCCTGCATATTCGATCAGCAGTCGGCCCTTCGTTGCCTTTTTGAAAATTCTTTCTGGCCATTTGATATTCATTACGAGAGCAGCGAAGGGAGCAGCTACTGACAAGAGTCTGTAACTTGTTGGAAATCCCCTTCGTGACACACAGTGCAAGTTTATGATCCGTATAGAAGAGCTGACTGACTTGACATTTGTGTTGAAAATCCGAATCTTGTTCCTTGTGCTGAATCAGTGCGGAAGGGTTCCCAACTGGCTTAGGATCGGTGAAGGAGCATTTCACATTCTCGAATCTGGATGGTTTTGACATCTTCATCCATGCTGAGCGCCTGTGATTGAAACCGTGCCTCCTAGATAAGTGAAGGAAGTAACCTCTGTCAAAGTTCCCATGTTGGTGGTGATCGATGCTGGTTTCTGTTGTTGCTGTCATTGTTCGCTGGTTATCTTCATCACCTTCGTCTTCTCCATGTCCATCTGGTGTTCTGTCTTTGCTTCCTGCCTCCTGTCCTCTGTCAGTCTTCTGGTTTTCGTCTGTAAGTCTTCGAGTTTTAGTGACATTAGACATACATCATCTGATAAATCCAGATCGTACACAGTCTTATTGTCCATGGTCAAGAGTACTTCTCTCTGTTCACTCCCTGTTCACAGCCTCACGCACAATCCAGTCCATCACAATTTAGAATATCATCGGTGACGCTGAACAGCCTTGTTTTACTCTTGTATTCACTTCGAACGCCTCACTGAGTTTCCGGTTGTGGATCACTTGACAGGTGGCACTGTCAAATAACCAGTTGTTGCACGAGACTGATAATGACTTGAGCACTGCACGCTGTAGTGTTAAGTAGTTTCCTAGTTACCTGTCAGTCAATGCCGTATATCGAAGGCCTTTTCGAAGTCATTGAAGTTAAGGTACAGTCAGTCTACAGTAAGACGCCTATGTCCAACTGCATAGTGAAAGTAAATTACAGTAGTAAATGGACAATAATAAAACACGAAACCTAATTTTCGAGATGTCCGTCTTAGGCTTACGATCTACTTATAAAGGCGTTTAGTAACAGTACGGCGTAGTGCACACTAACTCTGAGACATAGAATGGCTGCCAATCTATACCCTGACCTAAATTTCATTACAGTTGAATTAGGTTGAAAGAAACACGAAGAACGCTGTTAGCAAAGACTAAGTTACTAAATACCAGTATCTGCATTACGTTAAAATGTAGACCACCCAGTAGACACACAAAACTGATAAGTTGACTGCTTTTGCTTTATCTCTGTTAAAGTATCACATTACCTCATTCATTTTCTTTATTTCTTCCATATTATCACTTTCAAACACCACTGACTATATCGTCCTCATCACCTCATGTTTTGTTATATCACATTCTGTAAGCGATACTGTTTGTGATATTGATATTATCCACGGACCGAATGAACACGTTTGTACATTTTTACAAGTTGCAAAATTCACCTTTTGACAATAAAACTTGTTATGTAGTGCTTTAAATGTATACAGAGAATTAGAACTCTAGCGGTAAATAATTTCCTGCGGCTATTAGACTACAGCTGTCATCATCACTGTTTATTTGTATCAATTAGACCGAAAGTACGCGATCAAGCATCTACGCCACTTGAAACGCTGTCATTAATTCGTGCATGGTTGTTGGTTAAGGGAAAATCACTACCCAGCAGTACCTATCGCAAAATGTGGATAGTATTGTGGATTGTCTAGATTTTCACTTTCCTGCTGGTTGACTAATTGTTCTCTGATCACAGTTGCCACGTGTAAGACCATAAATAATTCTAAAAATAATTTAAAATACCACCTCATTTTTTCTGAAAGAATGTGGCCTGATAATAATTGCAATTATAATCATATACCTGTTTATGTTGTTTATTTCATTCACTAGGTCACCGGAATCAAAAGTACACTAGCTTAACAAAGAATTTCTGAGGTAATTCTAATCACCGTACGTGAGGAATTTTATATTATTTTACAACCGCATATAGATAATTTTCGATGATTTGCACATATGTGAAAATGTCACTGACAACACGGAAACGCTGAAGCGTAGTGGATTCGTTAAGGAATAGTTTACAAGCATATCATATCATGTCTCAAATGACCTATAGAATGGATGCAATTATAAATAAGCTCAGCAATTTGAAACACTCAGGGTTTGTTTCATTTGGACAAGCAAGATTCTCTTCTTTTATACAGATGTCAGATCTATTTGTCAATGCCTGAATATATTATCATGCATATGTATTGCATGGGTTCCACATCTTTCTTATCTCTCATTGAAAGCAAACAAAATTACGACTGAATAACTGCGTTCATTGCCATTCATCACCAAGAAACCCACCACTTACGAATCTCGTTTAATTGAGAGTTACTTCAGATAAATCACCTCTTGACATCAAGTTTCTGGTCAAGACATTCACTTGACTTCAGCATTTCCAAATATCTGTCCTTACTAATTTCCCCAAAATGACAGTTAGTTGCATTGGCAAATAGATACAGGTTGAAGCATATCAGCCGATGATGTGGTTGGTATATGCATTTGCATGTAGTCGAAGTCCACACTCAGATCCTCAATGATGGGCAAATATTTACGCCAAATATGAGTAGCTCAGAAACACATGTAAACCACCAATTTCACTTACCAGTTGTCGTCATTCTCTAACATCATTTGTAAACAAGGTCCAGCTAGCTACATTACATCAGCTGCATATATATGTTCAGTGCACGAATGTTCTAAATGTGCACGACAACGTGTGAAATACGTCATGGTTCTGTGGTTAGACGGTCGAATAATCGTCTCGCTACTGCCTGGTAATGAATCCATCATGTCTGGCGAATAAAGGCGACTTGCTGATGAGAGACCGGTCGGTATTCACTGCTACTTCAAAATGTCTGACCAAGCTCAAACACATCTGAATAACAATGATTTTTGTGACAAAAATGAATCGACGAAATCATTTTGAGAATTCAGACACTCAGATTAATTATTCGTCAGAAACTTATCTCTCAGACGTAACACACAAACAACAAATGACTATCCCTAAGATGGTTCCATTGACTGAAAGACTAGACTACGGAGTATATCAACTGTCCATGCAGTGCATACAGAGAATGGTGGCATTGAAATCGTTTAGATCTCCCTGCAAGATTATTCATGACAATAGATCTGAAAGGCTCACACCTTTCTTAGCTATGATTTGTCGAATAATTACTGAGATATGATGCTAAGTGAATAATGATATCGGTATAATTACGATGGCAAAGCAGGATTTCGGCCTAGAAGAAGAAGGAAACATTTCGTCTCTATGCGTGCAAAATGTTTGGGATCACAAATAATTCGGATGCTGTGGTTGGCTTGACTACGACATGGTTCAAAGTTTCCTGCTAGATTTCAAGGTGTAAACGTCAATGTATACATGTCTACTGAAGGAAGGTGAGGAAGTGAAAGTTGTGCTGGATGAACGTCCAGCATTACACAAGAGGCAGTGATTAGTTTCGATTCGTTTCACCCGGGTATACAACGTTGACATTCCTTCATCCTCTAAAACGCCTTGTTTCACAAACTAAAGAAATTGACCATAAATGCACAAATCCAGCTCGTATTCCTCTTGCAGATATCAAAAGATGAGCCTCGTATACAGACGAGTGCTATCTGATATTTCTTTCTCTTATGTCACTGCCTTTCCAACAGAAACAACTAGATGAAACCCTACCAGTTCTAGTATTTTTCCATGCCCAAATGCTTTCTGTATATCCAGTGCTGGAGCTCATGTTCTATAATCTGAAGTCACTCCAGGTCAGTCTTGAACAATGTCCAAAATTCATAAAATATAAGATAGTCCTTATTCCACTGCATCACATTTACTGAGCATACCACCTTTCTGCATATGGATTTACGACAACTAGTCAGCGGTTTCGATGAATGTTATCGTCCGAAAGCCCTACTTGTGTTACTGGATTACGAGATAATGTGTTGTGTGACCATGTATTAGTAGTGGATTTGAATTTAAAGTGTGCCAACTAACAGGCATTGGGTAATTCCATTATGGGTAAATTTTATTTTGATAGAGTCACACAGTGTTATACAGTAATATTTACTGATGACGTTTCGAGCACAATTTATTGCTCATAATCATATCAAGTTGATATGATTATGAGCAATAAATTGTGCTCGAAACGTCATCAGTAAATATTACTGTATAACACTGTGTGACTCTATCAAAATAAAATGGAATTACACTCTACCACAGTGCCCAAGTTTTATTCTTATATCAAGGCATTGGGTAACCATTCAATCTAAAGTTATTATTGTTATTATAAATACCTACGATTCCAAGTGGAATTCAGGGCTTCAACTGTACATGTACACTGTGTCCTACTTTCTGCCGTCCTCATCAGCTTGTCTCACGGCTTCCCATCACCTCTCATCTCCTACTCACATTACCACATCCATGTCACCCTCGTCACTTCCCACTGGGATTCCACTCGACCAACGGCCTGTTGCGCGATGTCGTTTGACGGCCTACTCAAAGTGTGCTCGATCCATCTTTTTCTTCTCCTGCATATTCGATCAGCAGTCGGCCCTTCGTTGCCTTTTTGAAAATTCTTTCTGGCCATTTGATATTCACTACGAGAGCAGCGAAGGGAGCAGCTGTTGACAAGAGTCTGTAACTTGTTGGAAATCCCCTTCGTGACACGCAGTGCAAGTTTATGATCCGTATAGAAGAGCTGACTGACTTGACATTTGTGTTGAAAATCCGAATCTTGTTCCTTGTGCTGAATCAGTGCGGAAGGGTTCCCAACTGGCTTAGGATCGGTGAAGGAGCATTTCACATTCTCGAATCTGGATGGTTTTGACACCTTCATCCATGCTGAGCGCCTGTGATTGAAACCGTGCTTCCTAGATAAGTGAAGGAAGTAACCTCCGTCAAAGTTCCCATGTTGGTGGTGATCGATGCTGGTTTCTGTTGTTGCTGTCATTGTTCGCTGGTTATCTTCATCACCTTCGTCTTCTCCATGTCCATCTGGTGTTCTGTCTTTGCTTTCTGCCTCCTGTCCTCTGTCAGTCTTCTGGTTTTCGTCTGTAAGTCTTCCAGTTTTATTGACATTAGACATACATCATCTGATAAATCCAGATCGTACACAGTCTTATTGTCCATGGTCAAGAGTACTTCTCTCTGTTCACTCCCTGTTCACAGCCTCACGCACAATCCAGTCCATCACAATTTAGAATATCATCGGTGACGCTGAACAGCCTTGTTTTACTCTTGTATTCACTTCGAACGCCTCACTGAGTTTCCGGTTGTAGATCACTTGACAGGTGGCACTGTCAAATAACCAGTTGTTGCATGAGACTGATAATGACTTGAGCACTGCACGCTGTAGTGTTGAAGTAGTTTCCTAGTTACCTGTCAGTCAATGCCGTATATCGAAGGCCTTTTCGAAGTCATTGAAGTTAAGGTACAGTCAGTCTACAGTAAGACGCCTATGTCCAACTGCATAGTGAAAGTAAATTACAGTAGTAAATGGACAATAATAAAACACGAAACTTAATTTTCGAGATGTCCGTCTTAGGCTTACGATCTACTTATAAAGGCGTTTAGTGACAATACGGCGTAGTGCACACTAACTCTGAGACATAGAATGGCTGCCAATCTATACCCTAACCTAAATTTCATTACAGTTGAATTAGGTTGAAAGAAACACGAAGAACGCTGTTAGCAAAGACTAAGTTACTAAATACCAGTATCTGCATTACGTTAAAATGTAGACCAACCAGTAGACACACAAAACTGATAAGTTGACTGCTTTTGCTTTATCTCTGTTAAAGTATCACATTACCTCATTCATTTTCTTTATTTCTTCCATATTATCACTTTCAAACACCACTGACTATATCATCCTCATCACCTCATGTTTTGTTATATCACATTCTGTAAGCGATACTGTTTGTGATATTGATATTATCCACGGACCGAATGAACACGTTTGTACATTTTTACAAGTTGCAAAATTCACCTTTTGACAATAAAACTTGTTATGTAGTGCTTTAAATGCATACAGAGAATTAGAACTCTAGCGGTAAATAATTTCCTGCGGCTATTAGACTACAGCTGTCATCATCACTGTTTAATTGTATCAATTAGACCGAAAGTACGCGATCAAGCATCTACGCCACTTGAAACGCTGTCATTAATTCGTGCATGGTTGTTGGTTAAGGGCAAATCACTACCCAGCAGTACCTATCGCAAAATGTGGATTGTATTGTGGATTGTCTAGATTTTCACTTTCCTGCTGGTTGACTAATTGTTCTCTGATCACAGTTGCCACGTGTAAGACCATAAATAATTCTAAAAATAATTTAAAATACCACCTCATTTTTTCTGAAAGAATGTGGCCTGATAATAATTGCAATTATAATCATATACCTGTTTATGTTGTTTATTTCATTCACTAGGTCACCGGAATCAAAAGTACACTAGCTTAACAAAGAATTTCTGAGGTAATTCTAATCACCGTACGTGAGGAATTTTATATTATTTTACAACCGCATATAGATAATTTTCGATGATTTGCACATATGTGAAAATGTCACTGACAACACGGAAACGCTGAAGCGTAGTGGATTCGTTAAGGAATAGTTTAGCAGCATATCATACCATGTCTCAAATGACCTATAGAATGAATGCAATTATAAATAAGCTCAGCAATTTGAAACACTCAGGGTTTGTTTCATTTGGACAAGCAAGATTCTCTTCTTTTATACAGATGTCAGATCTATTTGTCAATGCCTGAATATATTATCATGCATATGTATTGTTGCATGGGTTCCACATCTTTCTTATCTCTCATTGAAAGCAAACAAAATTACGACTGAATAACTGCGTTCATTGCCATTCATCACCAAGAAACCCACCACTTACGAATCTCGTTTAATTGAGAGTTACTTCAGATAAATCACCTCTTGACATCAAGTTTCTGGTCAAGACATTCACTTGACTTCAGCATTTCCAAATATCTGTCCTTACTAATTTCCCCAAAAAGACAGTTAGTTGCATTGGCAAATAGATACAGGTTGAAGCATATCAGCCGATGATGTGGTTGGTATATGCATTTGCATGTAGTCGAAGTCCACACTCAGATCCTCAATGATGGGCAAATATTTACGCCAAATATGAGTAGCTCAGAAACACATGTAAACCACCAATTTCACTTACCAGTTGTCGTCATTCTCTAACATCATTTGTAAACAAGGTCCAGCTAGCTACATTACATCAGCTGCATATATATGTTCAGTGCACGAATGTTCTAAATGTGCACGACAACGTGTAAAATACGTCATGGTTCTGTGGTTAGACGGTCGAATGATCGTCTCGCTACTGCCTGGTAATGAATCCATCATGTCTGGCGAATAAAGGCGACTTGCTGATGAGAGACCGGTCGGTATTCACTGCTACTTCAAAATGTCTGACCAAGCTCAAACACATCTGAATAACAATGATTTTTGTGACAAAAATGAATCGACGAAATCATTCTGAGAATTCAGACACTCAGATTAATTATTCGCCAGAAACGTATCTCTCAGACATAACACATAAACAACAAATGACTATCCCTAAGATGGTTCCATTGACTGAAAGACTAGACTACGGAGTATATCAACTGTCTATGCAGTGCATACAGAGAATGGTGGCATGGAAATCGTTTAGATCTCCCTGCAAGATTATTCATGACAATAGATCTGAAAGGCTCACACCTTTCTTAGCTATGATTTGTCGAATAATTACTGAGATATGATGCTGAGTGGTTATTGATAAAGGTATAATTACGATGGCAAAGCAGGATTTCGGCCTAGAAGAAGAAGAAGGAAACCTTTTTCTCTATGCAGGCAAAGTGTTTGGGATCACAAATAATTGGGATGCTGTGGTTGGCTTGACTACGACATGGTTCAAAGTTTCCTGCTAGATTTCAAGGTGTAAACATCAATCTATACATGTCCACTGAAGGAAGGTGAGGAAGTGAAAGTTGTGCTGGATGAACGTCCAGCATTACACAAGAGGCAGTGATTAGTTTCGATTCGATTCACCCGGATATACAACTGACATGCATATATATATATATGATAGTCATGATCAACTCTTGAAATACTCAGGTTCATTTGTTGATTGTTCCTAGGTCGGTGAATGTCTGGGTCACTGTGTTTGACACGAAGTTGTGCAATGTAATCAATACGCAAATCTGTGTAACATATATTCGAGAATTTTGCTATTATGATAAATCAATTCACGAAACACTGATTTCACTGCGCTTGGTAACCCATGCGTTTAATTGTTGATGTGGGTTTGAACTGGTCATCTGTCACAGGTTTGTGTCGGTGTCGTTCTGCGTCAGACTGTGCTGATGAAGTCGTCTCTGTCATATTGACAGTGAACAGAAATTTCCGGAAAATATTCCAGATAGCCAAGAACACAGCAGTTCACAGTTCCGTGCTATTGACATCAGTTGACATGTGATAGAATCGAGTGTAGGACAAACGGTCTGTTTATTCAACTCATAGAATCCTCAAGGTTGAATTAATCGATAAAGAGTTTTGTAGACATGATGACTACCATAACCTCAGTCCTATTCATATGGCTGCTTATGTAGTTTGATGATACTTATGTCTACTGCTGTCGTTTGGATGCCTAGGAATTCCTTGTCTCTCCTTCAGATTGTGTCCCTTTTGTCTTCGGAGTCCTTACATGCGAATGTCGATCATTTTCCCTCTACGTATTAGGTCAAATAACCTGAATAGATATGCATATGGAAATTGCTATTCAGTGAAGATCACAAAAACAGCATAATAAACAAGGTATAGTCTCACCATGAAGACAATAGCAACCTCGTCTATGTATATTTGATTACTACTCAGCATATAAGAACTGTCCCCCTATGACTGAAACTCTGTGTACACTGCGATGAGGATACAGTGTGTATTTGCACTACGCCTTCATATTTTGCCACAGTTAGATGTGTATACTGGTGTTGTGATCACATCTCTCATCATTACCTACATTTAATGTTTCATTAGTAAAGCCTACACACATACCAAGTGTAAGTGGGTGACGGCCACATATATCCTCATAGAACTACCCACAATGAAATTCTGTATCTATAAGTACATTTTGCTAAAATGATAAACAACATATGACATACTCTTTTTCTACAAACCTATTCAGAATAATTTAGACTGAAAGAGATGAAACTCATTACAGATTATTCTAGAAACAAAAAGTACTTCTTGCCATCATTATGTTCACTTTATTTTATGTATAAGGTCACGTAATTTGCCAAAAATTGATTACATACCAGTGTGTGTGTTAAAATTACAGACCAAAAAGTACAGAAAATAATACACTTCTCATCGAGAAGTAATTCCATCACATCCGTCACTTACACACCTCGTTGTGGTGCACATTAACGTGATCGTCGTGAAATCAAGTGAAATATGGGCTTCCAGTGTACACTGTAATCGCACATGAGGTGGAAAGTAATTAACTCATCATTTTTCAAATAAATCCAACAAGAATGTTCTGTCACTTGGCAGAATGAGATTCAGGATATTGGGGTGCACAGAATCTAGTTTATCAAGCTGGTCAGGCAATGTAGCAATTATCTAGACACTGGGTGATCCAAGATTTTAAAGGCAAAGTCACATTCTTTTGACTTTTTCCAAATATGAAGAGAAGGTGGTGATAGAGGAGTCGTAAACTCAAATATACATACAGACCACATAGTACAATATATGTTATTTGATGAAGACACAATTGGTACCAGTGAGTGAAAGGGTACAGACACCGAGGGCAACAAGAGCAAAATCTGAAAGAAAGACAGTGAATTCCTAGGCATCCAAACGACTGCATTCAACGTAGATATCATCAAACTATATATGAGCAACTGTCTGAATAGCACTGAGGTTATGGTAGCAATCATGTCTACAAAACTCTAAATTGGTTAATTCAACCTTGAGGATTCTATGAGTTGAATAAGCAGACTGTCTGTCCTACACTCGATTCTGTCACATGTCAAATGGTCGCAGAAACAATGGCTTTCTTTCTGAACATACACCGAAATCCCTGCATCTGAAGAGAACTTACTCTTATATGAGTGATCTTACAGTACGTCTCCTTGATTCAGGTCATGCGATGGAAATCACGATGTCTTTTATAATTATCAATAGACAAATCTGAGGAATGCAGGCTCACATCCTTTTTCTCACTCGAATACTAAAACCAGTACAAGTAAGACGAGCTGAAACGAAGAAATCGGCATACAGTATTATACAAGAGTATTATAGCATACAGGGAACATCTGCATTGTCGCGCGCTGTCAACTTTCAACTTACTGCTTGCACACATTCCACCGTGCTATTTATACTCGAAGTCAACCTGTGAAGCGAACACACCGCCACACTCACTTACTCACTCACTCACTCACCCACCCACCGACTCAGTGAATCACCCAAACAGAGGTGGTAATGATCAACTGAGTCATTGATGAATGCGCGTAATGTGAGTGACTTACACTCACTTATTCGCTTTTTCCCTCAATTCACTGACTTCTGATGACTTCATTGACAGGTTGACTGACTGATGATTTGCTTGATTTGTTGGATGCATTTCACATTTGCCTTTCACCTGTTCCCATCGTGGTGAGTCATTTTGTTTTGATAGTTGCAAAAGCTGTCAAGGCTTCCTAAGTGAACACGATGGACTTGCATTTCCATTGAAGCATATCAGTCAAGGTGTTCAAGATGTGGGCGCACTGGGGAATAGGGCGACGGTAGTAGCTAACCATTGAAAGAAAGATGCGTAATGCCTTGAGAGATGTGAGTAGAGGGAAGTTTTGGATAGTCTCTACCCGTTCAGATTATGGATAGATCCCATCCTTATCTATCCTGTGTCTCAAGAAATTCAAAGAAGTGACACCTATCTGGCACTTTGCTAAAATGATTGTGAGGGAGTGTGTTGTACGCCTTTGGAAAATGGTCTGCAAGTGAAGTCAATGTGTTTCCTCATCTTGACTCGCTACCAAAATATCATCCAGGTAGGCAAAGGCGAAATCGAGACCACGCAAAACATCATGGATAAAGCGCTGGGAAGTTTCTGCAGCGTTCCAAAGGCCGAAAGGCATTCGAAGAAATTCGAAAAGGCAACACTAGGAATTTCGAGACTAACGACGCCTACTGCTAGCACGTGAAAAGGATCTATTACGAGTCAAGTTGGTGCGACTACCCAAGCAACCTCTGGCTTTCATCTCTTGTCTAATACTACATATCTCCTCGTAAAGCTCGGTTATGTGAGCCAGAGCATCGAAGCTTGATAACCCCTCGGCAGAAGAGTCCTTGGTCTGAGCGGGATTATCGGTTACCGCAGCCGAAATGCTCATGTTGGATCTAGTAGCCTACACTGCTCTATTGGCTGCCTTGGCTAGTTCCTGTAAGAAGGACCTGTAGATCGGAGCTAAAATGCTCTGAATCGTCTGAGGCAATCTTTGTAACCAAACCTGTTTTAAGAAGGCATTATCTATTGTAAAATCAGTGACTAACTGCTTCATCTGTCGTAACATTTGAGTGGGCTTTCTGTCACCGAGCTGAACATCTCGAAAAATTTCTTGCACTTTCTGTTGGTCAGTGAGTGCAACGAGCTCAATCAGTGCCTGCTTGAGACGCTCATACAGGTCGGGGAACGGGTCCTCGAGAACGTCAGACACCTCCTCCATGGCATTCTTGGGAAGACTCACAATTACCAGGTTTACCTTGGTGTCTTGTGAATGTATGTGTCTGAGGGCGAACAGAGCTTCTACATGGCCGAACCATGCTGCAGGACGATGTGTCCAGAAGATGGGGAGTTTAGCAGTTTAAATTTCGGCAAAGTTAAGCTTGAGATATTCAACAGGTCCTAAAATGCCAACTACCCAAAAAGTAGCCATGGCCTTGAAAGGTATTTTTCTCTAACTGAACTCTAACACTAATCTATCCCAAAACTAATCTATGCCTAACGTGACCCTAACCTTCCGATAATTCAAATTTAACATTAACCTTCCCCTACCTAAGCTTAGGCTAACCAGACATCTTATCTGATATCACCACACTTCATCAGACATTTCTATTGCATATAGTACCATTCGCCTGGTCCCCTATCTTGCTGCGATTGAGCATTCCAAAATCATTGGTTCCTTCACATCTTTAGGGTGTCTAAAGTTCAACTTTCCCGGTATTTCTACATTGTATATAAACAAAACACTTTGAGTGAGTGTTATTTAACGCCTTACAATCTGTTGAACTTGAACAGAGCAGTGAAAGGCTTAGTAGACTCTTTTTGGTCAGAATAACATATCACTTCTTAAAATAATACAGTGAAGAGTCTAATCACTGATGTATGAGGCTGGTCGAAAACACATTTGATTCTCCTTTCCCTACTAACATATACTACGCAAGTGTAAGTAAGTTTCAAGCACCTTCTATAAACAAAAGCCATCATTCAGGAGAAATGATGAGGTTTTATTCAAGCTAATAACATGGAAGAAAAGTAGTTTTATACAAAAACGGGTTTTACTTAAAACCTAGAAGTTTAAGTATTTATGTAGCGCTTCCTAGTACCACCGATAATTCTTCTGAAGAATTTTTAAATACCACTGAAGGTGACAAGTCAGATAGTGAACACAATAAAAATTATTGAAAAGTTGTTAATTTAGGTGTTTCTTGATTGCTCTTCCAATTTACATGATCATTTAAACAACAAGTTAATTCTTCATAGGTATCCGCTGTTTGTAGACAACTTTCAGATGGTGACAAAGTAGAACGTTGAGTGTACATTGAAAGTGAAGGACTAGTTACTGGTGTGTAAGAGATTGTACCAAAACGTAATCTAGACATCGCATTTGATGGACGTGTATAACGTACTGATCGACGTTGAACAAAATGTTCATTATTTGGAAGTCGTGGTAAAGTAGATGAATTTCTCAGTGCACTTTTTGGTGAAGTTCTCCTTAATGAATGATGAAAAGTATTATTGTTTGGTGAAAATTTCATTGTATCATGATGGTTTTCATTCTCATGTTGTGGTAAGAAGTATTCCGTTGATGATAAACATTCAGTTGGATATGAGCTTGGTTCATAACTGATATTTGTCCATAAAGCGCTACAAATTAATACAAAATATTACATAAAATACTTTCAATTTTCAATCTGAAGGTTTGATTACCTAAAATGATTATCATAAGGTTATTTTGCGCATTTAAATGAAAAAACAAATGTTCCTTAGAAAGTGGATTAAATTCGAAAGGGGAAATAATAAATCAGGAGTGATTCAAAGTACTTTTTTCATGGATTTCTGCGCCTTGCCCTCTTACTGCATACAGTTGTTCATCAAAACGTCAAGGACAGGTATTATCTAACATGCTTTTGCTCACTTGGAGTTATTTGCATAGGTTGTACTGACGAAACACTTTCCTGACTCGCACAACAATACTTACTAACATGATTGTCGCAAGAAGAAATTAGGAGAGTCAACACTTCGAATTCCGAGAACATTATTGTTTCCCATCCATCAGGAAACATTGTATCAACCCTATTTTACTGCCTTTGCGTTGATTTCAATTCTCGGTTCTCAATTTTGTGGGCACTAAATTCTATGTGCCTTTTTCATGGCCCACTTTCAATTATTTCTGTTCTTCTTGATTATGAATTATCTGCAAAAGCTATTCGTTACTTATTTAATTACTGTTGTGATATGTGCTACTGACAAGACTTATAAGTAGTATATGTCTTCATACATAAATCAGTATGTCATCTGTAAGAATATCGAAAAGCGGAAAGGTGGGTTTTTATAGCGAAGAGAAGAAATGAACGATGCTTGCAAAACTTCATGGGAAACATGACAGATAGGTAGAGAAGTGCAATGCTGAAGAGATGTGCAAATTGTGATTATAGTATATGTTAAACGTACTTTGCCTGTCTTCACATCGAGTTGTCAACAAATAATTCCGTTGGCAAACATTTATTTATTTATTTATTCATGTATTCTTGGACATAGACAAGACACTCTTTAAATGTAACCGTAGTAGTCATTGTATTCAAAAGCCTTTTTCAGGTCATGTTAACAGACGTTTGATAGTTGGGTACACTGTTGTTATGCTGGAGTTAACTAGTGATCAACTGGACTGAAAAGGAAGACCTCAAAGATCTCTGTTACACAGACCAACTAATCAGGTTCTGTTTCTTTACTTCATACTAACACCATTTTTTGATGATTTAACAAACAATTTTCAACTAGCTGGAGTATCATCTAGCTAGTGAATCACTGAGCATTGCACAGTGTTATTTCATCCAAATTCTCAGTAGTAGTTATCTTTTAGATGAAGGTTCCAAAGCGAAACGATAACCTCTGGAAGGATTGAATTGAGGTCTAATGGAAGTTATTCACCAATCACATTGAAAGGTGTGATGGAGTTGTGCAACCGACAACAGGTAATATTGGGAATGCATGAACCAATGGAATCCAGGTTAATGACTGAACTATCAATGCCTTTTTATAAGAAACGTCTAAGTTCAATAGTTTCCCTACTGTATTAATCCCTAGTGAAGATTCTATCAGAATTAATTACTAAACTGGCTAAGATGAAAGGTGTCTTCAGTGGAAGTAAGACGAACGCTAAGGGCTTGAAAAGAAATGAGGAATACGAGGGTTTACTTTGAATTTCAGACAGATTAGATTGCTATTTACTACACAAAGTTTTCTTCTAGATCAATTAAATTTATAGCACGTGCTTTTCACAGGCAACAATGACTCATATCGTAATACTAATGTCAAATCAGTTCTTCAATATGATTCAAGGACTTCGCATGTCACTAGAAACGTTTTTCTGGAGGTTACCGAAGACTTTCGTCAGTATGTGTCCGTCTTGCTCGACACCGAAGATCAAATGACTGGTTATAAAGAATTAACAACAAAGAAGTTTGGCAGTGTAGTGGACCAGCAAGGAAACTGTTGTTCAGCAAATATGCAGAAGGGCATGTTGATGAACTGAACATTCGATGAAGAGGCTACGGAATAACAGTACACACTAAGCCCTCTAGTGGAGGCCGAATGGAAGCAACGAGTTGGATGTTGGAGAGTGACATGGAAGAGATGATGAGAAGTGGAAATGGAAGTTTCTGTGCGCAGTCGTCTAGTCACGTAAAAATGATTGCAGATCACTGAGTCCAATACAGAATTGTCTTCGAGGGACTGTGTTCCATTCAGAAGCCAAGGAATGAATAATAATCATAAACGCCTAGCAGTCACTAGTTTTCTTTGTAAATACAACTCTCCTTACAAAACTGATAAGCGCATACTTTTGAATCCGAATTCTCTTTGGATGAGTTGTAATCTAGTTGCGTTATAAACTGCAGCGTGTTATGTTGGCATACCGTTCGTTGTAACGTCTATGTCTCCTTCAGTATCAACGACGAAATCTACAGGCTAACAGATAGCGTAGCAGTGAGCTCTCCACTGAGACTTCTCTTGGCCAACTGTATATAGCCAGAATCGAAGACAACTTCTTGTCATCGACTATCACTGGCCTCCAACTTTACAGGAGATACACTGATGATACTTTCATCGTTTGCGATGAGAACCTGGACCTCGGAAACTTACTTCAAACCTTCAACAATGCCCACAAAACATCGACTTCACTCTTGAAGCTGAGTCCGATGGAACGTTTCATTTCCTTGGTGTCCATCTGAAAAGAAACGTTGACAACATTCTGAAAACGTCCATATACAAAACGTCTACATGGAATGGATAATTCATCAGTTTCCCTTGTTGAAATCGTCTTTTTACTATTCCCTGTGATCAAATCTGTATATTCCGTGCTTTAAGAGTCATGAAATACTCTCATGATACTGATATGTTTGCATCACCGATAACTTCCTATTTAAATGAAGACGGCAGATTAATTAACATTTCAGTCTTAAGTGCTGATCGGTCAGGATCGAAGACTCCACACTGAAGGTCTTTTGACTATTTCCTCCAGCGGATAAAAACTGAATAAGATGCCCCACGATGGTGAGTCCTACAGCCAGTTTAAAACACTTAGTATTTCACCAGTAAACTGTGAACAGGACTGGAGACTGTCTACAACATCTCAACAGGATAATGTAGGTGGTAAGATGACAGATTCAGTTCATTACAAGGAGAAATATGGAGAAATACTATTACTTGTTACATAGAAAGCATCATATATATAAACATTACTCACCTTTTACGCACTGATGCTTTCTGATTACGTCGCCGACGATAGCAAATCAAACCAATGACAAGAATACCAATCAGCCATAATAATAAGCCTATTATAATGAACGCCTGTCAGTATTATAAGTAAAGCATATATTTAATTATCATTATTGTCAAGCGAAAAGAAAGTTATGAGAAACAATGCAAACAATGAGGCGAACTGAGGGAAATTGGAATTTCAGTCCACTGAATGACTGGTCATAGCCCTGGTCATGTAGACTCAAGGTCCTAGGTCCAGTCCATGGTGGTTGACAGGTGCACTCTCCTTAGAAGTACCTAACTAGGATGAACACGCAATGCAATACTGCTGTGTTTTCGAAAGTTTTTTAAACTTGTGTCTTGTCCTGAAGAAGTCTATGTTGAAATACAGGTTGAACTGTACAGCTGTTTCGTTCTAGTTTGGGACTCCTCAACAGTAGGCATCCACCGGAGTCCGAACCCACGACATACCAGTTACAAGGTAAGTGGGTATGCCTTTCAGCCACTAGGACTTGATCCAATCGCTGATGAATTCCAACTGTAACTGTGGTGCTGTGATACAATGCGTTCCATCGGAATATTATTCTGACAGTAAGAATAATTGTATTTAATGGTATTCCCACAGTTCATTACTGCATTAGCAACAGAATAATGTGTATTTTGAGAATTATATTTCATGTAGTTTAATGTGAACCAAAATCATACGCTCAGTGATTTGCTAAAGAATGTAGATTATATATATCTACATAAGCTCAAGCTTCAGGCCCTATGCTACTCTGGAAATGCAAATAGAATATAAAATAAATTTTTAAATCATCAACAATTCGATATTCGATAACCTGGTCTAAAAAGGTTGCATTGAGGAATCCTTTCCTGTCATCTATCAGGTAGCAGATAAATTATTAAAAGCCTCTTGGTACTGAACACTTACAGTAACACAAGTCAATGCAATTCGCTTTAAACAACCAAAACACTGCAGACAAAGGAATCAGGTAAAGACACTATTGATACCCTGATCTGCTTTCGAATATGTACATTCATAAATTCTCTATAATTTTTCTTACTTTATCTGATATTTACGGTGCGGTAATCTATCGATATTGTTGATTCAGTATTATTTAAGAAAACAGTAATGTTGTTAATAGCAATAATCCTCTAATTATTATGGATAAATAACTTAGAAACAAAGAATTCAGCGAAGGAAACTCCTACGAACAACCTACTCTGGCCGTCCACTGGTGCACCTTAGTGTCAGGCAAATGTTACCTCGATTGTCTAATTCTACGTGTATGTATATGTTCACCTGCTCTTGTGGAGTTAGCTACACAGGACGTTCGTCGAGAAGCATATCCCCCAGTGTTCGAGAGCACCTTGCAGTTTGGCTGAGCAAAGGAGAACGTAAAGGTATTAATTCATCGATATAACAACACATTGTAGATACTGATAACGCGGCATCTGACACATCGTTTAATATTGTCTACAAAGTCCGATAAAGTTTGCTGAAAGGGACACGTTTGCATTTGCTTTGTATAGCAGAGGCTTTAGCAATACATAACATAAAGCCAGAACTTTGTGCACAGAAAATGTTTGTACGATCTCTTTCGTTACCCCATGGTCTTGATTTTACTATGTGATTCACACAACAACTTTGTTATCCATCTCTATTCCATATTCGATTTTTTAGAATTTATTTCATTTTATGTTATCATATTTTCACATTTTATCTAGGCTACTATTTTGACAACATTTCACTCATCCTTTGTCTCCGCCATTTATAATATTCACATTATCACATTTCCTAATGTACGTTATTCTCCAATAATATACTTCACACACATATCTAATGAACTTTAGGTTGACCTCTGTCTATTTATTTAGTTATTCATTCAAATATCTAATCGATTGTGCCTCATAATCCTATACACCAATATTATAGTCGCCGACCTTTTCATGAATAAATTCGAAAATAACATCTTTTCAAGCATACTCACTCCTAAAATATGGTTAAGATATGTGGATGATACTTTTGTAGTACTAAAACGAGATCTACACAATTCATTCCTGGAGAAAATAAACTGTGTATGTCCCAGAATCCAATTCACTTCGGAAGCAGAATCAGACATCGGTGAACTACCATTTCTAGACTGCCTAGTTAAGAGAAAGGAAAACGGACATTTTAGTATATCCATATTCAGGAAGAAAACCCACTCAAATAAATATTTAGACTTCAAGTCATCACACCCCATCAGCGCAAAGATTTCAGTTGTTTCAAGTCTTCTTAGACGAGCACACTCTCTGATAACCGACGAGAAAGAAAAAGAAGAAGAAATATCAAACATTACTGAAACTCTCAAGCAAAACAACTACCCATGGAACTTCATCAACAAAATCAACACAGACATCAAGTATGGCCGAAAACGCATCCCGAAAACATGGACATCAACAGTCGTCATTCCATATAGAGAAGAGACATCAGACGATATCAGAAGAGTACTCAATCAGCTCGATATTAGAGTTTTCTTCAAAACATCAGACACACTTCAAAGCAACCTTGTCCATATAAAAGACCAAATCCCTAAAGATTCGCTATCTAATTGTGTCTATAAGATAAAATGCTTAGAATGTGATGCGATATACATCGGACAAACTTCTCGAGAAATCAAAATCAGAAGAAATGAACACCGTAGAGCATCTCTTCGACCGCCGAAGAATCCTGTTGAACTACAAAGACTTGAAAAATCATCAGCCATAGGTCTACATGCCATAGAATCAGGCCACAAAATTGATTTTGACAATGTTGAAATAATCCAGAAAAACTTCAGAAATCACAAAGAACGTTTAATATCAGAAGCACTTCATATTAAGTGGAATCAAAATTGCCTGAATAGGAATGATGGACTAAAACAGAATCTGACCTGGTTACAACACCTCCCTCCCCCCCATCAAGTGACAAAACCAACACGAATGTGATAAGCACTTTCATTATGTAAACACACGCTGCTTTTATAATCTCATACACTTATCAAATCCAACAATCTACACATGATGATTTTGTTATCTTTACCAATTCACCAACTTAACAACTAAAAAAATGCCCCAGACAGACGAACGATGATCAAGTTAGTAAACTTTTCTTTCTTTTTTCGATATCATAACAGACATACTATTACCTTTGTTATTTGGTATAGTTATCTTCATCGCTATTTTTACTTTCAATATGTCCCTTTAACTTGACCTATGTCTATTTTCTCACCCCCTAACTGTTTGTTATATATATGCTGAGATTTTGTAAATTCCGGTTTAATAATACTTTGATAAAGCTATTAGCATTAAATAGCGAAACGTCAGTAAAAACAATATCGTTTTGTTTTTCATTCATTGGGAAATACAAAAACCTTTATTATAATGATTATATTATAGCACTTTAGTATTTCCACGCACTGTCAAACTTTAACACACACACACAAGAAAAAACTGATTGTTATTATCTATCGTCATTCTATTCATAGAAAACCTACCTGGACAGGACAGTATCTTAATTATCACAGTTTTCGCCCCGTTAGTAAGGAGTCTCTTCAGGAGGATACAACGAATATATATCTATATATATATGATTGTGCAGTTATGAAAATGAAATCGTCGAATATGGAATTTACTCCTCTGAATGTTTTGTTTTTATGTCTCAATGGGGATTCTTAATTTAAGGCGAAAAATAACTGTGGAACCTCATGAAGAAGTTATCGAAAGGTATATTGTTTGTTCACCAATCAGTCATTTGTTTGAAATGTTCAAATGTGACCAGTCACACTTAGTGATGAAGGCTTATGCATACATGCATGCATGCGTACACAAGCAAAAGATGGAGTTCAACAAATCCTCTCCGCTTTCACTTACCAAAATCATGTAGTTACGTGTTTCCATGTTAGTGAAAAGACCTGGAAAGTAAGAACAGGTAACATGATGCAGAGTTAGTTATGAACTAAGACAGACGAAATTTCGTCATAAGGTTAGACTTAAATTTACAATAGAATTGGGAAAGAACATTGACACACACACCAGGGTCATTAGACAGTTGTTTCTTCCTTGTTTGGGATACTTTAGCTGTGCTTATCTATGGACCAACTAGGCGTCGAACTCAGCTGTCCATTACTCTGTTGATTTCAATGGTTTCCCAAGTGAATTCAGCTGTTTACCACTCTTGAAATCATTCAAATCCTTGAAAACCGACGCTTGCGAATTAATAAAAGAGTATCTTCATTTACAGATTCATTGATTAACACGAAGGAGTGACCAGTTTTGTGCTGCCTAGTCCATACTTACTTCGGGAACTAATTCTATTGGTGAGTACTGGTATTTGACCATCATTTGTGAGAGATATACCGTTTCAGGGCAATTCGAGTTAACGCTGGACGGTTGGAGACATTCAGCAGAATTAAGTTAGCATCATGGACAACACATTGATGCGTGATACCGTTTAATCTTATTACAATCTCATGTGAAATTAGTTGTCTTCTGAATAACCTAGAAGTAAGGTTTGCAACTATAATATTGAGTAGTGCTAACTTGAATGTCAAAGGTTACATCAATATCATTGACATTGCAGATAAAGCTTTCTGAAGAGTGCTATTAATCATCAAATCCACTTTCAGAGTGAAACTGGTGGCCATATCCCGGAAAATCAATCCAGATGCTACAGATACTTCAGAACACAGAAAGACTATAAAAAATTATGATTCTTCATTGGAATCACAGGGACAGAATGACGTGTGATCATGAGTCTTCGAAAAACCAACCAGTCATTGTGTCCTCTTCTGTCGATGAAAGAAAAACTACGCATCGAGACATGGTATGTTAGCTCAATGTTTGAAGTTGCAAAGGCTGCTGAGATTGTCAAATAGATGGGAAAATGCGGTACAGAACTGATAAGAATCTGCGAAGGCAGATGGAATGGAAATGGACTGCCCAAATTGTTAACTTGCCAGTGAGTAATCTACCCCAGTCAACCAGAAATGACAACCACGAGCACAGTGAGGGAGCTGCTACCATGATGTCACCAACACCATCCAAGACTCTTATGGATTGGAAACCAGTCTTCTTCAGGATAATAACAGCAAGACTCAATTGAAAAGGAAGGAAAGTTACATTTATTTAGTGCTATATGCCTGCAAACAACTCAGAACAAAAGAGGAAGGAAGAATCTTACAGACAACTGAAAACAGTGGTGGATATTTGAAGCTTTGTCTCCTACTCGAAACTTCACGGAGTAATAATAGCAATAATAATAATAAGTGAACCTAGATAGGAAAGACACCACCTTAGGAACTCGAAATTGTGTCATCCAGTGATGCAGTCAGAGAGGTGGTACTACTCCGATGAGAAATATGCTGACCAGTCATCAAGGGATTTCTCACTAGTTTTTATCGCAGTTTAAAAAGAATGAAGCAATTACTGTCATCGTTTTCAGTCAAGAGTTAAAGTCGCAAAAATCATCAAAATAAGGTCCAAATGATAATTAAATTTTGAACAAATTACGTCAGGTATGATAGAAATGAATTAATTTGTTTAAAATATGTACCTATATTAAATGCAACTAGACAAATGTTTCATAGACTGCCTGAAACATGCCAAGATTAAGTTTTCACCTCAAAGTGAAATTTGATAATTTAGCGTTTCGCAGTCATCCGAACCCATTATGATCAATTCATGAATGAACCTGTACCTTAATATTTGCATAACTGTCAGGAGGTATGCTCCAGGAAATTGGTTTTACGTTCTTCGAACACTGCAATCTTCTGCACTAGTTCCACTTTTTCTTTGGGGCTTAGAGAATATAAGACGATTTTCATCCCCAGACTTACCTATGAATTTCTGTTACTTTATGTTATGTTTCTACCTATTCGAGAACTTCTGGAATTCGTTCACAGTAACAGTAGGATTTGAGCAGTATGGTGGAATATAATTTCATATTAGATGAGTTTCTTTTCTGTTGTCTGATTGTAGATATTTCAGAAACAAATTTTCTGACACTTCCAGCACTAATTTTCTTCTTAAACTTGGTGATGTAACAATCCCGATGAAATGCACAAGGTGAAAGGACATTTAACAACATCCCTTCACATCCTGAGTTACCAATCACCTCTGTTATTGCAAATAAATTCAGTTAGGTCAAGCACTGCAACAACTAAGCTCACTGCAAGTTCAGACATCGAATTGTATTTTGTTTTTGAAAGAGTGCTTTGTGAAACTATAAAGACCAGATTAGTGATGCTGAATAGGATAAGAGCTCTAGCATCAATTAAGCATTTTTATTTTATTACGTAGTCGACGGTGTAATAGAGATATGTGGATGACAGTTTCACAGTTTTAAAAACACACATATAAACTCAACAGTAGAAGAAATAAAATCTACATTTGAATCAGAAAATGAACATAGAAAATTAGCTGTGTTTGATTGTAAAATAAAACGAACTGAAGAAGGTGGACTGTGCACTAGTGCGCCAATGTACTCTAATAGACATTTAGACTTCAATTCATCTCATCCATCATTATCTTGGTTAATTGTCTAACATGCCGAAAGATAACTCCAATTAAATAGTGAAATGAAACAGACAGAAGCAGCGTTGGCGCTAAATAACTACTCGACAAATTTCATCTTGAATATTATAAAAGTTCATAAGAAAAGGAAAAGTAGTAGTGATACTACTGACGACAAAATAAATAAGAAAACAATTCAAGGCATCTATGGTTTTACCAAAGAAGAAGCGGATATCTGAAAGCCTAAGCCGAATTCTCAATGAAACAGGAAATCGGTTGGCATTTAAACTTAGAAACTTACTCAGAGACAAGCTCTGTAAGACAAAAGACCTTACCGACCTAACCAAACAAAACAATGTAATGTAAGTATTCGTTTGTACGGATTTTGTTGGCTTGTTACGGGATTTCGTTTTGAGCAGGCATCGCTTAGAGAACCATTGGAAAACCTGATAGTTGTTTCGTCCGAGTTTGGGACTCTTAAACAGTACTCACCCACTGGGGTTCAAACCTAGAATCTTCTGGTTACAAAGTGGGTTAGGCCACTGGGACCAGATCCAACGACCCGTGAATTCCAGCTTCTTCCGAATCATGACATCGCACGACAACTAGCCAATGTCTTCGACGAGTATTCGTCCTCACGCCTACTGAGGTAGGCAGTTACCCTGACTTCTAGTGGGAATTCGTGACCGGTAGGGTATAGCAAGTCGGGTGTGAGGACAAAACTCGCCAAAGATATTGGTTAGTGCTCGCTATGTGTTGCGAGTTGGTAGAAGTTGAAATTAATGGGCCATTGGATTGGGTTAAAGTATCCTAATGGTCTGCTAGCTCGCCTTGTAAACAGAATGTCCTGGGTTCGAACCCTAGCGGTTGGTGTGTACTGTTGAAGAGTCCAAAACTTGGACGAAACAGCTAGCTGTCCAGTATTCCCAGCTGGTTTTCCAATGGTTCTGTAACGAATGTCAGTTCGTGATGAAATCCTGTAACCGAAACAATGTAATTTACAAATACTTTGCACTGACTGTGAGATCAACTGCATAGGTTACACCAGTAGATCAGGGGAAGTCAAGTCGTCAGAAAATAGGAATTCACTTACCCAACGACGATGTATATTTTGGTGGAAAACTTAGAAATCTCAATGTATGTTGTAACACAGAGTCACACAATCAGATTGGACAGAGTTATAACTCTAAAAATGAATATGAGTGCGTGGAAAGAACAATGTGGATTACTTAATCTTTGCCCACCGAATCTACACTTAACGTATGCTGTAGGAATCACCCATCAGCAATACCAGAGATATGGAAAATATTATTGCTGATAAAATGAAAGCCTGAAAAATAATGAAATATATATATATGAACAAAGCTTGAAAGCTATGTCAGCACCCTCCTCTGATTATGAGTAATAAATTGTGCTCGAGACCTCATCAGCCGATGACAATGTATATCATTGTGTTAGTTTTTATGCAATAAATTTACTCTATGATGATGATGCAGTTATACGCTACCACAGTGGCCAAACCCTATTCTTACCTGTAGAAACTACTCTCTTTTACCACTTTTTTCTTATGGTAGGTGTCATAGTGTGTAGTTATGTGTGTATGTTTGATTGTTATTATTATTATTTCACCCATCAAATATCCACACTGCCTGCTACCTATCTATCCACCTACTGATTACAGATAGATGTGAATGAATACACAAGAGAGAGAAGAACTGTCTTCAGGACTACCACGGCTACTACTACAGATACTACCATCACCACCATTCAAAATCTTTCTATTTCATTTCACTTACCTGTCTCATACTTCTTTGATACACACAAAAACAAACAAAGGTGATTTTAGATGAAATCTCTCTCTTTTACTTTCATGTCAATACATACTAAACTAAAGTACAACAGCAGTCAGTTTTGAATAAAAGTGTAGCCTAAATCATCTAACTGTTCTTCGAGACTTACAAAAGTGGATGGAAAATGACTTCAGCGCTTCTCTTTTTCAACACACAGACACACACACACACACACATACATAATGCAGATAAACGAAGAAATGCACACATTCATGTATCAACTGTCATAGGAGTTTACAACCTGTTTATGTATTATCCGTTAAATCAATAATATCTGTGAGGTTTATCTTTGCTTCCTCCTACAGATTTATCTATTCTTACCTTATTTTTGTATCTACCAAAAACACCCTTTTTTTATGATCCTATCCATCTTTCTCTTCCTTCCTGCCTATTCCACTCCTGTGTATCCCCAATAGTCGCCAACTTCTTATTTATTACATAAACGATGGAAGAAATTCAATCGGAAACAGAGTTTAATTAGGTGTATATGTGTGTGATAAAAAGAAAAGAAGAGTTCTTCTGTTCTACTTCTATCCCCTTTTTTGAATCTTCTTCAATAATGATTCCATCACATGATAATACAGGACAGTTTTTATTCTCATCTTTTATGGATGATATTGATAATGATGTGTACAGATATTCATTCTTTTTCTAGAAAAAAAGGGGATAAAAGTAGGTTGACGTGTCTTCTCCTGATTTTATCTGTTCGTTATAAACAGTTATACAAAATCAGTCATTTGTTTGTGATTATTGTAGATAAATGGACTGTGAATTGTATTCATTCATTTCAACTATTTTTGGATGAAGACGTCAATGCTAATCAGTGAAATCTCGAAGTTTCACCCCCTCCCCCAACTCCTAGCTAATGTCATCACCGAGTAGTATTCGTCCTCACATACAACTGAGCGGATCGCAATGGTCACGACTTTTCTCTCTAGATCTCCAGGCAACTTCGTTCTATAGGCAGTCACTAGTGAACGTCAAGGTAATGCGCTCATGAGCCTCATTTGATTCCGTTTCAGTGGTTTATTCGTCATGCAGCTTACCTGATCACCTGAAAGTCATCGGCTCCATCACTCGGAGACGGGTTCGTACACTGTTGAAAGGTCCCGAACTAGGATGAAAAGATATTCAGTGTTTCATGCAGGTTTTCAATGGTTGGTTCTCTAACTGTTATCAATCCATGATAAAACTTGCAGCCAATCAAATCTCTACAGACTAACACTTGGAGTTGGGGTAAATACTCTCCGCGCGAATAAATACTACTGAATATGGGTAACAGTAGTTGAAGTATAATTGCGTCAAATAACAGTACCTGTCAGTAAAGTCTAAAAGGTTCGTAAACCTGGTAGCTCTTCATATTACATACAGAATTGGTCTCACCGGTGTTATGCCCTGCCTGATGAACTAAGATTGTGGACTAGCATGTTATAAATTTTCTTCAACTGATCGGTTCTCTCTCTGCATTTCCAGTGATATTATCTCCCAGATTATAACGTGACTGACATTAATTTCCAGTCCAGTTGCCACACACTTCATAAAGGTCTGGAAACAAACGGCCATGTTACGTAGCGAGCGATAAAGAGGGACTAAGTCAAATTCTGCATTGTACACTCATAAGCTAATCAATAGTCAAATATTACAGCCTATGCTTAAGATGATACAAGTGGATAACTGTCATTTGAGGTTTCGTCAGCAGTCGGTCCGTTAGGGATGATGCAACTTTCCACATAAATGAAGCTCAAACTAATACTCGGTTCAGATCACTCTTCAGGCATCATATCACATTTGGTGGGTACTAGTAATGCCAAGTACTGTAAGATTTTTGCTCTGGGTATTCAGAAGACTTTGCATTCTGTTATTGCCTTCATCTGAAAGGACCATATCATCTATACGTAAGTCCAAGGGTGAAACGGAGGAGATATTATGAGGAGGAGATGGGAGGTTATGGGTAATCTTGAAGCTGGATAAAGGCGACTGTGGAAATTTGGATGAAATGGAGGTATGCTTTTGAAGGTCCATGTTCTTCACGTAACCAACATGGATAATACTGATCAATCGTTACTTGTGTTAGTTAGCAATTAGAGGGGGGGGCTATTTTAAGAAATTTTGTCATTAACCTGTGAAGTTACAAAAAGATATCAAACACAAATAGCAGGTGACCCTAAGTAAACTGGAAATCTTCAGCCCAAATTCAGTTCTTCTAAGCAAAACAACAAATATTGTGATTTGTTGTACTTCACTCACACTTCACTGTCAACCCTAACTGTTTCACTCATCCCTTTCTTTCTAATGAAAATATTCCCTTAGTAAAGGATCACTGGAACAAACACTGTAACTGTCATAAATGAAAGTATTCCTATTTAACTTCCTTGATATACTGGTCAAATTTCTTGGCGTATTATTATTATTATTATTGTTATCATTTACGATTATTGTCATTATTTGACAACTAAATTCTATGAAAAGTGAGTGATATTTGACGTCGTTTATACACATTTGAAAAAAAAAAGAAATAATCATTTTCTAGTGCCGTGTTTACCACTTACCACTTGAACATCTTTCTCCTAAAATGTGCACCAGTATAATCCATCCATCCATCTCTATTGATACTGTTGAATGATGGCATGTATAAAAATCAATAACACAATAGCTAATTGTGACTGGTTAATTTTTAGGATTGTGGGCATGATGTGTATTTCATCTGGCTTAAAATTAAGTTCAGTAGGTGTCTGACAACGAATTCATTCATCATTATTTGTCACAGTTAGTTAAAGTTTCGAATATTTTCATGATTTCAAATGTATCATTTTTATTTTATTAGAAATTTATACTAATGAGACGTTAAGTTGAGAGTGGCTTGTTTGATTTCTACATTATTATTAGCCACAAGTTAATATGACATTGGAAAACTGTTTAACAACAGAGAGCACTGAATGGCACTGGTGCGAACACGTACAATTTCAAACCAGTTGAGTTCAAGACCTTCAAAGCAAAGAGGCATTCAACCACTTGGGATGAAGATTTTCTAAACTTCTGCCAATTGTCGAAGCAGTGTAAACGTATACCGAGGCGAGCGTTTCAATATTTGCTTGCTAACAAAATGGCACGCCTGATATTTCTTCATAATGAATTTAGTCAGTAATTAGCTATCAGTCATGTCTTAAGTCACAAGAACCTGTTAGTGAGCCACACGTGTTAGTCGGTGGCTCAGAGATAGACTTCTCCCCAGCAACGCATGTGGTGCGGGATTCGACTACCGGATAGTACACTCTTAAACCTCATCTAGCCAGTAGTAAACCCAGTAAACGCAGGTGGTTGGCATAAGGCTAGCAATCCCACCCTGTAAAAATAAAGCAACGACTACCGAGACTTAAAGACACTGCTGCTTGAAGTCCCATGTCCCAAATGGAAGTAAAAAAAAGTGAGCCATATGTGTAGAAATCGGCTTAGTTCCTGTCTTTTCTTGAATCTTTTCGGTGAGTATTCAGTCTATAATTATCACGCAAGCTATCCGACTAATCTATTCAACCAAGAAAATGCTTAACCATGTAAGTGATCTTACCAGTCTACACATATTTCCAGTCACATAATTTCCGTCCTACACAGCTATCAGTGTTATGACAATGAATATCTTTAATGAGAATTCAGTATTCAGCCGTTCCTTCTGCCTAAATAAATATCATCAATATTTTGTTATCATTGAACAACAACAGGTCAGTGCACTCATTTTTTTGAGTTATGTACCTTTGAAATATAAACGTAACCTGGTAAAGTGTCTGATTCATAGAGCTAGTTTAATCTGTTCAAACGACTGCCTCAATGTGGGGGGGGGGCTTCAGATTATTAGAGAATTACTCAGTAAAACTGGTTATCCAGATAAGTTCATTGAGAAAAATATGAATTCAGCACGTGGAGGAGTCAGTATGGCAACATTTCTGAAAAAAACCACTGCTCAGAAAACTGCAGTTCCTCGGTGACAACATCAGCGAAGTAATAACACAGCGCCTGAAGAATGCAGTTAAAAGAGCTTATTATGTATCCGAGGCACGTTGTCTCTTCACTACCACTCCTATTCTACTTTCAGGAAATAAGGATAAACTACCTAAATTTGCCTTCTGCATATATATATATATGTATATATACATATATCTACCAGTCTGACTGCAGCTGAGGAGCCAGCAACATCGATCGTACACTTAGGCAGGTTCATCATCGTGTTTCCCAACATCAGTCAGCATAGTTAAGCAAGGGACTTACAAGATCTATTCGTGGCTCTATTTTAGCGCACCTTGTAGATAGTGAGCATAGGGTTGACGCTTATAAATCATTTTTATTTATTTATCTCATTCCTACCAATCATTACTATCATCGTTATTAATCATGTTGAAATCATTTACCGTATTATTATTATTATTATTAATATTTGTTCCACAAAATCACCGTCACTGGTTAAAAATCTTTACATATATAAATCTATGCAAATTAAAGTAAAGCCTGATGAAGATCTAACTGAAAACAGTTTTGTTCGTTTACATGTCTTGTTCTAAATAAGCTTTTACAATTTATAGAGATTTTTTCAACTCCTTATGGGTTATCATTCGCCAAAGTAAACTAAAAGCCTAAATGACATATAACCTCCCACCAGACAAATGTTTAACACAAGTACCTATTAAGCAATATATATATCATTTGTTAATGTTCCTCAACTCTTAGAAGGAGCTCCGTATCCCGTGGAAATACATACACGTGTTTATGTCGAGTCTTAAACAGGCCACTGAGTCCCCCCCCTCTATAAGTGAAACTCAGCGAAACCTTGAGACATCTTTACATGGAGTTCAGATGTCTACTATTTCAGATGATTCAGGTGAACAATAAGAAATGGCGTCAGCACAGGTTACTTCTTTACTTACTTACAGGCAATTTACTAGTCAGTTGGATTTAGCATTTACTACTATGAGATAAGGCAGTAACGTGTGTCATTACTGAACTGTTTTAATTTTCTTTATGTTTCATATCACAAAATAAGTCGAAGAAAGTCATTTCGAGATATCTGAGTAAGAAAGTGGCCGAGATTGTATGTCTATTTTATACTTCTTGTTTTATTTTTTTATCAATGTTCAATAATTTTCTGTCTAGAATCATTTTTTCTGGCAAACAAAAAGAAAATTTCATTTTGAGGTTTATCTAAATTTCGTCTAAATGTTACTTGATACTTTTTCATAGAATTTTAAGTAATAATTATGAGATGGTGAGATTAGTTAAGACAGTTCTTGGGTTGGCAGAAAAATGCTATTGATTGTCACTCAACGACACATGAAGAAGACAGAGATGATGAAGATAATCAATCAAGAACAACAAGCACCAGTCCCCATAAACGGGATGAATCTAAAGTAATTCTTTTCGTTCACACATATCTAGGCAGAATTGTTTTTCGACTACACGTGATATGGTGATATAGGGTATCAGTAACAGCCAGGATAAGAATAGCAAGACAGCAAGACCATTATACCTCTGAAATTAGTGTGGAAATCTACCGTATTCGGAATAGGTAACCAGATACCAACTTCCAACAGTAATATCAGGTCACTGCTTCTAAATGCTTCGAAGAGTTGTTTCGTGCATCACCGATAGCATTTGCAAAAGATTGCACACTTTCATCAACACCTACCCCTTTCGGTCGACACTGAAAATAAGATAGCGGGCAATAAATGGTAGGCAAAAAGAAACTCTGGTAACGAACCGACTAAAAATACCTACAGGCCGACAGGCATACAGAAGAGGTCAACATACCTTGAGAAGATGGCTGAGTGAAATCATGCTCCGGGCTGACCCTCGTGGGCAACCCGAGTGAGAAGTGGTGAATCGAGCGTCCGAGGGTGACATGCAGGAGGTCATGTGAAGAGGAGATGACAGCTTATGGCTGACGTGGAGTATGCTGAAACAGACTTCAGACAAAGAAGAGAAATGCAGATGTGCTTCTGAAGCCGTGTGTTTCACTCGGAAACTATGGGAATAATAATGATAGTATACACTGTACCTTGTGCTGATTGAAAAGTTCAAATAACCAGTCAGTTACACCACAATAACACAATATGGTTATGAATATAATTCCAAAAAAGTGGATAAATTTTGCTGTTACATTTATACTTTATGATTTTACCGTGATTATCGACTAAGATTATCTATGACCAGTAGATATTTCTTGCTGAAATGAGGTATAGTTGAAGTTAATGTTTTTTCATCCCTTAACCTCTGAGTGGAATATAACGTTTCAAACCTTGAAGTTTGACTAGGGAGAGTGTTGTTCTCACGATGTGGGACTGTTGGTTTCACACCCAGCATTCTCTGTTTTCTGGGCTTGCTAGCGCCTGGTAAAAGCAGTGGTCGTGAATTGAAGCTGCACTTGCCTGTCCTGTCACGTGGTCTAAGGACATTCTACCAGTGAATTTCCGAAACAGTCACTGGAAACAGGTGAACAGATAACAATCAACAGAAAAGTCACTTGGTCGAAAAGCAGCGCCCAGCCTCTGAGTGCTTGCTACCTTTTGACCAAGTGACAGCAACAGCTCTTATGCATGAGCATGCTTGAAAATTTCCGGTAAGTACATTCAAACCTTAAATTATCATCCAACGCTTATCAACAGTAAGTTTTCACTTCATCAACGAAACTTCAAATTCAAATTTTAAGTATTAATAAAAATAAATTTTTGACAGAATTGTTTTAATAAGTAATTCTTACCAGTTGGATTTATTATCCTCTCTGACTGTTTAGATGTGTCCATCTTACTGCTCACTGAACTGGACTTTAATGTCGTTGAAACAGACGGCGAAGGTGAAGATGACGGTAATAACGCAGAAGATGATTTGGAGTGATTGATCGGTTGATAAGACACGTTCTTTTGAGAATTTCCAACTTTCATATCTAAAACTTGAATTGGAGCTTCAGTAGTTTCTATTCTTGCATCATCATCATCATTTTCATCAGCCTGACGTGAATCTAACTGTAGCTTTATTGGCCTAGTTGACGTTTTCAAACTGGATTGTGTAGCCATTTCATTTTTATTATCATTATTAGGCTGATTTTTAGTAGTATTCACTACTACTGACTGATCAATTGTTATTGGCTTAGCCACATGGATAGCTTTAATTTCAGGTGCTAATATAGTTGAAATAATCTTTGATTCTATAGGTGTTTGACAAAATTCTCCATGCCATTCTGCTGTACATTCGCATATTGCACTCACACTTCAACAGGACAAGCAAGGAAGAAGAAAAAGAAGTAAGGGGATTTAATGAAATGTTAGTTTTTCGAATGATCAAATTATCCTGAAGGCAATAAATAGATTAGATCGAACAACAAGAAAATCACATTGAGCACCAATAAAATGCTCCCATTTTATTGATTGATTATGATTGATTTGAGTGACTGGATACAGCTGATATCAACCAAAATAGGCTTGCTAGACAGATCCAGTTGAACCAAACAATAGGAGACCGTTTCGCTTTATATACAAGGTGTATTCAGTTTAACTCAGCTAAGAAAGAGGAATCAACTGTAGCCCGGTAAACCATTGATGAGCTTGATTGCAAACGATCAAAGCATCCGTCCAGTGTTTAAGCTACTTCACTCTGGATAGCAAGTACTACAAGTTAGTAGTGGCAACAACCATTGAAGCTCACCTTTTTGATCGCTATTTATAGCGTCAAGCAGATCATATTTCCCGATCTGAATAACTTCGGTTTCAAGAGGAAATTATGGTGACATTTCACTGCAAATTGTATAATTTGCAAATTACAAATTCGATTAAATTGAAACGTCTAACTGAATAATTTAAAGATTGTCATAGTATTAACACTTTTATAATAAGTTAATTAATGTCAGTGTAGAACTTGGGCACTGTGGTAGAATGTAATTCCATATTAGATAAGTTAATTTCAAATATCACACGGTGATTTGAATCAGTAATCAATATTCTAATTGAATTCCTAAGTATTTTACTAACCAGGATGTAACAGCTATGTACTGCAATTAACTGAATTGTTATTAGACCCAGGCATTTTTACTAACGTATCCTTCTCCTGTATTTCGATATTCAGACTTCTGTTGCCCACTTAATCATTTTCTGGCTCATAGATTTACCGGATTTCATTTTTTGGGAAATGTCTTCTTGTCACAAATGGATTATTATTATTATTATTATTTCCTTTAGTTCCTAGAGGAACATAGGGCTTCAGCCATGCGTCTCCATTGCGTTCGATTCTCTGCTAGAGTTTTCACCTGGCTCCAGGTCTGCCCACATGCTTTCATCTCCTCTTCACATGATCTCCTCCAGGTCACCCTTGGATATTTGTTAAATATTTTGATTTTCAGTATGAATAAAAACCATGAAATCGTGACCTGTCGGTTCTTTTGATTATTATTTTCAGAGTGTGAAGCCTCGGATGTGTCAGATAAGTTATCACAGGAATAACTGACTTCGTGGTGGTGAGGCGTTAATAGCGATCTTGCTTTTTCGTTCCTCGATGTCTCTGGTTCCTATCAATATGAAGTAAAATGTCTTGGCACTAGGAAACATTGTTTATCTAAGGGATGCCAGTTGGTGACGAAATCCACCTTATAAAAATCAATCAAGTCTCCACAACCTGACCACTGGAGAATTTTCTAGATACGTTTGGACTTAAGGAAAATTCCCTAAAAGTCACATTTCAGTTTATGCTTTTCGTCCAGAATGCTTCCCTAACAAGTTTAGTGACATTTTTAGCCATAAAATCACCACGACGTCAGTTCTTGGGTGTATATAAAGTGAAATATGCACCTCAGTCTATACAATAGTCAATGGTTTCCAACTTTCTCTTTATAACTGCAAACTAAAAATGTTTACTCTGAACTAATATGTGTTGACCAAATGTCTGTCACTGGAAAGCAGAGGTTAACTGTAGTTCGCATTGCTTAATAATGAATAAGTGGAGATGTGGTGCATTGGTGTAATTACTTCACTTTCAGCCAAGAAGACCAGCCTTCTTTTCTCATACCACGTAATTTAGTCCGGAGAGAACGGTTAGTGTCATTGGTCCTTACATAGAAAATTCAGTTCACTAATGGCTAACTGGGTTCTAAATCCGACCGAAAAATAGAAATGCACCAAAAGTAAGTCAATAAGCCTGGTGATGTGCATCCTCTGTCCAACATCGTAAATTAATCTTACAACAAATGACTCCTCTTAACACTAGACATGCTGAATAAAACCAAATAATGCTTCCTGAAGATCAAATATTGTGTCAACTAAACAAAATCTGTGCTTAAGATGATGTCTGCGAAGACCGTCAATCTCACTACCAAAAGGATCAACCTGAGCTTGAGCTACAAATATTATATCGCATTTGAAAAACAAGCGCAGTTCAATGGGCACCTGATCACTCTCAAATTGTCCACTATTCCAAAGACTTTGTTCCTTTTAAAATCTACAGTGATTATGTTTAAATTAATTTTGTATTTACGATTGACTTCTTTAATGAGGCACAAATATTCTGTTTCTATCCGCATAATGGCTGTCAATACGCATGCAGGTAGATCGCTCTCAGAGCCCGAGTAGTCTATTGGATAACATCTCAGAGTTTGAAACTATGGGTCATGGGTTCGGATTGCAGTTAGAATGCTGACGAGTTCTAAATAGGAGGAAATGCGTATCCTGGATTATTTTGCTAGCCATCATCCAATGATCAACTGATGGTGTTGCATAAATTAGTAATAGTGAAAGCTACTCAAAAGGCACTCATCTGACAGAAAGTGAGGGGAGTTAAGAGGACACTGATACACTGTTTTATGTACTAAAACACACACCTACCTTGTCAAAGTACATTTTCCGTGTAAACACGGTTTACTGCATACTCGAGCACCGGTAATTTCATCACAAGTCCATAAATCTTGCATTGGAATACAATAAACTTCGCACCGTTTCCCATAATAATCCTTTGTACAACTTATATCTATATAAGCTTCAACTCTAATGAGATAAAAAAAAAACATAAAAGACAAACGAATTGTTTAGATTGACTGGGAAATTTGATATGTCTCTATTTTATTGTGACGACGATAAAATCTATAAACACAGATTTCTGATGAGATCTATTTTTGAAATCAGACATACAAATTAATGGATCATTTGATTCCGTGGCATTTGCTGAATGGTCAACGAGCCCACCTAGTAATACGAATGTTCTAGGCTTATTCTTCAGTGTGTACCTTTGAAGAGTCCCAAACTGAACTATCACAGATTTATTGATTCAGGAGACTGGAACATATTCAGATGCATTTAAAAATCCGCTAATCTCGAGATAGTTCTGTCTTCTTAATAGATTACAAACTATTGCTTGTTCCACTTACAGTTTCCTGTTCGCTTCTTGTTCAGATTCCCTTGTAGACTGTCCAGACTACCACCACCAGTTTTATACGTAATGTCTGTCCTATAAGACTACCTACCTACAAGCGACCATTCATTGACTAAGTGTATAATTATTAACAACATCTTACTCTATCTCCGTTAATTTATACATTTCAAGACAAAAAAGCGAACCTCTAGGCTACTTTCAAAAGAAATTCTGGTTTCACTTATGTAATAAATAGACTGATTTACAGATAGCTTTAATCACAGGTCAAAAGAAGAATGAAAAGCGACTGAGAAGCAAAAAGAAAATTAAAGATCTATTACATATCATCTAAATGATCACTGTACATCAGCAGTATGTATCCTAGATTTTGACCCACTGACAGAAATGAACCATTTGTCACGAGTTCAAACAGTAGAAGATTCCCCAAGTGGGACGAAATGGCTATTACATTCCTGCTGGTTTCTAAAAATCTATTTCTGTGTGACAGGTATTTTAATAAGGAAATATGCCTTGAAATATGCCTCTTTTTTCTTCTCTGTTTTGTTACACTATGTCATAATGCATAACCTGTTCACTTAGACGTATATCGTAATTTGATTACAAAACTGTCCATTTTGTTGACACACTGGAATACACACATATACAAACATGGCCACAGATGTAAATGCATATATCAGGCTGTTTATATTTGTGCTATACACCTTCTCTGACGTCATCAAAGCATCCGCTACGTGAGGTTTTGTTGAAACAAAAAGTAACTGAGATAGAATTATCAACTGTCAAATTTGATTTAATGCGATAAGTAGGTTGAAACAATATTACATCACAGATAAATTCAAGCCGTGCAGAATGTTTTGTTCTTTTTTTCAATATAGATCACGAATTCATGTCAGTTATATGATGATTGGAAACTAGGAGGCCATACGTTCAACCATTTCTTCCTTATTTGGGACCAATGACTCACCAGGCATCGAAACCAATTGCCTTCAGTTAATGAGTCAAGCAGGTTTACCATTCAGCAGATGGGTTCGATTCCACTGGTCCACTAATCTTAACTTCATCCTTTTTTCCCATTTTTTACAATCCGAGGGGAATATAGGGCTTCAAGCTTCCAAACTTCAGTGGTGGTGGCGCTTTCCTTGCTGAGTGAGGTTGCATGCCTCACAACCAACCCAACCCCTTTCTCGGATTTAATAAGGGGCTAGTAAACTAGGGGAAGTTGAGGACCGCATCGGAGGGAAACTGTGCCCGAAACTTACATATTCTACCACTTGCTCTGTGCCTACGAAGCTTTGTCTCTGCGCGGTGAGAATGTGCTGCCACTCCGCGTATTCGATTATCTCTGTCTCCGTAGGTTTACTTGCGTTAGACCGTATCATCGTATGAGTAACTTTGAGGTCCAACGACGTATGTTTGGACAAAGTGGAACAATAAATTGTGCTCGAAACGTCATCAGTAAACATTACTGTATAACACTGTGAGACTTTATTAAAATAAAATTTACCCACAATGGAAATCACTGTATTTTCTGTCTGTTAAACCCTTCAATAAACCCTTTTTTGTCATCTGACGTTGTATCCCTACGGAATTTTCATTTAATGATGTTATTTGTGCCTTCATAAAGTTCATATTGGCGTACATCGAAGCGTTATCATATTACTTACTTAGTTGATTAGGTATATCACAAATACAACATCGGTGTGTGAAGCTGTAAAAGGTGACCGTACAGTATAAACGTCTGTACAGACTGTGATATGATATAGTGCAACACTACTGCTTGTCAATTAATATTTCACATACACTTCATCTTTTAAAGTCAAAAAAATGTACTAAACACCTCCACTCAATAACCGATCATGTTAGTTGTACTTCTGGACGTCCGGAAACAGAAAAACAATTCCACCCTGTCTTTATTACTTTTATGGGAGTATGTTACAGAGGATGACTGACAGGTTTCTCTGTGCAACAATCACTGAACATTCACTAAACTTACTAAACAGTAAACACTTTTATTGCTGGATTTGTCAGCCTTTGTATTTCATTGTAATCCACAGCATTTAAAATATTATTCAACAGAGAACAATTAAAATTTATGCAACTTTGCTTATATAGTGATGCGCACCTTTTATGATAGAGATCTGCCATCTACTGAGTGATATTCGCAGAACAGTTTATAGCTGAAAAGTGTTCAATGGCAACAAATTTTATTACTTTCATCTTCCATTCATGATAGATCTCAAGTGTAGCATTCATTCTCTCATTTAACTGACGGCAGAAAATTCCAAGTGTTTCTAGTAGAGGATAAGTCATTTGTATTGGATGTAATACAAGTGGATCCGATAAAATTAAGATTCAGTAATCGAAATCGCCTTCTCTGAGCCTCTCTTTCCCTCTCTCACGTTTTAATTAATGTGGAGAATTTAATTTTACATCAACATTTTCTGTGTCACAGCCCCTACTGCTGAAGAGTACTTACACCTGGATTTTTCTATTTGCTACTGGTTAACGATGAAGTTCGACTTGAAAACAGACACACATTTTGACTGTACCACACTGATTGGTTTCCAGACATTAATAAGTAACTGAATATATAGATTTGGTTTACTTATTTCATATAACTGACTGAGTAGTTCTTAAAAGGGATAAGTGGGAGAAACATCTGGCCTGGATTCGTTCAAGGCTAACTTCAACTGACAGTTAAACTGATAGACAACCAATTGACTATGCACTTTTGCAAACACCCACTATCCTTGAGTCCTAACACAGAATAAAATACCATTTTGTGGGTTCTCAGTTTTTGTATGAACCAAGAACTGTAGAAGGTAGAGTTTGGAAGAATATAATTCCATATTAGATAAGCATATTTTCTTATAGTACAAAGTACGTTGCAGAATCGACAACTTTTCTAGTGCAATTTATTGCTCATAATCATATCAGTGAGCTTCCGTTTCTTGTTGTTGTGATACGTTTCCTCTTGTTTTCATTTGGTCCTTCAGTGCTAATTGACATTGTGTTCTAATTTACTCAACAGTTATTTCGTCTATTTGGCTTAATGCTACTTCTACACTGGAGTTTTATACTATCAACGTTTACAGTGAAGCCTAATCCATTATCAAACACTTTTATTTCATCGAGGCTTAATGCCCTTGTCGAGAAGTTGATTACCCACTTTATCCTATTGACGTCAATATGAGCAATAAATTGTGTTCGAAATGCCATCCATTTATCAATACTCTATCACTGTGTGTTCTATTAAAATAAATTTGTCTAAAGTAGAAAGTCAATTCTTATGCATAACCATTTATGGCTGTAATATCTGGAGTTATCAAGCAGTAGGTTAGAACTCATTAAAAAAAAGGCAAATAAAGATCCTATGACAGATGTAATAGATTCGAAGAAATTTATTAATAATGTACACTTACTTGACATCAACACCCATTCTAAATTCATATTTCCCTTTGCTTTCAAGTGGTACTTGCCTTCTGAAAAGTGCTATCCTTTGATCATCATCTATATCACTATCTTGAATGTCCAATTCTATTTCTATAGCTTCCTGAATTAATGATTTCATCAACAGCGCACAAAAAAGACAGTTTTTTATATATGTGTATTACATTTCAGTAGTAAAAACAGATGAAAAACAAATTTCACAAATTATTTATATTCAGCATCTGCCAGTCAACCTCAAAAGCCTTTAAGTGAATAGCGAACCAGTGCTTTTCATTAATTAGATTGGAGATCTGACTGACTGAATTAAATATGTCACTCGTGAGCTAGTTAGCTCATCACTGATACTGGTTCCCTGTTACACAACATTATGAGTCGGTAGAAATTGTAGAACATCAGTTATGGTTATTGCTTTCCAGGGGCTACGATGCAGTGAAGAATAAGTCATGCTAAAATCTATGACACACAAGTTGTTAGGCCCAAATCGCTAAAGAACTTCAAGCTTGAACACACTGGTATTTGGTAAAAGAGCTGTGTACTTGGTTAAATCACGTGAATCATATTGCATTGAAACTTCGATTTGGAAAAGTAACTTATATTGGGTTTCTTCTGCCTTCAAATTGAAGTATGCGCTGAAGATGTCACCTAGTAGGGTGATGAAAGCTTCGCAAATTAACTACCCAGCTCAGAGAACACAACCACATCAAAAAGTTTCCAATAAGCATGAAACTAAGATCGTGGACTTACTACTGACTGTTTCTGACCATCTGACATTTGTACAGATGCATCTTGTTTAACTGTTTACATTTCTGTAGTCAACATAAAATCGAAAACACTTATGCTTTCAATGTCTTATATTTATTTCTATGTTTCATCTTCACAGATTGTAATTACCCGTCATATATTGGCTCACATAACTTATATCTCTAAGTTTTAATTAGTCTTCACTAAACAATTCTTATCTCATTCATCGTCAAAATAAACACAAAAGTATAAGGAAATTTGTTTAAAAACTCTGTCTCTCTCTAGTTGTCAACTTTTAAAACTGGTATCTTAGTTGATCTTACAGAACACATAAGTACAGTGTACATATATATATATATATACGGTTAGCTAGTGTGTAAAAACGCAACAAAAAGGACAGCGAACACAGATTTAACTTAGAATTATTTTCGTTTTGAAAATTGTTTCCAAATGTCGAAAACTCGGCGTGTGGTGTATTTATCACTCTAAGTAGTGCCAGCCGCGGCATATACGCTTCGAGATTAGGACTGATTGATAAAATGTCACCTCAGGGTGCGCAGTTTGAAACTACATGACTTCCAATTTATTAAACTAACTAAATCGAATTCAAGTAATTTGATATTTTCATCTCCTTGAAATAATCGAAACAGTTTCAAAAACATTAACAGTGGCGATGTTGTTTGTAATATTGACTAGTCGACGAAATCGACGCGTTATAATTCTTACATATGATCGGTGTAGAAATGAAGCAACCAATAACATTAGCAACGTTTCACGGATTGATAGAGGTTATAACTCATAAATCATTGGATTTCGACTTCACTAATGAATGGCAATGTCCTTCTGTCGTTAATCATGGAACCTGGGTTCAAATCTTGTTAGAGAAGAGACGAAGTTGCGCCCTCTTGAAGATTCTAAATTAACAACAAATTTTTATTTCTAGTTATTGGCGTGTAGAGAAGTGATTGACTTCAGGCTACATTGAGTTGCTAACGGATACAATTAATAAAAACAGTAACAACCAAGGAACATCGTACGGCTGTTTTATTTCAGAGACACTCACGGAGAGCCTCTCTTGAGATCAGACCCAGTACCTTCAGGTTATTGAGCAGGCTTTCAGATGAAATCCAAGTGTTCATGATTTCCAACTTCTACACCTTCTCAATATTATAGAGCTACAGCTAATCGGTTTCACTGACAAGTATCTTTCTTCATGTTTTACCAGAACGAAACAGTCATGCAGTACTCCTTGATTATAAATATTTCTTTTCTGTTTGAAGAAATCTACCTCAAAATTTATGAAACGTCTTGATAAATCAACGCTGTAGTTAAAAAGGTTCATGTACACTGTTTACAATGCATATTTGGAATCCATGTTTATTGTTATAATGTTTGTCATACGAAAACGACAGTACTTTAATAAGTCTGACAGTATCATCATTGTTGCTAGGCTATTCAAATACGTGGGATTAAGGGTGAAATAAAACTTGCAAATATTTATCCTAATGTATTTAAATAGCTTATCACTTCGTTCGATAATTTGACGGTTATTCATACATTATTCGTATAAAACCAACTAGGTTTTACTATAATGCTTGATCACGTGAATTAATCGATGGCCAATGGTTGAAGGTATGTTGCTAGGCTATTCACATGTGCCGAAATCCTAGCCCACTTCTAACCCTTAATATGTATAACTTGTTGAGAAATATTTCTTATACCATCCACAGTGAATAGAACATTAATACTTACTTACCGGAAATGTCTGATGAATCTCATAAGCTTCAAGAACATTTTCAACATACTTTGAATTCACAAATGGTCCAGCTTCTTTGCGTAGTGTGGAACGTTTTTCCCATCTAATAAAAAAAATTTGCAAAACTGATTAGAATAATACTGGGTTTATGCAAACTATACTCATGATGATTTTAAGTTAAAGCAACGACTTTACTCAAGTCGAAATGTCTTGGCCGTAAACTGACTACTCAAATTAAACTCAGTTATTTGCGTCATGAAATATTTTGAAAATACTGTCTGCAGTATCTTTGAAGAAACTGTCTATGTTATTAGGTTTCGAGATATGATATTAAAATTTTTTGAGACATAACATAATCGATGAGTCAAAGAAATAAAATCAATTTAAGAACATACAAAGACGGAATTTTATTTTTTTTTAAACTCGGTTGATTTCCTAGTTACGTTTCAAAGAATCCAAAAAAGATGTACCTAGTTAGGTGTAAAAAGAGATCTGATAGTTCTCTTCAGAGATCAGTCTACAGGAAACCAACAAGGAATGGTCAGTATGCTAAGTTTCATCATTGGGAAGAAAGATAGACCTGATCCACTCCTTACCTTCAAGAATAAGACGGATATACACCAATAATACAGTGGATGGTCAATTGGACAGACTCAGCCAAGTCCTCATTGGAAATGGATATCTTACAAGATTCATCGAGAAGAAACATGAAGGCAAAGCAGAAGCCTAGAAGAACCCAGATGGTATCGAAGATATTGCTGTCGGTGAATGCTGAATTTAAAGGCGATACCGCACCTTGGAGTCTGTAGAACCGCTTATCAAAATCTCTGAGAAAAGCTTTCTTTTCGACTGTGCTACATATAGCAAGTGATCAATGGATTTATGAAGTGTGCGTTTATAAATTCACTTGTGCTTGTAAAGCTAGTTAAATTGGCCATAAAAATAGCACACTTTCCAAACGAATCTCTGAACGTAACCAGACATGGTTATTAAGAGGACAACGCAAGACGATTAGTGACTAAGTTCTTGCTAGCTAGGTCAACTCAGGTCAGGCAGTTCTATTAGAGTCGTCTTTTAAAGTTATCTTCAACAATTTGAGACCGAGTGATGATAGGAAGGATGTTGAGTTTCAGCACTTGTATGTGGCGATGGGATAGCGAATCGTCAGTATAATCCTGAATTGTGTGTGCAGAAAACGTTTGTGTTCCATACCTAATTGTATCATATTCCAAAGGTAATGGTGGTTACTCATTCGCTTGTATTTTTAGTGATTAATTCACTCTTATCACTCTCTTACATGTTTCTTTTGGACATCTCACTAAGTTTTTATCTCACCTTCTACACACTTGTCAGGTGGACACTCAGCTGCCTTATTTCACATCAAATAACAATTTTCGTTTTGTCAAATACAAAACTCCCAACTTCTACCGTGTCTTTAAAAACCAGTCTTAGTTAATTATATAAACTATGTCCCAAGCCCTGTTATTCAGCAATTGACTAACTATCATACGTTTTTTGTTAATATAAACGTGACTGTATCGCCGATGATGACGATTTCATTGATAAAGAGAATTTTAAAACAGTTAGTCCCTTTTTTATAAATTTTGATAGCATTATTAGAAGACGGAGATTATCTGAAAAGCAATGTGTGATGTATTTGCGCTATACATTTCGAACAATCTGATCCCTCACACATTCACTTGTCAAGTCAATATATATGGAAAAGTTAAATTAAACAAAGTGACAAAAAATGAATTAAGAATAATTAACACAAACGTTTGGTAATCCAATCAAATAAGGATTACCAAGGTAGGTTAAGAGTAATAACAAACGGTTTTTGAATACAAAAGGGGGGGGGGCTTAAGTTTATGAATGGCTATAGCCTCAGCGTATTTCAGTAAACGTCCTTGACCGTTTTTATAGATGACCTTAAAGGCTTAGTTAACACCAACCTTATGGTTCATCTCGATTACATGTTTAGCTATAGACGAAGTTGGTAGTCTGACACCTGCATCTATGGCCTTGTCGCAATTCATCTGTTTTTCTAACCATTTCGGGATATGCTCTCCCACCCTCACGTGCAACGCGCGATTACTCCTCCCTATGTATGTATGTCCACACACATGCACACGAAAATTGTTAAATTGTGTGGGATGTGATATAATCACTTGTTCACTTTTGAGGTTTGCAGTGAAGCATATTTTAAGCCTTTTCCACGATTACAAGCTGGACTGCATAGTAGGTTCTACGGATGATCGAATTCAACCTTTGTCTCAAAACCGTACTATTTATTTCCCCATTATATGGTAATTTGATGAAAACCTTTTTCTTAGGGACGGTATGGATTGTAGGTTTAGAGGCTAGTTGACTTCTACACCTGTTTAAAAATTTCCAAGGCAATCCGTTTTCAACAAGAGTATCCATCAATATTTCGTTTTCTTTGTCTATAACATCAACCGTGCAAATACTCTGAATCCTCTTAAATAGACACTTCACCAAGCCTCTCTTATACTGTAATGGACAGAAGCTGTGAAAGTTAAGGTATTGATTGCCCTGTCCAAGTGGGCTTTCTGTAGATAGACCGTCTTATTGAGCCATCGTCTCTTCGACTCAGAAGTATGTCTAAAAATGCGAGCTGGTTGCGACTTTCTTCCTCGCATGTAACTAAGACTAATATGATTCTGTACAGAGTTAAGTCTGTCTAATAGAGACGACGACAACTTTTCCACATACATATTGATTGACTTGACAAGTGAATGTGTGAGGGATCAGATTGTTCCAAGATGTATAGCGCAAATACATCACACATTGCTTTTCAGATAATCTCCGTCTTCTAATAATGCTATCAAAAAGAGAAAAAAGAGAATTTTCTTTGCCAAATCATTCAGCTTTACTCCTCTACTTGAAATATATTCGTCGTAGAATTTACTAAACTGAGGATTTAAATAATAACACTCACTATCTTAATTAACCTTTATAGTGAAACATTTCTGAAGCGAAAATCGAACACGACTGCTTTACAGCTATGCGCATTTGAGAGAGAGAGAGAGAAAAACAGCACATGACTGACAAGTACATGTGAAATCTAATGCACACATACAGACATACACACATAGACACACACGCACACACACACAGTATGCTTGCGCTGACGTATCCACGCGCGCCTATGAACATATCACTCACTGTGCACCTCTGTGTATGCATCACTTAACCATCACTTGAAAGTGTTTCCATTGATGATTGACGATTGGGGGAATAATTACAGATTGTCACTGATTGATTATTGATTATTTTAGATGAAACTGTAAAACATTGAAATAAACAGGGTTTCTTTTGTCCTTTTGATGATTATAAAATCACTACTTGAAAACAATTCTGTTATGTGTGTGTATGTATTATTTATTGGCATACACATGTCAATGATGAAGTGGTCTTTATATGAGTACCAGATTAGAAAAAGAAGAAGCAATTCAAGTATTGATAAATTTGTTACAAATGAAAATCGAAACTTGAGTAAGTATGCTTAATAGTTCGTTACGACAGGGGGTGTGTGGGGGTGAATTTACTTCATAAAACCACACACAGTGTTTGTTATACAGGATTATTCACTGATAACGTTTATAGATCACAATGAATTACTCTTCATAAGCATATCAAAGTACTCACTGGACTTTCAAACTTCTTTTTGTATGTAACTCCAATATATTTCTAAGAGTCTGGTCTCGGGGAGTGCGTCCTTCTTCTTTCACATGTTCGGTGTAGATTGGATGAGCAGAGATCCAGTGATCAACCACTCCCCCCTTCATCTAACTACATCCATTTTTTGGAAATGTACGTCTGTCCTACTGCATTACATGACTGTGTCTTAGTGAATGCTTTACGACTGCTGAGAGTTTTTACTTTTAAACTATTTGTCTTCATGGCGCTAGTCAGTTTAGCGGGCGTAGAATGTTTGACCGTGAAAAGGATGACCAACTTAGAAAACAGCTTGGCATTTTTCAATACACGCTTTAACACACAATGAAACAGTCAGTAGATTGGGTGAGAATTGCAGTTCTAAAAAGACGATGTAATTAGACGGAAAATGAATCTTTGTTTATTCAATCTACACAACTTACATGTGAAATAGAAAAGATGCATTGCCAATACCAGAGAAATGGAATACATTATTACCAACAAACACAATGGATGGGAAATTGTGGAAGTATACTAACGTGTTTCCCATCAGTGCCAACAGACACAAGGCTTCCTGCCATTCACGTCCAACCATCCAATATACACAGTATTTTTTACACATTTGAGGTGAGTATCGCTCAATAAAGAAAAAAAACAAGGTCATTTTTAAAGACATTTCACTTATCACTTAAATTTAATCACTAAATCGACGTTCTTCTACGCGATAAGATAACGATATCGTGTAAATGTTCAGATTAGGCTTAGTAAGCGTAGGAATAATAAATTACTTCTGAAGAGTCCCAAGCTAGGAAGAAACAGCTGTGCAATACTCCCTGACTTTCTGTCCGTTCTCTAACCGACATCAGCTCATCAATGAACCAGTAACTTATCAAATGAGCCTTATCAGTGGGAATCAATGACAGAAAAAAATACAACAACAACAGAAAATAGAATTGAACTGGTCTGAACGAATGTTTACAACTCACTTCTTTGTTGATGTGTAGGCGGCGAAATGAAAAAGCGGATCACAATGATCACCGAAAACATTCAACGCTTCACATTTTCTTAATCGACTATCCAAATTATACGGGTTTTGATAGTTTCTCACCACATAAGTTATATTGACATCAGCCTATAGAACGTAATAGAGAAAAACAAAACAAACACAATATTATTATTATTCCTTCCTGGAGTTCCTAGTGGAAAATACAGCCTAAACGGCACACACAATAAAGCATAGAATCGCTAATATGAGTCATTCTAAAACTCTCTATTTCAATCTTATGACTATTAGTTATTTTCTACAGTTTATCAAACATCGATTCAACAGAATGACTCGCTGGTGACATTGGCTGACTGTCGCATGAATGTCGAGAATTTCCAGAAATTAGAATTTATAAGCCATTGGACTCCGGTTTAAGTGTCTGAATGATTAACGAGCTCGTATTCATAACCTGGAAGTGCTGGTTTCCATCGCTGGTAGGGTCACGGATGCGTACTGCACTGAGGAGTTCTGAACTAGGACAAAACGTCTGTCCGACATTCAGCTGTTTTCAGTAGTAGTTCTCTTTCTGAAGTCAATTTCTTATCAAGCTTGAAACCAATCATATCTCTACAGAGTAACTCTTGAAAAGTGACTATCTATCTACTAATTGGGAACTCTGGATAACTAACTGGGTTGCCTGAGCGAAAGGGTATGTTGCAACCTCAGCATTTAACAAAGAAACCCTTTTTTCTGAAAATGTAGAACTATGAATTTGCGGTTTTTAAACGACAACATGTGTGAATGCTAGTACCAATACTCATTCCAATAACCACTAATAATAATTATAATAATAACAATGTGACCTGCTACAAAATATTTTTGTGATTGCAATCAGAATGAAACATGAAGCGGTAACCAAATTGGGTTATGAAATAATTCATCGAATCCATCAATCTTAGAAAAGAGGAGTGCAAAGTTAACAAAGTTAGTAGGCTAATAAAACATGATGTTGTAATAAGGTGGGAAGTTGGTTGATAAGATAGAGTTTGAAAACATTTTTTCTTTCAGGCAGCAAGGAAATAGTTATTTTTGAGAAAATGCAGTATCTGATGAATTCATGAATTTCGATAGGACTGAATGTCAGCTGAATAGCCTACAAACTTTGTTATTCGCACATTTCCCTCTTAAATACGTTAAATACGTACAAGCACATGAACATTGTAACAACAAATATAAATATCAATTTCAACATAAATAGATGATCTATAAGCAGGGAGTGAGTGATAATCGGTTAATGTCATTCAGAAGTGAATAATATTCATCAAGCTGGCTAGCCACTACTCACTGGGATCCGCCGACCTGATTCATCAACGCATGACTAACGCATGAATTCTAACCAATTCTACCAATTCGTGATGCATTTCCCTGTGACTGGCACCAATCAATCGTCGGTGGTCATCGGTGGTGATCCATCAATTGGAAATCAATCAATCAATCAATCCATGGCCAAACACAATTGACTGGTTGGACCTCACCGTGTGTGTAAAATTGACTGACTGACTGACTGACTGACTGACACATTTGCAGATGGATTAATTTCTGGGTAAGTAGGTCTGTAAGCCTGTCTGTCTGTCTATCTATTTGTCTATTTCAATTTAATAACATTAATTATGCCCAAATACGTACGTACGTAATAGTTTTTCTTCTTTATCATCTATCCTTGCACTGGCCTTAAATTGCCATTTCTCAGTACTCACTGCACTCGTTCACTCACTAGTTAAGCATACTGTAATGCTTGTTTTATTTTATTTCAACACTAAAGGCATTATTATTATTATTATTATTATTATTAATTCAGCTGCAAATCCTACTCCGTCATAATTACAACTACAGAAATAAGTAGTAAGCTTCATTTGATGGAAGGAAGGAAGCTTACATCATCTCATGATCTATCTGATAGAAGGCATAGGGCACAATGATGAACTTTGTAAATATTTATATGAGAACGTAATATATACAGGCACCTATTTATCTGTCTATTTGTGATCGATCCAGTCAGTCAGTCAGTCAGTCATTTTGAAAATGAATACAGGTATAATATTGATTTTTAGTAATTAGTCATTTATCTATCTGAATAGAAATCATGGCTTATATAATATTATTATTATTCCTTAATTCCTTGCTTGGATTGTGAATTAATTTAAATTTCAGCAAATTTTAGATGATAATAAATGACTTTTAATTTGAAGCAATTAAATTGTATTAGTTAGAGGGAGGGAGGGAGGGAGGATAGACTACATTATAATCTGACATGAATTATATTATTGATATCATTTAGAGTGAAAGAAGCATTGTAAAAAAACTAACTGGGTGGTGGTGGTGGTGCGTGTATTGGACAGTCAGTCAGCTGTTTCGTCATCCTAGTTTGGGACACTTCAGCAATACGCTTGCTTGCTTGCTTGCCTTGTAACTAGAAGGTGGTGCTAGGTTCGAGCCCTGGCGGTTTACACACAATGATAAGTTCTTGTTTGTTCTTGTTTGTCGAATTACAAAACAGAGCAAAAGCAGCAATTCAAACACACACACACACACACAACACAGTTGGTGAGTGATGATCTCGGGCAGTAGTTTTGTTTTGCTCAAAATATACTACCAAAAACGAACAGACAAACAACACAAACAGAACTTATCATTGTGTGTAAACTACTGAAATATATTATTATTATTATTATTATGTAATGTAATGCTCAACAAGAAGACATTTTTTTGACATTAACTACTACTCTGGGATAATTACTACTACAACTACAGAAATAAAAAATAATACTTCATTCATAGAAATGAAGCTAGCCTACTTACTACCTACCTACCTACCTTAAATCTCACATAGGTAGTATTTTATAGATATAGATAGGTAGGTAGGTATAGAAAGGGGTGGCGTCAACTAACAATAATTATACAGCTAACCATTGAGCTAACTTGTGGCATGGTGAGTCAATCATTGACAAGATTGGTCTTAAAGGCACGTTTGCTTTATGGATTTTCGGTAGGCCGTACATAAAAGGCAGGAACAACCTACTATCGCCGATATGTTGATGACACATTTGTTGTTTGCAACGACATGGATCACGCATCGGCATTATATGATCGCCTAAATGAGATTCATCCAAATATCAAGTTCACCATGGAATATGAACATAAAAATGAGTTCAATTTCCTGGATCTAAATGTAAAAAGAACAAACGAAGGCATAATTGAAAAGTCCATCTATAGAAAAGAAACCTGGACTGGACAATATCTTCACTATAACAGCTTTTGTCCCATAAGCTATAAACGTGGATTAGTGAGGACTTTGTACGACAGAGCCAGGAAGCTATGTTCACCAAACAAGGTCGAAGAAGAACTAGATTTCATCGAGAAATGCCTGAGGGAAAACGGATATCCTAAAGGCTTTATACAGAAGTACAGCAGAGAAAAAGATAAGAAAGAAAAGCATCCAACTGTAGAAAAGAAAAAAGTGTTTATTTGTCTCCCATTCAAAGGAGATGCAGTTTCACAAAAGATTGACAGAAGACTGAAAGGAGCAATAAATAGAAGCTTCCCAGCAGCAAAACTCATAACAGTATACAACACCACTCCTTCCATGATCAACTCAAAACTGGATAAATACCCTGCTGATGTCACCTCCAACTGCGTTTATGAATTTACGTGCACTTGCGGGAGCAAGTACATTGGAAGGACAGAAAGAAGGGCTTCTATCCGGTTTTCTGAACATATTCCAAGAAATCTATGCCTGAAAGGAAGCAAATATTCTCAGAGTGCAATTACCAGACATATTGTTGATACCGGACATCTCGTAGAGATCTCTAAGTCCTTCAAAATATTAAATAGACAAAGGACAGCAAATTTACTACGATTTGCCGAAGCGATCGCAATCAAACGATTTAAACCAGACTTATGCATACAGAAAGAGAGTGTGATTAACCTCTCACTCCCTTGGTAACTGAATTTTGATTTTGATTAGTCATCAGTGATCTCAACTCACTGAGCAAATCTCAATCTTATAAACTGTAAATGCTTTTGTTTTTTGGAGTTGCCATGTGAACCTACAAGCTAACACTGTTTCTGTTAATCAATTTTTCTGTTTTCTGTCTTACCCCTCCCCCCTCTTTTCAACTCTGAAAGTGTATAAATTGATGATGATAACTTAAACTAAAATTGTAATGCTTTCATTCTTTTTTTTGGATGCGTCAATTTTATCTCTTCTCTACTACTAATCAAACATTAAAGTATGTTATTATCATTTATATAACCATTGTAATTTCAGGTAGTCTGCAGCTGATGAGAACCTGTGAAATAGAATGATATCATTTTATACTGCAAATTTCGTCTTTCTTTCTTTATCGTAATACGAGAAACTTCATCCAGGATGATATATAAAGTACGATCAAATTGTTCCAAAGGATTTAACCCAGTTTCTCTTCATGTATCTGAAGCTTTAGCAATCCATAAAGGAAAATCTGGGTTTTACAATTCACAGAAATTTAATCGAACCTATTTTACCACAGTGAACTTGGTGTAAATGTTTTCTTCCTGAATTGGTTTACGGAATTTCACCATTAGCTGACATAGGTTAGAGAGCCATTGGATAACCTGGGAGTACTGGATGGCATAACTCCATTATGGATAAGATTTTATTTTGATAAATCACACAGTGTTACACAGTAATATTAACTGATGACCACATTTCGAGCACAAACTATTGCCACTTATAATCATATCAAAACACTACTCACAAAACTTCTTTCCTTCATTTATATACTTGTGTGGAATCGATTAGATATCGGAATAAAAATCAGTATGAGATAATGTACATTCAGAAATAATAATATGAGTGTGATTGATCAATTACAATTAGATGGGAAATAAGACAGTGTTGAAAACAGAACAGATCTCTAGCATCTTGACACACATAAACTTACTAGTGGAGGGAATAAAATTCACATTTGAAGCCGAAAATGAGCAAGGAGAATTAGCCATGTTAGATTGTAAAATAAAACGAATAGAAGGCAAACTACACACCAGTGTTTATAGAAAACCAACGCATTCTAATCGATATTTAGACTTTAATTCATCTCATCCTTTAACCGTTAAGGCAGGCTTAGTTAAGTGTTTAACAAACCGAGCAATGGCACTATGTAGCACAAAAAAAGACCTAAACGATGAAATAAAACAGATAGAAGAGGCGTTGGTTCTAAATAACTATCCTCTAAAATTCATTAGGAAGATTGAAAAATGCCAAAAGAAAAATAAAAAGAATTGTGAAACTAGTAATAATAATATAAGTAAGAGAGAATATAAGTCATCTTCAGTTATAGCATATAAAGTAAGGACATCTGAGGCCCTACTCAGGATTCTAAATAAAGCAGGAATTAGGGTGGCATTTAAACCTACAAACTCACTCAGGGACAAGCTCTGTAGGTTAAAGGACCCTGTCGGTTGACCCAATTAGACAAAATAATATAATTTACAAAATACCCTGCAATGACTGTGGGGTCAACTACATAGGTCAGACTAGTAGGTCAGGGGTAGTCAGATTGTCAGAACATAAGAATTTAGCTAAGGTAAGAATGGTTGACCCAGAGAAGATAAGTAATTTAGAAAAAAGCTCGGCAATTGCAATGCATGCATTAGCACACAACCACACAATAGGATGGTGGGAGAGGGTTAAAATTCTAAAAAGTAATCTAGGTAGGTGGAGAGAGAGGTTGATTACTCAATCCTTGTTCATCGAATCTACACCCAACACATGCAATAGAAATGATTCATCACTCATACACGAAATATGGAAAATATTACTACCAATCAAATCAAGTGAAAATCAAGTGAAAAACAACGGAACTATATAAATGAATTTAGGAAGTCGTGTGATTACCTTGATATGTTTATGAGGAGCAATAAATTGTGCTCGAAACGTCATCATCAGTAAACACTACTGTATAAAACTGTGAGACTTTATCAAAACAAAATTTACCCATAATGGAACTGTCACACCACTTTTAATCTCATTGGTTCAGGTATTTCTACTTACTCACGGTTAAATTCTGTGTCATCACTCATGTATAATAACGAACGAAACTGCCTAATACTTAATCACTGTCTCAGTCGATACTAGCAGAATGAAATCTTTATATTGTATAGCTTCAGTGAAAGTGACATAGCGATGAAATCTCTCTACTACAGTTACTAGAACAGCACAACAGTTCATTCTAGTTTCATAACGTGTCTATCACTTACAGTCATCACAGTCAGATATTTTATATCACCGTTTCTTAAACCAGTATAGGGATATTTCAGAAGAAATGTTCAGCATATGTTTGAAAAACAGTCAAACAGTCTTCATTCGTTAGTCACTGTTATTATTTAATAATCCTGTGTGTTCCGAGTGGAATACAGAGTTTCAACAATATATCTCTTCATTTCATCGTCTTCTCTTCATTCTACTTTAGCTGGCTTTACAACTGACCAATTTGCTCTTGTCTCCTGCTCACACAATCTGCTTGGTGTCGCCCTCGGACGTCCAACTCATCGCTTGATTCCAATTCCAGTTCCACTCAAGGACCTGGTGTACAATGTCACCCCGGAGGGTGTCTTCATCGTATGATCAATCCATCTTCACTGATCACTAGCTTATTCTCTGAATTGATGTAACATGGTTGGAAGATATGAGCATAGATTTGAAGCTTGATGGAACTTGTCAACATGAAGAGTATTCACAACCTTGGAGAAACACTATCCGTTTCATCAGATATTCCAATTTATGTCTCTCACTGTAACACTGAGTGAGTGAGTGAGTGAGTGAGTGAGTGAGTGAGTGAGTGATATCGATCAACCAGAGACGCTACTACTACTCAGCTATTCAGCTACAGTGACTGCTGTTTTGTGCTGTTTATCCGCTGAGGGGAGATGTTCAAATGACGTCACAATGATTTCGTAACACACACATATTATGCTTGCTAATTTCTTTATAACATTCAGATTAAAATTAAAACTCTAGACAGATTTTTTTTTTCAAATTGATGATAACTAGTAGGGGAATCCAGGATAAGCGTTTTGTACTTTCAGGAGCTTACCAGCCGATTGCACCAGTGTTTCCAGTAAATGATGATCACATTCTCACTGAGACTGTAGTCTTGCACCATCAGTGTACAGATTCTTCTAATGAACCATTATTTTGTTCTCTAAGATGGATGTCTTAATTCAAACTGCATCGTAAGATGTCGTCTAGGGAATAAGGACATTGAAAGCTTCGCAATTAATTCATTCAATTAATTCAGACAAAACAGTATTAACACGAACACATCGAACTGATCTAGAAATCTTCCTCCACTTTTTTCTGAAGTGAACTGCATTATTCTGCATCACAGTTGTGTTCGTCCACTGCTTGAAACTAATTTTGAAATATCAGTTAGTTAGTTTGTAATGTGTAATGCAATAATCTACACATAAACAATGGTGAAATAAAATTTAGTTTTTCACTGATTCGGTTTGTATTCACACCCGTGAACATACACACACACACACACACCAGCACTAGTCTAAATACTCTTTTTTCATAGACAAATTATTTAAAAGTAAACAAGTTCAATTGATCAATTCTATCACACACACACACACCCTAACGCACACTCCGTTGAATTTTGACATTCTCGCGTCAAATATATATCTGGAACAAGTTAAAAACGAAAATTTAAATATTGCACTACAAAATAAAACTTTGTACCTTTATTCGCTCCTATAATCTGTGATACATACGTACAATATAAACTGGATACCTAAAAATTTGATCATGAATTTAAATTTTGGACACACAACACTAAATTGTGAAGGCCACTTCAACAGTTGTTTTAACTACTGAACAATAAGGAATCTAAATCATCAGTAGTAATTCCATACAAGGAAGGAACCTCGGAAGCCTTACGCGAAATTCTTAACAAGGCAGGAATAAAAGTGGCTGGCATTCAAACCGCCCACAAACTCAATTAAAAACAAGCTTTGTCGGTTAAAGGATCAATCCTGTAGAGCCTTAAAAACAAAACAATTTAGTTTATCTAATACGCTGCCTGCAATGATTGTCAGGTCAAATACATAGGTCAAACTAGTAGAACGGGTACAGTCAGACTAGCTGAACATAAAAACTTAGCAAAATCTAGATTGGTTGATCCAAATGAGATAAGAAATCTAGAGAATAGTCCAGCTATAGCACTACATGCAGTCACACACAACCATCCATACAATAGGATGGGATAGGATGACAGTTTTAAAATCTAATGTCACAGGGTGGAGCGAGGGAGAGATTGATAACAGAAGCTTTGTTTATCGAATCAACTGCAAATATATGTAATGGGAATGATTCAACACCTGTCCACCCAGATATCTGGAAAATTCTACTACCCCAACGAGGACAAATAGGAGAGAACAAAGGAAACTATAAAACTCAAGTTTCAAAGTCGTGTGATTACAATTGATGGAATGATTATGAACAATAAATTTTGTTCGAAACGTCATCCAGTAAATAATACTGTTTCACTGTGTGATATATCTAATAAGCAAACTAATATGGAACTATAAGAAATCAATTACTAAAAGGCGAAAACAGAAATGAAGTAAAAATTACTGATATTTAGAAAATCCAAAATATAGAGAGAACAAATGAAGCAAATTGTTTTATAATTTCAGTCCCGTGACCTGTAGCAATTCTTGTGTATAATTTTCACGTGACTAAACTTTTCAAGCTTATTGAACTGGTTGATAAAAATAAAACGTGCTGTCTAAACTGCTGAAGAATATTAGAGTGAATTCTTCTGAAATTTAGTTCATCAATGATCCTGTGTTTGAAAAGCATAGCAAGACGAAGTGCTTACGGGGAAATATCTCCGGGATAGAGACGTGGAAGGGACATTGTAGCTATTCCTTAAAATTTTCATACCTATACTGTATAACCGGAATTGGTTAATTAGCCGTCTAAGTCACAGAATTAGACGCTCATTTACTGAGGATTGTATTGAAGATGATACTGTAAACCTTCAAAGTACCCTACTACAAAATGGTTATCCTATCAATTTTGTAAAGACGTATATTTCTAAAAAGCTGATAAAATATATAGCGGAATATGGTGAGTGTGGAAAAACCTTAATTAAGAGTGCTGGTTAAAAGAGATTTAACCAGTGAAATACTAAGTCTCAGGTTGATTAGATCAATTGAAAGAATTCTTAGTACTTCAGAACTGCACGTCAATAACTCAAACAAAACCATACTGACACAATTCACTGAAAATAAATTACCATAAACGGACACATCAGTGTTTGTGTGCAAATTCAACTACTCCTGCAGAGGTACTTATATTTGTGGCACTCAGAGTAATTTATCTTTATGCACTGGTGAAGATGTACCAGTTTGGTTTGCGAAACGAGGAGTAACAAAAATGAATAGTGTCATTGTATCTCATCTAGTGGATAATGAACACATTGACAATTATGCAATGAGTAGCAAACAATCTACCTAAAAGTAGACGGCTAAGTCTCTTATTATTATTATTGTTTCCTTTAATTCCTAGAGGAACATAGGGCTTCAGCCGTGCGTGTCCATTGCGTTCGGTCCTCTGTTAGAGTCTTCACCTGGCTCTAAGTCTGCCCACACGCTTTCTTCTCCTCTTCACATGACCTCCTCCAATTACCCACCCTTGCACTGACGACAAACTCGCCGCTTCTCATTCGGGTTCCACTCGAGCAATGGCTTGTCTAGTGATGTCACTTGATGGTTTCCTCAGAGTATGGCCTATTGATTGGTGGAAACTGCCTTCAAACTGATGATTATTCCAGTTTGAAGCAACGGATTACCCCTTTTTTCCAATTGCTGTGGTGATGCACAATTCAGCTCGATACCCAGTAAACACAGAAACTATACAATATACACACTTCTTGTCATTGAATTGAAACTAATTAACCAGTAATTATACCTGAAAGTCAGTTGCATGTTTTGTTGACTTTGAGAAGCTTGTTTAGTATGAATTCTTATGTAGTATATGAATTAGTATTAGGAATTTTATTGACGGACAAAGACACTTAGTATACTCCTCAGCACGGATAGTTTTCCAACTGTACACTTTACTATGCTTTTGCAATGATTAATCGCTTGACAGTATCATGAAGTGTTAGATTAGGTTAGATTAGGCTCTGAATGTCTAGATATGACACCATTCTACTCTAATTTAACTTGTACGTTGACAGTTAACTGCTTGCTAACCACGGAGGAGGAGGTTCAGCTTCAGTTCTCACCAGATCGAGTCCTACTCCTAAAACTCGCCTAGTTTACTTGTGATTCATGAGCTCCAAAAAAACAGGGAACTTTGGTACTGAGGCTAGTAACCCTATACTGCGTAGACAACACTATTGTTAATGAAACATCAAAACGCGAAGTCCCATGTTCCAATGAGAACTGTTAGGAATGCCAAACAATAATAACTGATGGGTCTTACTGGTTAGTAGACAGGTATTAGACTTGATGCTTTCAATGTGCATCAGTACTTCGTGTCAGTGATATAAACAATTCGTTGCTTAGAGAATATTCTAACTGCCAATAACTAGCATTATATACTATGAGATTTTATCATTCTAGTCTGCCTGGAGGTTGCACTATGTACATCTTGAATTATCGAGAGTTGGAATTCATGGGCCGTTGAATTGGATTCCAGTGGCTTAATGGTCTCCGAGCTCACCTGATAACCAAATTGTCCTGGGTTGGCAACCTGGAGGCGGACGCTTACGCATGAAGAGTCCGACACCGGGACGAAACAGCGGTTCGATGCTTCCTTGTTTCCCGATGGTTCTCCAGGTAATATCAACCCGTGACTAAACATATTACCATTTTAGCCTATATCTGACTGTACTGAATACTAAAACGTTTGCATCCAGGACTTTATTATATTACTTAGTTCATTACAGGATGTTAGACACTTCACTCCGTTAACAGTATGATCATTACCAAAGATTGACCGGGATTATACGACAGAACGAGAGTGGGGAGCAAGAAGACAAGACTGCGTTGGACTAACAAGAAGACTCTGGTAGATTTCGACATTCCAGACGACTTATGTCTAACGGTGCATAAACCCGAAGGAGTAGACAGCGTAGACAAGACCTCAAGCAAACATAAAGAAGATCCAGGTAATGAAGATACTCAACAACCTACAACAACAACAAGCAGCAATCACTATCGACGCCAGTAATTTGAAATAGGCCACTTCTTTCACTTATCTATGCAGAATTGTTTCAATTACAGGTGGCTCGGATGAGGATGGCAGAGACAGCCAGGAAGGAGAGACAGAGCTTCAATAATCTGAGGTCGAACTGGAAATCTGGTGCAAGCAACTTATTGAAAAAGACTGAGATTCCAAACACCAATGTTAGGTCATTTAATCCTTATATATGGTTTAGCGATTTGGTGTCACCAAAATCATTCCGAACAGGTTTCAGACTTTTATCACCAACTGCCTTCGCTGGCTGCATACCCAAAATGAGATAGCCAACCAGAAAAGATTAGCGACAAGGAACTCCGCCAGTGAAACCTACCAAATACCTGTAACTCAGGAAATATGACGAAGGAAATAGAGACGAATCGGGCAAATTGTGGAGACCGTTGAGTGACACTGCACAAAAGGTCATCACACGAATGGTACCCGAAGGGAAAATACAGCAAGTTCGGCGTCGGTCCAAGGGTAACATGTGGGGAGAGCATGGGTAGAAAAGAAATACGGGCTTATTGGCAACCTTGGAGGCATCTTAAGACGACTTCAGAGAATCGGACAACGTGGAAATGTGCTGTTGCAGTTCTACTAGGAACCCAGTGGAATAATAATAATAACAAATAAAGGTTAATTTCTGAATATTTCCAAGAACTGTATTCACTTACAGTAATGCATCCGCTTAACACCAGTAAAATCACAATATGAATAGCAGTCCACATAGTATTTATGATACGATTGTTGATTGCTTTGGTAATCAATAATTAATTCTGCTGAGTATATTTGAAAGGAATTGCTGAATCCGTGGCATGATGCCTTGTAAGTGTATCTCTATTCGAGTTTATTATTTGACATGATGCACATCACATACAGATGATACATGCACAAATATTATAGCACACCACCATACATGCATAAATAATAAGTTTGAATATGATGAAGGCATCATTTAGCCAGTTTTATCTGCCTCACTCACTAAACTAACGACTAACCAATGAAAAATGAATGTAGGTTGTTTTCAGAGTGCACGCACGCTCTAGTTTAAAACCAAAAAAGATTAAAATTGATGTATTTAAACTACTTAAAGTAGTAGTTGATTGTCTATCAACTGATGATAAGAAAAAAGAAAAGATAAACACAATTACTGACTAAACTTGTAGTTTTATTGGCTGATCAAACAGTCTGTTCACTTTATACAATACTGAAATATAGACAGTGTTCCACTGAACAGGTATTTCACTGGCTCAGACAGCTTCATGTGATTCCATTGATTGACACCCTGATAGTATCCGAGGTTATTTGCTTATTTTCATAGATAATTTATCGCTTGAAGATGTTAAGGTATGACTCAACTGATATTTATTATTATTATTATTATTACATTATTGTTCCCTTGGGTTCCTAGTGGAGCACAGGGCTTCAACTACGCGTCTGCACTTGCTTATGTCTTCTGCTGTACTTTTCACCTGCATCCATGTCAGTCCATACTGTTTCAATTCCTCTTCACACAATCTCCTCCATGTCACCCTTCGACGTCCCACTCGCCGCTTCCCTTTCGCGTTCCACTCGAGGGCCTGACGTGCGATGTCACCCAACGGCCTCCTCAGCGAGTGCCAATCCATCTCCACTTTCTCCTGCATATTTGTTGGGCGATTGGTTCTTGTTTTGTTGGTTCCCATAGTTTCTTGTTGGTTCTCGTTCTTTCCGGCGGCCATCTGATCTTCAGTATAGAGCGAAGACAGTTAGTTGTTGATAAAGGTCTGCAACAGGCTGTTGGAAATACTCATTCTTTGTGACCCGCCAAGTTTTTGATCTATCCGTATAGAAGAACTGACTGACTTGACGTTTGTATTGAAAATCCGAATGCTTTTGTTGTTTATGCTGGCTGGGTTGAGTGACAGCGGAAGATTTCCAGATTGGTTTCAGGTTGATGAATGTGTTTCTCGCCTTCCCGATTCTCGATTTGACAACCTCGTCCGTTCCTCCTGTAGTTGAGACAATGCTCCCTAGATAAGTGAGTGAATGAAGTAACCTTTTTCAAATCCCTCCCTTCCGTTGGTGATGATTGGCGCTGGGTGTTGATGTTGCTGTTGTTGTTGTTATTGTGGTTGGTTGATTATTTTCATAACCTCCGTCTTGTCTATGTTCACCTGGAGTCCTGTCTTCGCCACCAGCTTCTTCGACCAGTTTGTCGGTTTTCGCTTGTAAGTCTTCGATTTTGTGTGACATCAAACATAAATCATCCACGCGCGAAATCCAGGTCTTCTAGGTTCTTCACGTCGGTCCAGGATATCGCCGTCTCCTCGTTTCTCACTGTCTGACGCATAATCCAGTCCAGTCCACCACAATTAGGAATATCATTGGTGATAATAAGCACCCTTGTCTGACTCCTGTGTTTATACCAAACGCTTCGCTGAGTTTTCCGTTGTGGATCACTTGACATGTGCTGTTGTTGTACAGCTGTTGAATAAGGTTGATGAATATTTGGGGTACGCCATAGTACTCGAGTATTTTCCAAAATTACTTCGCGGTCAACGCTGTCGAAGGCCTTGTCAAAATCTATAAAGTCAAGGTAGAGATTTGATTGCCATTCCATGCTTTGTTCAATGATGATGCGTAGAGTTGCGATTTGGTCAGAATATGATTTGCCTTTCCTGAATCCAGCCTGTTCTAGAAGTGACCATAATTGTTTTATATTTAATCGGTGTACACGAAGTTACATTTCAAAAGCAACATTGTTTGATCGCATGTTTTAGTCTAAATATAAGATGAAAATTGGCGACACTGGTTGATCTGGGAGTCATAACTACTGATAAATAATTTTACTTTCAGTTTACATTTTATTCCATTTGAATTCCGAGTGGAACTTAAGGCTTCAAACTTGAGCTCCAAATTTTCAGTGATTGTGGTGCTTCTTTTTTATACAGAGTGAGACTGCTAGCCTCACATCCAACCTTCCATATTTACTGGGCTTGCCAATGACTAAGTGAAGTTTGGAAGTACTTTGACCGCGAATCGAACTCCAGACTATGAGAGGGGTTGGCTAGTATAATACTTCTAAAACATCGACTTGTTACTATCATGGTAGGTATGCAGTTAATTTGATCTGCTTTATAGCACTCATGTTCCAAGAACAGTTACGTAACGCCCATACATATGACAGCTAAGGTGTTACGGCCCCATAATGGTTAAGATTTTATTTTGATAAATCACACAGTGTTGTACAGTTATATTAATTGATGACGTTTCGAGCACAAACTATTTCTCATAATCATATCAAGTTCCTTAGTGCTATGGCTCGGTTTGTCAGACACTTCACTAAGCCTGCCTTAACTGTTAACGGATGAGACGAATAAAAGTCTAAATGTCTATTAGAATGTGTTGGTTTTCTATAAACACTAGTGTGTAGTTTGCCTTCTATTCGTTTTATCTTACAATGTAACATGGTTAATTCTCCTTTTTCATTTTCTGATTCAAATGTGAATTTTATTCCTTCTACTTGTGAGTTTATATGTGTTAAGAAGCTAGAGATATGTTCTGTTTTTAACACTGTGAATGTGTCATCTACATATCTCCACCATATTTTTGGCGTAGGATTAAATGTATTAAGAGCACTATTTTCCCAGCTGTCCATAAAAATGTGTGCTACAATAGGGGATATTGGTGATCCCATTGCTACACCTTCTGTTTGTCTATATATTTTGCCTTGGAACTTGAAGATAGTAGATCTGAGGCATAACTGGATCCCTAAAATAATTTCTTCAATGGGCAACTTTGTCCTATGACTAAGTTCGGAATCAGAAGTTAGTTCTCTTTTAACCGCTTCTAAGGCCATATTGACTGGTATATTAGTGTAAAGACTAGTTATATCAAAACTGACCGTTGTTTCGTCATTTGCTAGTTGAATATCATTTAGTTTATTTTTCATCTCAAATGAATTAGCTAGTCTAGACTTTGAATTATTTCTGATAGGGCAACTTGATATGATTATGAGAAATAGTTTGTGCTCGAAACGTCATCAGTTAATATAACTGTACAACACTGTGTGATTTATCAAAATAAAATCTTAACCATTATGGAGTTATACTCTACCACAGTGCCCAAGTTTTATACTTATATCAATAGGGTGTTACGGGTTACATAGTGAACTAGTTATTAAATGAGGTGTTAAGGAGTCGGCCCCTGTCATTCCCAACATCACTGTTTCAAATCCTAGAGAAACGTAGATTTTCATCAGTCCCACCATCAGTCACAAAAGTGGCTTATCCATCTCCACTTTTCTTAACAATTCATGTCTTTCAAGCCTTCAAATTGTAGTGGTGATGTTATTTTAAAGGGGTAGTATCATTAGCCCTACGCTTAACCCTCTCTGTTTTCTCGAGTAATTATTGACTAATAAACTAGGTGAGGTATGAAAGTAGGTAGACTTGCAATCGATCCCGACAAACACCCGTGTGGCTATCGCATCTTCTACTATTGAACCATGTCAGTTTGGTGTATGTATATTCTTACTCATTTTTTGTCGATGACTACTGACTATTATTGAAAGTAGTTCGAGTTATTTATTGAAATATTTTGCAATCTAGATAATCTTGAACTTTGCCAGGAGGAGGAAACGGAATAATTTAACTGCATGAGAGGTGATAAAAAGTCAGCTACAAAATGAAGGTTACTCCAAGATCAGAATACTTGTGAATAACAAAAAGCACTACTGCAATCAACAGGTTATCAAGAGGCATTACTATTTACAAAGAGGTTGAATTTCAACCCAGATAAATAGTTTTCCCTATTTGTTTGGTCGATAAATAACCAGATCATAAATTTTCAGTGATCTCTGTTCAGAAAGCCGAGTCATTCATATATATAAACTCGGGCTGTAACTATGAACATATCTTAAACACCAGAGTAATAGTAATTACAAGAGTGACCGAGATAACTAGGAGGGAAGTTTCTCGGTAAGTAGTCAAAAACACGCTCAGTTTACCATTCGCACAGTAATCACAAAGTTTGTTGAAACATCAAAAGAATAATAAATGTTGTAATTGGATCGTTCAGGAGAGATTTTCTAAACAACTACTTCCTTACACGTTTTCTCGCTTATATTTTAGGCAATCCTTCCAGAATGCCAACATGAGTGATTTGAACTCACTGCTGAACAATAAATAGTTCACTGATCTACAGTGTCCCACGTACATGGTGATTTCAATTTAATCATGGCCATGTGACTGATTCGCCAATGTATTATCAGCTGAGTGTAAAATAAATACAGTATTGGTTTGATTCAAGTGATTGAATATCAATGGAATGAATGCTTTGCTATCAGCGCATAACTCAAGGGAATCGCTTGCTGAAATTTTAGCCTACTTGTGCTTGAAATTCACTAGATGTTGACAAACAATAAATAATAAGCCTATGTAGCGAACTAAAGAGTTCTGCTAAGTGTGATATTGCAGTTCACCGTCGACGGTCAACGAAATTCACTACAATTGACATAGAAAATTCGATAGATCAATGCCTTGGAAATGCCTTCTTCTTCATTATTCACACTCTGGTGGGCTTGTGGTGAGAGATCGTCTAATCAAAAGTGAAAGCATTATTTACAGTTGTGCTTCATCGAGACAGCTTGTCTTTAACAGTATTCATCCATATCTGATCAACCTCCTGTTTCATAACGAATTAAAGGAGGGACATTAAACAGTGGTGCTTTCCTAGACTACACACCTGCTTTTGACTCTGTACCTAGGGGCCTTTTATTAAATAAGCTCTCCTTGACGCACACGGCATCCTGGGCTAAAAGTTGGTAGCATCCTTATTTTCTGATAGAATGCAGTATACTGCATATAATGGCAAATCTTCTTCTGCTTTGCTTACAAAAGCCGGTGTTCCTCAAGGTGCCGTCCTCTCTCCTTTTCTTTTTTCTTTCTTCCTACACGACCTGCCACATTTAAACGAAACTAATTTTGTCAAATATGCTGATGATCTGACTGTATCACTGCCTATCACTTCCGACTCTGACTGCTCCAAACTTAATAGCTTTCTGCTGGACATCAGCAAGTGGTCTAAGTCAAATGGTCTTATGTTAAATCCTTCCAAATGTCAGGCAGTTAACTTTGCCTTCAAGCATCGACGTGACATACATGAACTAGTTAGTTCCCATGATGCCTGTAGCATAGATGGCACAGAAATTGAAACCAAGTCAAGCATTAAATACCTTGGATTAGTTCTTTCCTCTGACCTTTCATGGTCATCCCACATCTTATTGATCTCTAAGAAAATGTTTCGTCTTACCTTCTACATTAAAAAGTTAAGACAATCAGGTATCAACCAACCTTTAGTTCTGCAATTTTTAAACTCCTGTATTTTACCTATTGTACTCTATTGTTCTCCATTAATCTTTCCTGGGCTTCTTAAAAAAGACTATGTCATATTACGAAGGGTATTAAATGCTGTGAGTAGGGCTTGTGGTGTGCCACTGCGTGAGCTCGCCAATACTATAATCGAGAGACACGTAAATTCCTGTACAAAGTGGGCAAAGGCCGTACTGTCAGACCCTCTGCACCCCCTTTATTCACAACTATCCCCTTGTATCTCATCCGGTAGAACGAGAAGTCAATATAGGAAATTATATGCCCGTACCACTAAGTACAAAAATTCTACAATACCGTATTTAGCCCGTATTTTATGTGATGAAGACTCTGTTAGACGTGAAACATATAAGTTACTATTTAATTAGCAAAGTGAATCGACCCTTTCATTGTTCATCTTCCTGTAATTTTATGGCGTCACCCTTTCTATCGTTTAATTATAACTTTGCTATTTTTATTTTAGTTGTTATTGCTATTACTACTATAATTTTATACTTTATGCGTATTTTTCTCCTTGTCGTATACTGTAATTGCTAAATAGCTGCTATAAAAACGTTTTGTTATCATTATTATGTAATGATTATTTCGTTTATTTTTTGTTGTTGTTGTCGTTTTTGAGTAAATTAGATGCAATATTGTACTGAATGCTGAAAATTCCTTGCTGTATCATTAATACTGTTTTTGGAATAAAGCAAAAATTATTATTATTATTATTATTACTATTGTCTATATAAGATGAGAATTGTGACCAAAGAAGTGCATAATCACAATCTATCTGTAGACCTGCAATTCAAAGTTTACAACGACTACTCACAATCACTGCTATATCTTACCATTCCAAAATAAAATTGCTTGAATATAGAATCAGTTTTGTGTAACTCAGTGCAATGACGAATACTTCAGTGTGCTAGGTTTAGGAGGAATCACACACTGACGTAAACACTTGGAGTGTTTTCAGTGAATTAGTATTCTGGTGTTGAAATTATTCTCATGACAAAATCATATTTGAGTGACAGGATCAAAATCTTATGGTGGAGATATTGCCCATATATTATTTTGTTTATTAAATGTATCACACAGTGAGTGAAACAGTATTATTTACTGGATGACACAGTTTCGAATAAAATTTATTGTTCACATAATCATAACATATAATATCATGTAGTAGGAGATATTGCCCATTTTCTGGGCAACATCAGTATTACCATAAACGACAAGAATTATATTCATCAGTACAGAGGAACTGTATCTAGTGCGTCGGTGGCACAGTGGTTAGGACTCTCGCCGACCATTCTCATGGTCCGGGGTTCGATCCCCTGCCGGCGCACACCCGATATCTATGGTCGGCCTGAATTTGGGCTACCGATATCCATGCTGAAAATGTCATACTTGTACTGAAAATACGGTGTGGCATCAAGCTGTTATCGAAAATAAATAAAAAAATAAATAGTTACAATATGATATATTCACTTACATTCTCGGTTCTTCTAAACGATTTCTTACCGCTATATAGACGAATCTCGAAAAATATCAGTGCTGATTTCCAACTGGGTCAGATAGATAAATAATAATAATAATGATACTGGGAAAATCATAAAAGTAATCACCTTGAAACACTCACCTTCAAAGTGTGTCTGTGAATTTAGATTTATAAATATGCGTTGGTGCAAATCATATTGCATACATATGCATCCTCATTGAGTGGGTTGGACTGAACCAAACACTAGGACAAGTGAGAGAGTCAAAAAAATGTTTGAACCTAAAGTAGGAAAATGGAAGATCAATAATTGAAATTAGTCCTGCTTCAGTGTGTCTTCCTTGGAACTAATTCAGTAGACTTTTGGTTAGTCATGTACTATTCAGAATAGCGTGTAAAGAAGTGAGAGAGCTGCATCTTGAAGAGTATGAACATCTGCTTGGTGAACCATCCTGAATAGTACTAATAAATGTTGAAAACGGGATATATTTCGAAATGTTAGTGAAAATTCATAGCTCAGGTTGAGGGAAACAAGCATTTGATATTCTCTGTGAGATCCAATATCAGCCAGCGGCTTTGGTGATGTTTCAAGCACTGAATTCACTAAGAATGTGTGTGTGATTTCATTGTGTGGTTGGTTATCTCTATGATCACCTTCAGTCCTGTCTTCCCTGATTGAGTCTCCAGCCAGTTTGCCAGTTTTCGCTTGCAGGTATTCGATATAATGTGAAACTAGACATATATGATCCTGACGAGAAATCCAGATCTTCTAGAGTCTCCCTATCGGTGGTCCAGCGTACTCCTGCATTCTCACTCCCTGTGCACAGTCTGACGCATGATCCAGACCACCACAATTAGGAATATCATGAGTGGTGATAATAAGCAGCCAGTCATGTCTTACTCCTGTCACCACTTCGAAGGCGTCGCTGAGCTTTCCATTGTGGACCACCTGATACGGAGCACTGTCATATAGCCAGCTGTTGAATGAGGTTGATAATTGGAGAGGTGGGCACTGTACGTAGTGTTGAAGCAGTCTCCAACTTAATTCTTGGTCAACTGTATCTACCGAAGGTCTTTTAGAAGACAATGAAATTGAGGTAGAGGTTTGACTAACATTCTATGTTTTGTCCGGTGATGATGTGCAGAAATGCAATTTGATCAGCACAGGATTTGCCTCTCCTGAATCCAGCTTGTTCCGGTGGGCAGCGGAGTTCTTCATCCGGTGCATCTTCTATTTTCCCAGAGATGTCTTGATTTAATTCTTTGTTTGGACTGAAAAACAGGCCGATTGAGCACCAATTCTTGCAGCGTCATATGTTTTCCCTTTTTTGGTAGTTTCACAAAGTAACACTAATTCAAATCCGTGCATACCTTGACTTCTATTCAGACGTTTCTCTATAATGACGTCGGCATATCAGATGCATTTGCAGTGCATTAAGAGAGATTCTGTCGATATCCACTGGCTTCCTGGTCTTCAGTATATTGATCACATTCAAGATTAACCCTTTCGTTGAAGTACTGATGACCTCTGGTATTTCTGTGAGTACTGTTGTTAGTGGCGGTATCTCTGGGCGAGTTGCAGATAATCATCGATTTAAGTGTCCTTTGAAGTGATCAGCCCATTGTTTTATTTGCCTAATCTCTTTGGTAATTAGGTTTCCCTGACCATCTTGTATAGGTTTCATCTTTGTTAACCCTTTCCTCGATGGAGACCTGATAATCTGATATTACATTCAGACGACTGATTTGTCTGAAGCCTATTCTGCTTCTATTTTCCATGTGTTGTGGAATTGTCTATTGTCTTCCTTCGCACTCTTCTTCATTTCACAGCATGAAATGGAGGAGACGTGAGATAATTGGTAAGAGACGAATTGAGGTACTATTCGTGTCAACAATCTAAAAAGCTTGTCATCAATATAACTATATGTACCAATAACAGATAGCTATAGAAAATTGAGAAAAAGTCTACGTTAATTTGCAGTTTCTTTTCGTGTGAAGGTTAATAGAAATTTCCACGTTTTTTTATTTACAAGCCATTATCTTTGCAGAGAACAGTCATGCAATGTAATGATGTTGATGAAACACTTTGCTGTTCGTGGATATGACACAAAATACAAACATAATCAGTAATGCTTTTTCAATGAGGAATGAAGAAGGAAAATATACAATTCCGCGGAGAGCTCACCTTCAATGATTTCAATTTCTCCAGCGTCATTTGATGAGTTGCTTAGAATTTAGAGTAGGGTGAATTAGCTCAGATGATTTTGCAGAGAAATAAGGCCACATCACCAGCGACACACTAAGACAAAATGGATCTGTGGAGCCTTCTATAAAAGTGGATATAGGTTATAAGAGTTGGAAACATGAACTCTCACACTTCGAAGTCATTATCATGTACAGTTTTTCCACGTTTTATGCAGATATCTGGTGCTGTTCCGATACGATCGATTAGACTGTAAGTTTGTATTGAATCAGAACAAGCTTAGGCATCGATCCAAACATTCCCGGACTTGGATTGAAGGTCTTCTCCCATCCATATATGTGTCTCTCGCTTATCTCTCCTTCCCAACACTGTACATCACAGTGTTTTATCTTTTATTCACCTCAAAACAGCATTCCATTCAACAATAAGGAATTCCCGTTTTATGTATACAATTCTGATTTCTTGTCATTGGTGACATTATCTCTTCATTTATTTCACTCAACGACCATCATGTGGTGATACAGTATCCTCGATGATATCATGGTAAATGTGGTAAATATAGCTACATGCTTTGATGGGACTCGCGGTGTTCCTACTTGTCTCTTGAGAACACCAAGTTATGAACATGAATACTGGTATGATTTCCAAAACGTCTTCGTCAAGTAGCATATAGACTACACTTTCATGGTTTGAAGAGATGCAGTGAAGTTAAAGAAGCAAGTAAAATGCAACAACATAGGAGCATTTCCGATGGATATGTTGAGCTATGAGCTATTATTGCATATTAATTCCTATTTGAAATTTTATTAATTTACTCCTTCACCGGAAATAACTCCCCAACTTCCTCACCCATTCAGTATAAAAAGACGAATATATGACCTAGTTTACGACTTCGTCGCCATGAAAATATTCTTCGATGCAATCGTCAATTCATTATTTCCCATGATCTAATGTTCATATTCTATAATTTATTTGCGAGATGAGGATTACCGTAGTCTCAATTGAATATGAACCTCGCCTACTTTACCAGTTCTTGAGTTCTCTAGCTATTCTCAAGCCAGAAGAAAGAAGGAGGGTTGAGAATGAGGCTGGCCACCCTACCCAACAAAATCAGTCAAACTTCCACAGAAAATTCAACGCACAAAAAGTATATTAAAAATACAAAAATATGATAAACGGTCTTATTCTTCGCAGGAATCGGAGAGGCGAAATGACACAGCCAGCTGGTGAAAGCTTTCAGGAAGCCAGTCAGACATCAGATGTATCTTCCATTGATGAAAGCAAGAATAAGAATGGGGACGCGGAATGTTCACACAACGTACGAATCCGGCTGGTTAGGCTGCCCACGGAGCCAAAGAAATGCGAAGATATGGCATAGAAATGCTGGATATCTGCGAGAGCAGGTTCGGTGAATGTGCGCAATGGATATTTTCAACTGGTGTGTCAATAATCTATTCCGGTCACCAACACCGCAACCATGAGCATACTGAGTCAGACAGTGGCTATCATGATGTCACTAGTGGCAGCCAAAACTTAATGCAGTGGGAACCAGTTTCATCTAGAATTATCGGAGCAAGATTCATTTCAGATGGAAGGAAGGTTACTGAAGGGAAAACATACAGGCGGTAAATTAACTGCAAATATCAGACCAAAATCTGAGCTATAATGTGGAAACACTGAGGAAACCTGCGTGGAAAAATATTGGAACTCTCTGAAGGTGATGTTCAAACAACAACTGTTTATGCAGAAACTGGCTGCAAGAAAAGAAATTCATCCCAACGGACGCATGTAAAGTGATAGAAAAGGGGAAGATGGTGAAAGTGTAGATGTCTAAATGAAAAGATGGAAAACAGACGGAGAAGCTGAGTTCAATGTACGTTGCACTGTGTAAAGAAGTGAGGAAGAGTGCGAAGGAGGACAATAGACAATTCTACGACATATTGAAAACTGAATTAGAACAGAGAGGCCACAGTGAAAAGAGACCTCTGTACATTATGACATGGAGGAGATGGTGTGAGGAGACAATGAGAGAATATTGGAAATCATGGGGGCAGCTGTGTAGGGCTGAAGAAAATAGAACAAAGTGGAGATGAGCTGTTGAAGCGCTATGTTCCACTTGGAACACAAACGAACAATAATAATAATAATACAATGAAATGTCGAGATACCGAAATAGATTCATCATGTGAAGAATTGACCAAGGCGATGTTGTAGAGTATGACTGCATCATAGAATATTTGTTTTATCCATGGAATCAAATGAGATTGAATTCCACAGAAATGAACAGTGATTCTGATAGGGTAGTGAAATAACAACTAGTGTCGGCATTCATATTACTGAGTATTGCTAAGTAGTATAATATTACTGTATAAGTATTATTGATATATTGAATTTCGAGTGAAACACTGGTCTCGAACAGAATCGTCTCCATTTTCTCCTGTATAATTCACTCCCCTTCGTATGGTTCCTCGTCTGGCCGTAAGTTCACATTTCCTCTCCACAGTATTTCCTGCATGTGTCCAACCTATCGCCACTTTTAGCTCTTTTTCTGAGCAAATGGTACTTGATTTGCTCTTTCTGGCGTTTCTCGATGCTAATTCTTTCTGGTCATTTGATCTTCAATATGAAGCGAAGTCAGCTGCTGAAAAAGAAATGCGGCTGCCTATTGGAGATTCCTCTCATGACGTACGGGCTAATTCCTACACGTAAATTTATGAACTCCCGCTAAGACAAATTGGGAGTTTAATCCATTGATAATTTCAACATATTTAAATAACCTGTATTTCTGTCCCCACCAGTGTTGAGTTCATATATTCTTTGTGTTACTTTCTTAAATAGTAAGAAGTCCACGTCTGGTCAACTTCCAGATTGATAACACCTTCCCTTGGTGCCATTCATTGGCGTAAATGACATCGAGAATGATACAATTTCACAAACAGCATCTGAACATTTATCCCACATTCATTTCAAGTATTTCTATGTCTTCTATTTGATAACTTGCAGTATTTAACAATATTGGAGAGTTTGTTTGTAGAGGTTTGATTTGCTTCAGTTTGCATCAGGGAACAGTGTCAGCCAGATCACAAAGTCTGTGATCACGATTTTGATAATAGTTTGATTATTTGCGGTTAGGACGCTCGCCGACCATGCAAATGGTCTGAGGTCCAGTCCCTGGCCGACGCACACTCCATATCAATGGTCGGCCTGCAAAATTTGGCCTACCGATATCACATCATACTCGTATCAAAAATACTATATGAAGTCAAGCTGTAAAAAAAAATAAATAATAAAAATAAATGAATATTATTATTATGATTTCCTTGGATTCGGAGTGCAAAATAGGTCTTCAACAACACATCTCCACTTTCTATGATTCTCTGCCGTCCTCTCCAGCTGAGTCCACGATTGCGCGTAATCCCTCATCTGTGTCTCGCATGATCTTCTCCATGTCACCCTTACAAAATGAATACTGCAGAACAAAACACAACGGTAAAGCACCTGAAAATGAAGAAGAATGTTCTCAACAACTTCGGGTTGAAAATCCGTTCCTTAGAATGGAATATGACAAAACAGTTTTCCAGCAGACAGTCAGGTGTTAATCTCCCACCTCACGTCGTTACACATTGAATTCATTTAGACAAAATTACAACAGTGAAATAACACATTATTGTCAACAGTTCACCATCACGCAATAGTAAGTCTGAAACATAAGGAGTAGAGATCAACCAGTGAGACAGCTAATATGGAATAAATCAAGAGTAATTATGCAAATGTTTTAATGGTGATATACAGGTTACGTTGAAATGGGGGGGGGGGTAAATACTTAGTCGAAATATTCAAACATATATCAGTATTATGAATAAATTGTTGATGGAGAGACTTTGAAACCAGCCTTTCTGCACCACTCTCATATAAGGATATAATATCTACCTACGAGTGCGCTCGAAATTCTTAATAAGCCTGCATTCTGGTTGGTAAATGAGACACAAGCTGTTTCGATTTCATGTTCCGGCTGAACCAGTTAGACAAAAGTACATTTAACCCACTTGATACCCTTTATTCAATCAGCCGTATGCATAAGTTTAATAATTGACCGCGGGTCATGTGTATTGTCAAACCATGGGAATTTCGCCACATAAAGAATTATGGAGTGGTAGGCGAAACAATGTAGAAACATCTCGGCCATTTATTCGGTCACGTAATGGAATTAGGGAGTCTTCTCTTCAAAAATTTAAAGCAATTAGTTCCCTTTATGAATTTCGACAACACAATAAGAAGACGTAGTTTATGTGAAACGTGTAATGTATTGGCGCAACACATTTCGGACATTCTGATCACACACGTACTTGTCATACACAGTTTTTATATAATGCAAGAAGGCATGAATAATTACAATACAGGTCAGATTGTATACAGGTCAAGCCGATATATAAAACGAGGTTGGGCCACATACTTAAATTCATTGAAGCCTTAGCCATAAAAAGACTTAAACCTGTCTTATTTGTCCAAAAATTATTTGTTATCACCTTAAACCTGCCTTGGTAATTCAATTTAGAACCAAGGACTAATTTACTTCCTAATGTTTTCAACCCCTTCTTTGCCTTGTTTTTTTCTTTTCTTCTTTTTTTCATTTTTTTCTCCTTTTATCTTTCTTACCCACACCTTTTGTGTCTCCCCACCCATTATTTGTGACCTTGACCTGTATACAATCTGACCTGTATTGTAATTATTCATACCTTCTTGCATTATATAAAAACTGTGTATGACAAGTACGTGTGTGATCAGAATGTCCGAAATGTGTTGCGCCAATACATTACACGTTTCAGATAAACTACGTCTTCTTATTGTGTTGTCGGAATTAGGGAGGTTCAAAGAGTGTAATTGTCGAAGTTCATACTTATACTTGTCACCACCACTACGCTTAAGATTTAGTTTCACTGTGTAGGCACTGTAAACTCATCCAGTTGGAATAAGCGTGGATCTCGTTCTGTGCATAAAAATCCATTTCTGGAATGTATTTAAAACTATTCACTCAAATATCGAAGGTCCACTGTTTTCAGAAGAGTTTGTTCTAATAAAAGCTTCAACGTAGAATATGCCAAAACCCGAGGTAACTTTTTCTAGTCCTCATTCAATCCGTAAAACTCAGGTTTATGATTATATTCATCATTACCTTGCTTGATTTTTCATATAAGTAATGTTATCTGACTGGTCAACTCAATCCGCTCTAATATTGTGAAATATATTATATACATATGGGGCATAAAGCTGACGCTTACACCACTTTTGAGCCTATCCACAAGACATATTTAGGATGTATACTAGGGTTTGTGAGAGCCCTGGAGATCTATGTGATCGAAAACAATTTGTCATCATATTAAACCTTCCTTGGTAAACTGCGTTTCGACATCGAGATAGATGTAGCAGAATCTCCCTTCATTCATTTAATCATCCCAGTTGTGATTTCGAAATTGAATATGGTCATTGAACTTAACCTTATAAATTCAAACACCAAGTATGCGTTTGTCGCATAACTACATTTCGCAACTCAAAAATTTACGTCTTCTACAGTCTTAAATTATACCCTTTAACTTCCCAATGTCAACGCCGTAAGTGTAGTAGAAGATTATCTCAAACACCTATGCAATTTCACCGTGGACGTGAGGTGAGCTACAGGCCATAACAAACAGTCATCATTAGTGACTAACTGAAATGTGACTCGACGATCGAACTGCATATCCACTCGATGATTGTATTCCCATGACAGCTTCATTCATGTCCCATGTTTGAGTCATTAAATTCCCTACTACGTATTATTCGATTGAAAACAAGTGATTTTCATCATCAACATACCGGTATCTCGCGCAGCTCAAGAAAGTGAAACTTCGAAATGAAAATATTCTTCACCGTTCATGTCTGATGGTTATGTTGGCAATAAACTGAAGCAAATTGAACCAGAGTTCCTGGTTTCCGCAATCAGTTGACATGTGATAGAATTGAGTGTTCATTCAACTAACAGAATCCTCAAGGTTAGATCAATAGATTTGGAGTTTCGTAGACTTGATTGCTGACATACTCCAAGTCTTATTAAGATAGCCGCCACCTATGGATTTTGATGTTATTCACGTTTGCAGCAGTCATCAGGATGCCAATGAATTCCTCGTCATTCCTTAAATAATTCTGTACTGTTCTTGTCGTCTTCAGAATCCATATCCTTTCACTCACTACTATCGATCTGTAATCTTTATCGAGTAACATAGATTCTGTTATGTGGTCTTAATGTCCATTTGCATTCATGAATCCTCTGTCACTGTCTTCTTTTCACATCTGGAAAAATCACAACGAATCAATCTTTGCTCTTGAAATCTCGGATTCCCTAGTGTCCAGATAATTCTTGTACTGCCTGACTATCTTGATAAACTAAATTCTGTGCACACAAATCTCCTGAATCTCGTTGTGCCGAGTGACAGAACATGCTTGTTGAATTTAATTGGAAAATGAAGAGTTAATTAATTTCCACCTCATGTACGCTTACAGTATGCAATCGAAGCCCATACTGCAGTTGATTTCACGATCAACAGACTACTGTGCACCACAACGAAGTGTGTGATGGACGGATGTGCTGGAATTACTTATCACTTACAAGTGAGATTATTTTCTATACTACTTAATCTGTAGTAGTAATACACACACCATGGTATAATCAAATTTCGGCCAAGTGAGAAGTGTCCTTAAACATAAAATAAAGTAAACATAATGATGGAGAGAAGTACCCTTCATCATGAGAACAGTGTGCACTGAGTTTCATCTCTTTCAGTCCAAATTATTCTGAATAGGTTTGTTGAGAAAAAGAGTATTTCATATGTTGTTTATCACTTAAGTAAAATATAATTATACATATATAATTTCAATGTAGGTGCTTCTATCACAATATATGTTGTCCTCACTCACTTACACATAGTATGTGTGTAGATTATACTAATGTGAAATTAAATGTAGTTAGTGATGAGAGCCGTAATCGCAACACCAGTATGCACATCTATCATTTTGATTCTAAGTTGTTTCATAACAATACCATCTTCATGCTTATTTTCTTCGTGTTTCAGTTATTCTATGTATATAGACTAGACTGTCTACAGCTCTTGAGGAACCTCGAATATAAAATGCATCTATTTCGTACTGTAAGTTATTACACGATAATATATAAATTTACCCGTTTAAACAAAAGGGAGTAGAGAGTTTTTAATTCCTTCTAAGCCTTAATTACTGATTCTGCAGTTGGCATTTAGCATAGTTCATACCCACTTTATCTTTTCTCACAGATTCCTAGCACTTCTACGTTGTTTTCTCTCACTTTTTTGGCAATCTAAGCAACATTCCTAGCTTCGTACTTTGTAGGAACAATGAACGTCCATAATCCTTTTGCTTCCCTGGAGAAAATATACATCGATAGAATGGCCTCCCAGAAGTCTTTCAACAGACCTATTGTCATTTCGTCTCTACTTTATGAGAGAAAAATAAGTTTGTTTATTATATATATTTTAAAATTTCCCACTGTGATTTGAAGTTTCTATATCAGTTCGATTGATTTTCCAACATCCAACCCTTCCTCTTTTCTCGAGCTTGGGACCGGCTAGAAAACTAGCAAGCAATCAAACTACGCCAGAATGTAAGGTAACTATTGGAGCAAACCGACCAAGAACCTACTGATCAATAAATATGTGAGAAGAAAATGGGAGAAGGTAACGGACACACTGAAGAGACCATCGAGTGCCATAGCGCGGCGTCAGACTATGACTCGATTGGAACCCGGATAAGAAAGGACGAGTGGGTCATCCAAGGGTGACACATATAGAAGATCGTATGAAGAAGAGATCACAGACTTTGAGCATTTGTGAGACTAGCCAGAGAGGACTGCAGAAAAGAGGACAAGGTGAGGGTGTGCTGCTGAAGCCCTACACTCGATTTGGGACCCAAGAGAAAAATGATAATAGAAACACTAATTACTCACCGAAAGTAAAATACTGACATAACCCAATAAACCACTTATTGGTAATAGTGCTTTCGACAGCGTTAAAAGTAATTCGTTCTACCCGATTATTTTCTCAAACTGTTGGATGCTTTCGGATTGACATAAACTGCTAAAACAAAAATAATCTCTGATGTAAAAGACTGACGAAATAACTTTTTATTTTTTATTTTATCTCCTACCATCAGGCCTATTTTTCAAAAAGACTAGTTGAAATTTATATTGCCCCAGGGGTTATTATTATTAAACCGTTATCAAAAGGCGTAGGCAAGAGAAGTTAGATTTCTCTGCGGTTGGATCGATTCTAGTTAAATATATTATGAAAACCGCCTAAAGTTAGGCAGTTAATTACGTGATTCAGATAAGAGCGATTTTATACTACTTAAAATTTACCAGATGCATGTTCAATGAGTTGTCAAGTCACCATTCCATAATTTGGTTATTTAAGTACATTATTGAGGAACTCTCAAGAAATCAAGTCCTATTCTTTCTTTGGTTATGTAGTGAGATAATGAGCTTCAAGCTTGATCTCTGAAGTTTCTGTAGAAAAGTTGTTTATTTCTTTTACGGGATGGGGTTGCTAGGCTCACACCCAACCCCCCTCCTCTACCGGATTTAATATCAACTAAGCGAGATTTAGGCGTACATCAGTCGGCGATGGAACCCAGGTGACGTGAGTGTTTGTCGAATATTATGCCACTGAACCTCTGACTAATATCACTGATACAGAAACGTCAAAGGTGAGGCTTCAAGCTCTTTTTCTCTTGCAGTTGTCGACCAAAAGAAAACTCCTGCAGACCAGGAAAATCTCAACTAAAACAGCGTTTGATATTGGTAAGATGAGAGAAGAGATATAATTAATTATCACTTTGTATTATGTACTCTGTGGACTGAGCATTCAACCTTATGTTATTACTGTTATTCCTTTTGCGGGTTCCAAGTGGAGCATGGGGCATCAGTAGCACATCTTAGTTTCACTCTATTACCCGATGTCTTCCACAGTTGGCTCCACGACGCCTCTCAAATCTTTATTGCCTCTTCATACTATCTTCTAAACATCATGTTCAGATCTAAACCAAAATAGTGGCTAACCATTCGGGTTCCACTACATGGCTTACTTGGCATGTGATGTCACTTGAAGGAATCTTACGTCCAGTCCACCTCCATTTTCCGCTGCATATATTTTAGATGATAAGTTTTTAGATGATTTCAGTAAATGAAATATCCCCATATTGAAATCAAAACAAGATTTTGAGCGAACAATTGTTTTCGATAACTTCTTCTTCAGGCTCTACAATTAGTTATAAATCCATGAATAATAGAGTACACATAGCCAATAAAGGTAAATGAAAATAATATCAGAGTACCAAACAATCTTCCCAAAGGCACACGATTACGCCTCCTAGCCATAGCTGAGGCTTTAGAGAATAATAGAGAAAGACCAGACTTATGTGTACAGAAAAAACTTATTCACTCTGTCTGTCTGGCAACCCTGGCCCACTATAAGGTCACCAGAATCATAATTTTCGGTATTATTATTACTATTATTATCATTTTGTGATATCATGTCTTTATTATCCATTTCTCCGCCCAGTTTATTTCACCTCTTTGTTACCCTTAATTTTGTCAACCTTTGTGATTTTACACTAAGCCTACCAACTCTGTAACATCTTATTACAATTTACAATTTAGCCTCTTTATTTTATCATTAGACATTATCGGTCAGCCCTCACATTCAGTGTCCCTTTGTTAATGTGTGCGTTTGTATGTATTTTGTGGTTATCACATTCCTCTCACCCCAATGACACTTGTATTCTGTTGACTATAAAACAGCACTATATCACCCAATTGTTCATTTTACCACACTTCATCACATTTTTTTCTGACTATACACCCTATACACATTTGATTGATTATGTTAACTAATGGACTATCATCTCAACTTACACATGCACCCCAATACAGTTTCTGATATTATTTTCATTTGCCTTTATTCGCTATGTGTACTCTATTATTCATGGATTTATAACTAACTGTAGAGCCTGAAGAAGAAGAAGTTATCGAAAACAACTGTTCGCTCAAAATCTTGTTTTGATTTTAGTTGATTCACCGCTAGAATCCATTGTTGTTCATCTAATTTCTAGATGACCACTTGATCTTTAATACCGTGGGTAGGGGGCATTCGTTCATAAAAGTCTTCGTCAGCCTTCTGGAAATACCTCTTCGGAATGCGTTTGGGCAGTCTCGAAACCATTTGTGGAGCTCTAACTTGATATTAGTGATGAAAATTGTGACGTTGTTTTATTGTGTGCCGAGTTCTGTTGACCTCCACATGGATTTCAGAATAGTGATCAACTGTCTTGCTTTTCCAATCGTTTCTTTGATAACATCATCTCTACTGTATCGATAAGTGAATGAGATGGTCATTTGGCTTTCTCCCACTGCTGATGACTGTCGCCTGTTATTATTAACTGGGTGTGTTTTCATCATCTCTGTGCTCTCTCTCTATATTCACTTAAATTCCTGTATTCGCTGTCCCTACTGACAGTTTGTTGGTTTTGCGCTTGCAAATTTTCAGGTTTATGCCATAAATGTCATAAAACATCCACGAAATTCAGATCTGGTATAGATGTTTTTTGATACAGTGTGTACGCGTCTTCTCTCTATTCAAGATCCATCACAGCCAGCAAAACCATCGGTGATAGTAAACAACCCTTTCTTACTCTTGTTAAACTCAACATCAACTTAAGTCAAAGCTCGTGCCATTAAACACCAACTGGTATGTTGCTAACCAGTTACAATACAGTTTTTATTCATTAAAACTTTAAGTCCCTGGTCATATGAAACAGTCACATCACTGGCTGAGATTCGTAATCATTTCTCTTTATCGTGGAGCGAATGAACCTCGCCTTCACCGTATTCTGTCTTTTCAGTGCTGGTTACTACCTGACTGGTCATCCAAGGATTGTTTTCTTGTTAGGTATTGTAGATGAATAACAGCTGCCTTCCCAGTTCTCAAGCGGTTAGTCAGAAGGAACACCAGTCAAGTTTCATCTAACAATCTATGAGATATGTTATTGATTATGTGTGGGATATTTCTAAAGCAGCTTATCAAAATCTAACAGCAGACGTCAGAAATCTGCATCAAAGAATTGATTTGCGTGCGAGCACACTGTTTCCATTGTGTTATTACTAGGTCACTATTATCACAGAAACGCCTGCAACCTATCTCAAATTTCTTTATTTTATTGATTGCACTACATAGAAATGATTCATCTATGTTTAGACGTATTATTCAGTATTCTCTTTGATGAGTTCCCATTCAGGCTGCACAGTTATATATGCGTATATAAGGTAAATAATAATTTTGTGCGCACCATCTATATAAAGCCCTTTCTGCAAGGATGAATCATATAATCGAACAAGAATAGTCAGTTATTTACAGACAGTGACGTTGTGTCCTGAATTTCAGATGAGATACCGTGACTGTGTGGAGTTCCCCATGTCAGCTGTGAGGTAGGTGATCATCAATGGCACTGATTGCTAATCGCCTCGTTTCTCCAACTGAACGGTTGATAAGATTTTAACTCAGTAGTTTAAAGTTGATCACACTGATTTCGTGAGCTGGAGGTCTTGGAATTATTACCCAATGGATCCATAAGTATACACTGCTTGAGGGTCTCAAACCAGGTAAAAACAACTATCTAGTGCTCTTTGGATTTTACAATTACAAATCTTTTGAAAGAGAAATGGTTGATTACAGGATTTCACCATAAGCCGACGCTGATTCGAAAACAATTGAAAAACCTAGGAGTGCTGGACACTTGCTTCATACTAGTTTGGAACTCTTCATCAGTACGTACTCTAAGCCAGGGTTCGAACCCGCATCCTTTCTGTCATAAGGCGAGCTCGTAGACCAGTAAAATACTGGGACCCGATTCAACGACCCATGAATTCCAGCTTATGTCAATTCACGACATGGCGCCATCACTAGTGACTGTCATCGGTTAGCATTCGTTCTGACATCCAATATGTTGTACTCTACTGATCAGGACTTCCCACGAGAACCCCAGGTGACTACCTACCTGAATAGGGCCAGTCGCTAGTGAGCTAGGGACACTTGGATCAGGTCCCAGTGGCTCAGCGATCGAAGAGCCCACCTTAAAACCAGAAGGTCCTATGTTCAAACCCTGTTGAAGAGTCCCAAGCTAGGACAAAACATATGTTCAATACCCTCAGGTTTCCCAGTTTTTCCCAGTTTTCTAACTGATGTCAGCTCATGATGAAATCCTGTAACCAATCATTTAAATCTCCACAAACCAATACTTGAAAAGTGTTAAGTTTTCATCAAACTACTCATGAGTAGTAAAATAAATTGCACCAAGAATTTTATGGTGAAGACAATTTTGAGTTCGTGTGAAACATTGGCGTTGTGGTACTATATAAATCTGCAATAATTTGTTTACTACATATATTATACAGCGAAATAATATTATTAACTGGATGACGTTTCAAACACAGTTCATTGTTCTCAATCATATCATCTGTATTTCTACAACAGAGAAACTACGTCTTTACAAATCCCTTTCTGCCCATTTGTCTTATGGATGTTAGACCTATCCAAATGTCTGATAGTGGTGTTGAATAATTCCTGTTGCACATATTCTCAGTCAGTGTGAGAAGTTGAACATCAGTTAACAATCTCTTTCTCAGCTGAGCATTTCAATTTAACATAGATCTCTCCCATAGGATTTCGATAAATCGACCATCGCTCAAAAATTTCCATTTTCTCTTCACACGATATCAGTAGCACCCTTGGAAATGTTAATTGGCTTCTCTTCAGCGTTCCGTTCTGTAATGATATGGCAGAAACCTTAATGTCAGTTGTGTCAGTGTGAACTCTTGTACTGTCCATTCATTCATTCATTCACTGCTTATAAGACTACCACCTATTAAAGTATGTAAGCGAGTATGTAGGTGATCACGAATTGACCAGTTAGTTACACAAGGTTGAATATACTTGGACATAATCAACGTACCTGTCTGTCTGTCTGGTTAGTTAGTTCTATGACGCATTACTACTACACGTAAAGCTACGTGGCTAACTTGAAATAATAATTTCCGCTGCTCTGCTACCGTAGTGAACAACTTAACGTTGTTATCTTTGAATTACAGTGTAGAAGTGGACAGACATGCTGAGAACTTTCTTGGTGGAAAGATAGTCTTCCAGTCGCCAAAGGGAAGTACATCCATACATCCACATCTCCACGAAAGTGTTGACAGGTATTCATCTTATCCTATCCTATCCTATCCTATCCTATCACGATAACACCACAACTCATTATCCACTCACTATTCACAGTCACTCACTACTTACAAAGTAAAACTAAACCTACTGAAGACAGACAGTATGCTTCTGATGCTTGTAGATGTCGTCCGTCATGCACCACCACTCAAACTCCTTATCCTAGATTTAACATTAATACTGATGTTAAGCTTAACCCTAAACCCTAATCCAAAACACAATAACCCTCCCCCCCCCGCCTACCTAACAGAATAGATTTACAGAAACGGTATCTAGAGAGAGAATAAGTGGAATACTGTGCCTGTGCCTGTGTCTGTCTACTCCAGGTTCAGAACGGCAGGCAGGCAGGCATGATTTGGAATGACCTTTCATAGCATTGATTGCTGTATCTGATTACTTCTTGAAGATCGACGTTTGAAAGACCTCGCTCGGTCTTAGCTATGATACTGGCAATTCTTATTCAGCAGTCTGTGCTAGGCATTTCTAGCCATTTTCACAAGCAGCTCACACTATCTACACTACTGGGTTTGCTTACCGGCCTTATTTCAGCCCAGATGCAGCATGACTGGACTGTCATTACCTTAGAACAATCAGACTTAGTTCAGCGCATACTGACAAATGTTTCATACTGTGTATTGAGCCCTCAATCAACACTGACTAGCATCGTTTCATCATTGCTAATGCGTATTGTGGGGAGGCAATTCAGGAACAACATTAGTTCAGCAATCCCCAAGTCATCTTCCGAAGAAATCGACAGACTTATTCAACGCATTACAGAAAGATTGCTGCAAATTCTCATGAACTGTATCCTATCCTGACAAAATACATTGAGATTTTAGAAAGAGAAAACAGTTTTAATTAATTGGATTGGAATTTTATATTTCTATATAACAGTAAAGTGTCACCACAAATACGTCGAGTGAGGTAGGTCCATTGGCGGCATCCTCCTGCAAATAAGAAAATATGAGATTAGATTTTGAATGAAATGAGATGGCTGCGATCAATTAAATGTCCTATAAAACACATCATATTACACACGCAGCAGTTGTTGTTGTTGTTGTTGTTGTTAGTGTCTTCATTTTTTATAATATATGTATGTACTTTGATAACAGCGTCTTGAAATGACTAAATGTAATATATCATCCATCCATCCCTTGGCACCTCTCTCTCTCTTCCTTGTATGCGCGCCCGTTGCATTCATTCACATTTCCAGAAATTCCAATCACTAAAAGCTGCATCTTGCGTTTGTAACCGTTGTTTCTCGTTCATGTCAGTAAATTTTGGACTAGTTGTCGTATCATCCCATCCACCAAGGCGTCAGCGTTATGCATTCATTATTCATGCAGTTTACCGGAAAAGCATCTCCTGACTGACTGTCTTACAACTTGCTGCTGCTGCACCTCTTCTTCTTCTTCATCAATATCTTCCACATTATCAGAGTTGATTCCTCCTCTGCCTCATGATGGTGATGATGATGATGTTGCTGTGAATAAAAATGGATAATTAGTCTACACCAAATATATCAGTCATTCGCTCTGTCGGTCACCTACATGCTTAATAAATTCTGTAATAATGGTCTTTGAATGTAATCATCACAGCTTATATACCTCTCTTACTCTCTAGCCAGACATCATCACGTCCCCATCCCAAGACACACACACACACACCTTTCCCCCCTTTATTTCATTTGTATTAGTTAGTTAGTCATTTAGGTTTGCATATATATGACCTGATATATTATTATTATTTATGACAAGTATCCTATTTCACCTATGTATGTGTGACATTTCAATTTTCACCCCACCCACACCCACAGTTCGGTTCGTAGTAATTTTTACATAGGTGTTTTAACCTGCTAGTACTAGTACTACGTACCCGAAATTTTGATCTAATATCTCTTATTTTTTGTGTGTTTTATTTTCAGTAATAAGCGGCTTGTCATCATCATCATCAGGCTAAGTGAAACGTTATCACATCATGATCAAATGTTGCAAAATATATATAAATTGTGACAAGTATAATGTAATCTACAGATAGTTGTAGTAGTAGTGCATACATTGATAATGGTGAGTGCCTGATACATGTATGCCTGTCTGTCTGAAATGTACACTATTTCTCATAAATTCTTCGACAAGCCTATAGCCATCACACTACCTATTATTATTATTATTATTATTATTATTATTATGACAGCAGCATTGCAGGAAGTACTGGACGGATAGACGGACGGACAGCCAGCATTTTCATCAGCCTAGTTTGGGAATCATTGGTGGTAGTAGTATGTAGTAGTAGTAGTAGTAGTAGTAGTAGTACGCAGTACCCACCTCAATGGGTGGGTGGGTGGGTTCGAACCCAGGTCAACTAGCTGGCTAGCCACTACTCACTGGGATCCGCCGACCTGATTCATCAACGCATGACTAACGCATGAATTCTAACCAATTCTACCAATTCGTGATGCATTTCCCTGTGACTGGCACCAATCAATCGTCGGTGGTCATCGGTGGTGATCCATCAATTGGAAATCAATCAATCAATCAATCCATGGCCAAACACAATTGACTGGTTGGACCTCACCGTGTGTGTAAAATATGACTGACTGACTGACTGACTGACACATTTGCAGATGGATTAATTTCTGGGTAAGTAGGTCTGTAAGCCTGTCTGTCTGTCTATCTATTTGTCTATTTCAATTTAATAACATTAATTATGCCCAAATACGTACGTACGTAATAGTTTTTCTTCTTTATCATCTATCCTTGCACTGGCCTTAAATTGCCATTTCTCAGTACTCAATGCACTCATCATCATCACTCACTCACTCACTAGTTAAGCATACTGTAATGCTTGTTTTATTTTAAGGCACTATTATTATTATTATTATTATTATTATTATTATTATTATTATAATTCAGCTGCAAATCCTACTCCGTCATAATTACAACTACAGAAATAAGTAGTAAGCTTCATTTGATGGAAGGAAGGAAGCTTACATCATCTCATGATCTATCTGATAGAAGGCATAGGGCACAATGATGAACTTTGTAAATATTTATATGAGAACGTAATATATACAGGCACCTATTTATCTGTCTATTTGTGATCGATCCAGTCAGTCAGTCAGTCAGTCATTTTGAAAATGAATACAGGTATAATATTGATTTTTAGTAATTAGTCATCTGATGAATAGAAATCATGGCTTATATAATATTATTATTATTCCTTAATTCCTTGCTTGGATTGTGAATTAATTTAAATTTCAGCAAATTTTAGATGATAATAAATGACTTTTAATTTGAAGCAATTAAATTGTATTAGTTAGAGGGAGGGAGGGAGGGAGGATAGACTACATTATAATCTGACATGAATTATATTATTGATATCATTTAGAGTGAAAGAAGCATTGTAAAAAAACTAACTGGGTGGTGGTGGTGGTGCGTGTATTGGACAGTCAGTCAGCTGTTTCGTCATCCTAGTTTGGGACACTTCAGCAATACGCTTGCTTGCTTGCTTGCCTTGTAACTAGAAGGTGGTGCTAGGTTCGAGCCCTGGCGGTTTACACACAATGATAAGTTCTTGTTTGTTCTTGTTTGTCGAATTACAAAACAGAGCAAAAGCAGCAATTCAAACACACACACACACACACAACACAGTTGGTGAGTGATGATCTCGGGCAGTAGTTTTGTTTTGCTCAAAATATACTACCAAAAACGAACAGACAAACAACACAAACAGAACTTATCATTGTGTGTAAACTACTGAAATATTATTATTATTATTATTATTATGTAATGTAATGCTCAACAAGAAGACATTTTACTGACATTAACTACTACTCTGGGATAATTACTACTACAACTACAGAAATAAAAAATAATACTTCATTCACTGAAATGAAGCTAGCCTACTTACTACCTACCTACCTACCTACCTTAAATCTCACATAGGTATTTTATAGATATAGATAGGTAGGTAGGTAGGTATAGAAAGGGGTGGCGTCAACTAACAATAATTATACAGCTCATAAACAACAGTTGTAGTAAAATGTTGCGGTACTTACTTACTTCCCTCTTCGGTCCGGTCCGGTCCGGTCCAGTCCGGTGTGGTAATAACCGAGCGTTGATAAGGTGTTGTTGTTGTTGTTGTTGTTGTTGTTGTGTCTTCATTTTTATAATATATGTATGTACTTTGATAACAGCGTCTTGAAATGACTAAATGTAATATATCATCCATCCATCCCTTGGCACCTCTCTCTCTCTTCCTTGTATGCGCGCCCGTTGCATTCATTCACATTTCCAGAAATTCCAATCACTAAAAGCTGCATCTTGCGTTTGTAACCGTTGTTTCTCGTTCATGTCAGTAAATTTTGGACTAGTTGTCGTATCATCCCATCCACCAAGGCGTCAGCGTTATGCATTCATTATTCATGCAGTTTACCGGAAAAGCATCTCCTGACTGACTGTCTTACAACTTGCTGCTGCTGCTGCTGCTGCACCTCTTCTTCTTCTTCTTCATCAATATCTTCCACATTATCAGAGTTGATTCCTCCTCTGCCTCATGATGGTGATGATGATGATGATGATGTTGCTGTGAATAAAAATGGATAATTAGTCTACACCAAATATATCAGTCATTCGCTCTGTCGGTCACCTACATGCTTAATAAATTCTGTAATAATGGTCTTTGAATGTAATCATCACAGCTTATATACCTCTCTTACTCTCTAGCCAGACATCATCACGTCCCCATCCCAAGACACACACACACACACCTTTCCCCCCTTTATTTCATTTGTATTAGTTAGTTAGTTAGTCAATTAGGTTTGCATATATATGTATGACCTGATATGTGTGACGGTAGTGGTGGCCGTGGTGGTGGTGGTGGTGGTCTGCAAATGAAACATCTATTGACACTAATTTACCTATGATTATTATTATTATTATTATTATTTATGACAAGTATCCTATTTCACCTATGTGTGTGTGTGTGTGTGTGTGTGTGTGACATTTCAATTTTCACCCCACCCACACCCACAGTTCGGTTCGTAGTAATTTTTACATAGGTGTTTTAACCTGCTAGTACTAGTACTACTACGTACCCGAAATTTTGATCTAATATCTCTTATTTTTTGTGTGTTTTATTTTCAGTAATAGGCGGCTTGTCATCATCATCAGGCTAAGTGAAACGTTATCACATCATGATCAAATGTTGCAAAACATATATAAATTGTGACAAGTATAATGTAATCTACAGATAGTTGTAGTAGCAGTGCATACATTGATAATGGTGAGTGCCTGATAAATTTTTTTGTCTGAAATGTACACTATTTCTCCTCATAAATTCTTTTCGGTTAGACATTTTCGACCTCATCTGATGATTTTCTCAAGAATATTGTTATATAACTGAAATTTTGTCATGACATTTCGTAACATTTCACACTGACGAGATACATATATATTTTATACCTACCTGACTCACTAGTAGAATGCATCACACTGCACTACATTACACTACATTAACCCCGTCACTCCACACCACCACACCCTCTATATATTGTTTGTAAATTTTTTTTTAGCTTTTCATAATTGATAATAGTAATAATAATAATAATAATAATAATAATAATAGACTACTTATCACCCACCACCCTCTCCGTCTGTGACAGTTATTTGTCACTCCCTCCCTCCCTTTACCTAGTACTGTGATAAAAATTACTAATCTTATTAGTTCGAATAGACCAATCATGCACCATCATTTATGTGTAATGTAATTCTCTGACCTGTCGACAAGCCTATAGCCATCATCACACTACCTATTTTGTTTTTATTATTATTATAATTATTATTACTATTATGACTATGATTCCCATAGTTGGTTTGTAAGGATTAAATAGTGTTTCTACGAGTTTCACCACGCACGCACGCACGGATTGATATCAATCAGTTTTCACCGAAGATGGATCGAAAGCCAACCAGCATTGCAGGAAGTACTGGACGGATAGACGGACGGACAGCCAGCATTTTCATCAGCCTAGTTTGGGAATCATTGGTGGTAGTAGTAGTAGTAGTAGTAGTAGTAGTACGCAGTACCCACCTCAATGGGTGGGTGGGTGGGTTCGAACCCAGGTCAACTAGCTGGCTAGCCACTACTCACTGGGATCCGCCGACCTGATTCATCAACGCATGACTAACGCATGAATTCTAACCAATTCTACCAATTCGTGATGCATTTCCCTGTGACTGGCACCAATCAATCGTCGGTGGTCATCGGTGGTGATCCATCAATTGGAAATCAATCAATCAATCAATCCATGGCCAAACACAATTGACTGGTTGGACCTCACCGTGTGTGTAAAATTGACTGACTGACTGACTGACTGACTGACACATTTGCAGATGGATTAATTTCTGGGTAAGTAGGTCTGTAAGCCTGTCTGTCTGTCTATCTATTTGTCTATTTCAATTTAATAACATTAATTATGCCCAAATACGTACGTACGTAATAGTTTTTCTTCTTTATCATCTATCCTTGCACTGGCCTTAAATTGCCATTTCTCAGTACTCAATGCACTCACTCACTCACTCACTCACTCACTCACTCACTCACTAGTTAAGCATACTGTAATGCTTGTTTTATTTTATTTCAACACTAAAGGCACTATTATTATTATTATTATTATTATTATTATTAATTCAGCTGCAAATCCTACTCCGTCATAATTACAACTACAGAAATAAGTAGTAAGCTTCATTTGATGGAAGGAAGGAAGCTTACATCATCTCATGATCTATCTGATAGAAGGCATAGGGCACAATGATGAACTTTGTAAATATTTATATGAGAACGTAATATATACAGGCACCTATTTATCTGTCTATTTGTGATCGATCCAGTCAGTCAGTCAGTCAGTCATTTTGAAAATGAATACAGGTATAATATTGATTTTTAGTAATTAGTCATTTATCTATCTGAATAGAAATCATGGCTTATATAATATTATTATTATTCCTTAATTCCTTGCTTGGATTGTGAATTAATTTAAATTTCAGCAAATTTTAGATGATAATAAATGACTTTTAATTTGAAGCAATTAAATTGTATTAGTTAGAGGGAGGGAGGGAGGGAGGATAGACTACATTATAATCTGACATGAATTATATTATTGATATCATTTAGAGTGAAAGAAGCATTGTAAAAAAACTAACTGGGTGGTGGTGGTGGTGCGTGTATTGGACAGTCAGTCAGCTGTTTCGTCATCCTAGTTTGGGACACTTCAGCAATACGCTTGCTTGCTTGCTTGCCTTGTAACTAGAAGGTGGTGCTAGGTTCGAGCCCTGGCGGTTTACACACAATGATAAGTTCTTGTTTGTTCTTGTTTGTCGAATTACAAAACAGAGCAAAAGCAGCAATTCAAACACACACACACACACACACATACACAGTTGGTGAGTGATGATCTCGGGCAGTAGTTTTGTTTTGCTCAAAATATACTACCAAAAACGAACAGACAAACAACACAAACAGAACTTATCATTGTGTGTAAACTACTGAAATATATTATTATTATTATTATTATTATTATTATTATGTAATGTAATGCTCAACAAGAAGACATTTTACTGACATTAACTACTACTCTGGGATAATTACTACTACAACTACAGAAATAAAAAATAATACTTCATTCACTGAAATGAAGCTAGCCTACTTACTACCTACCTACCTACCTACCTTAAATCTCACATAGGTATTTTATAGATATAGATAGGTAGGTAGGTAGGTATAGAAAGGGGTGGCGTCAACTAACAATAATTATACAGCTCATACAAACAACAGTTGTAGTAAAATGTTGCGGTACTTACTTACTTCCCTCTTGGTCGGTCCGGTCCGGTCCAGTCCGGTGTGGTAATAACCGAGCGTTGATAAGGTGTTGTTGTTGTTGTTGTTGTTGTTGTTGTTGTTGTGTCTTCATTTTTTATAATATATGTATGTACTTTGATAACAGCGTCTTGAAATGACTAAATGTAATATATCATCCATCCATCCCTTGGCACCTCTCTCTCTCTTCCTTGTATGCGCGCCCGTTGCATTCATTCACATTTCCAGAAATTCCAATCACTAAAAGCTGCATCTTGCGTTTGTAACCGTTGTTTCTCGTTCATGTCAGTAAATTTTGGACTAGTTGTCGTATCATCCCATCCACCAAGGCGTCAGCGTTATGCATTCATTATTCATGCAGTTTACCGGAAAAGCATCTCCTGACTGACTGTCTTACAACTTGCTGCTGCTGCTGCTGCTGCACCTCTTCTTCTTCTTCTTCATCAATATCTTCCACATTATCAGAGTTGATTCCTCCTCTGCCTCATGATGGTGATGATGATGATGATGATGATGTTGCTGTGAATAAAAATGGATAATTAGTCTACACCAAATATATCAGTCATTCGCTCTGTCGGTCACCTACATGCTTAATAAATTCTGTAATAATGGTCTTTGAATGTAATCATCACAGCTTATATACCTCTCTTACTCTCTAGCCAGACATCATCACGTCCCCATCCCAAGACACACACACACACACCTTTCCCCCCTTTATTTCATTTGTATTAGTTAGTTAGTTAGTCAATTAGGTTTGCATATATATGTATGACCTGATATGTGTGACGGTAGTGGTGGTGGTGGTGGTGGTGGTCTGCAAATGAAACATCTATTGACACTAATTTACCTATGATTATTATTATTATTATTATTATTTATGACAAGTATCCTATTTCACCTATGTGTGTGTGTGTGTGTGTGTGTGTGACATTTCAATTTTCACCCCACCCACACCCACAGTTCGGTTCGTAGTAATTTTTACATAGGTGTTTTAACCTGCTAGTACTAGTACTACTACGTACCCGAAATTTTGATCTAATATCTCTTATTTTTTGTGTGTTTTATTTTCAGTAATAGGCGGCTTGTCATCATCATCAGGCTAAGTGAAACGTTATCACATCATGATCAAATGTTGCAAAACATATATAAATTGTGACAAGTATAATGTAATCTACAGATAGTTGTAGTAGCAGTGCATACATTGATAATGGTGAGTGCCTGATAAATTTTTTTGTCTGAAATGTACACTATTTCTCCTCATAAATTCTTTTCGGTTAGACATTTTCGACCTCATCTGATGATTTTCTCAAGAATATTGTTATATAACTGAAATTTTGTCATGACATTTCGTAACATTTCACACTGACGAGATACATATATATTTTATACCTACCTGACTCACTAGTAGAATGCATCACACTGCACTACATTACACTACATTAACCCCGTCACTCCACACCACCACACCCTCTATATATTGTTTGTAAATTTTTTTTTAGCTTTTCATAATTGATAATAGTAATAATAATAATAATAATAATAATAATAATAGACTACTTATCACCCACCACCCTCTCCGTCTGTGACAGTTATTTGTCATCCCTCCCTCCCTCCCTTTACCTAGTACTGTGATAAAAATTACTAATCTTATTAGTTCGAATAGACCAATCATGCACCATCATTTATGTGTAATGTAATTCTCTGACCTGTCGACAAGCCTATAGCCATCATCACACTACCTATTTTGTTTTTATTATTATTATAATTATTATTACTATTATGACTATGATTCCCATAGTTGGTTTGTAAGGATTAAATAGTGTTTCTACGAGTTTCACCACGCACGCACGCACGGATTGATATCAATCAGTTTTCACCGAAGATGGATCGAAAGCCAACCAGCATTGCAGGAAGTACTGGACGGATAGACGGACGGACAGCCAGCATTTTCATCAGCCTAGTTTGGGAATCATTGGTGGTAGTAGTAGTAGTAGTAGTAGTAGTAGTAGTAGTAGTAGTACGCAGTACCCACCTCAATGGGTGGGTGGGTGGGTTCGAACCCAGGTCAACTAGCTGGCTAGCCACTACTCACTGGGATCCGCCGACCTGATTCATCAACGCATGACTAACGCATGAATTCTAACCAATTCTACCAATTCGTGATGCATTTCCCTGTGACTGGCACCAATCAATCGTCGGTGGTCATCGGTGGTGATCCATCAATTGGAAATCAATCAATCAATCAATCCATGGCCAAACACAATTGACTGGTTGGACCTCACCGTGTGTGTAAAATTGACTGACTGACTGACTGACTGACTGACTGACTGACACATTTGCAGATGGATTAATTTCTGGGTAAGTAGGTCTGTAAGCCTGTCTGTCTGTCTATCTATTTGTCTATTTCAATTTAATAACATTAATTATGCCCAAATACGTACGTACGTAATAGTTTTTCTTCTTTATCATCTATCCTTGCACTGGCCTTAAATTGCCATTTCTCAGTACTCAATGCACTCACTCACTCACTCACTCACTCACTCACTCACTCACTAGTTAAGCATACTGTAATGCTTGTTTTATTTTAAGGCACTATTATTATTATTATTATTATTATTATTATTATTATTATTAATTCAGCTGCAAATCCTACTCCGTCATAATTACAACTACAGAAATAAGTAGTAAGCTTCATTTGATGGAAGGAAGGAAGCTTACATCATCTCATGATCTATCTGATAGAAGGCATAGGGCACAATGATGAACTTTGTAAATATTTATATGAGAACGTAATATATACAGGCACCTATTTATCTGTCTATTTGTGATCGATCCAGTCAGTCAGTCAGTCAGTCATTTTGAAAATGAATACAGGTATAATATTGATTTTTAGTAATTAGTCATTTATCTATCTGAATAGAAATCATGGCTTATATAATATTATTATTATTCCTTAATTCCTTGCTTGGATTGTGAATTAATTTAAATTTCAGCAAATTTTAGATGATAATAAATGACTTTTAATTTGAAGCAATTAAATTGTATTAGTTAGAGGGAGGGAGGGAGGGAGGATAGACTACATTATAATCTGACATGAATTATATTATTGATATCATTTAGAGTGAAAGAAGCATTGTAAAAAAACTAACTGGGTGGTGGTGGTGGTGCGTGTATTGGACAGTCAGTCAGCTGTTTCGTCATCCTAGTTTGGGACACTTCAGCAATACGCTTGCTTGCTTGCTTGCCTTGTAACTAGAAGGTGGTGCTAGGTTCGAGCCCTGGCGGTTTACACACAATGATAAGTTCTTGTTTGTTCTTGTTTGTCGAATTACAAAACAGAGCAAAAGCAGCAATTCAAACACACACACACACACACACACACAGTTGGTGAGTGATGATCTCGGGCAGTAGTTTTGTTTTGCTCAAAATATACTACCAAAAACGAACAGACAAACAACACAAACAGAACTTATCATTGTGTGTAAACTACTGAAATATATTATTGTTATTATTATTATTATTATTATTATTATTATGTAATGTAATGCTCAACAAGAAGACATTTTACTGACATTAACTACTACTCTGGGATAATTACTACTACAACTACAGAAATAAAAAATAATACTTCATTCACTGAAATGAAGCTAGCCTACTTACTACCTACCTACCTACCTACCTTAAATCTCACATAGGTATTTTATAGATATAGATAGGTAGGTAGGTAGGTATAGAAAGGGGTGGCGTCAACTAACAATAATTATACAGCTCATACAAACAACAGTTGTAGTAAAATGTTGCGGTACTTACTTACTTCCCTCTTCGGTCGGTCCGGTCCGGTCCAGTCCGGTGTGGTAATAACCGAGCGTTGATAAGGTGTTGTTGTTGTTGTTGTTGTTGTTGTTGTTGTTGGTGTCTTCATTTTTTATAATATATGTATGTACTTTGATAACAGCGTCTTGAAATGACTAAATGTAATATATCATCCATCCATCCCTTGGCACCTCTCTCTCTCTTCCTTGTATGCGCGCCCGTTGCATTCATTCACATTTCCAGAAATTCCAATCACTAAAAGCTGCATCTTGCGTTTGTAACCGTTGTTTCTCGTTCATGTCAGTAAATTTTGGACTAGTTGTCGTATCATCCCATCCACCAAGGCGTCAGCGTTATGCATTCATTATTCATGCAGTTTACCGGAAAAGCATCTCCTGACTGACTGTCTTACAACTTGCTGCTGCTGCTGCTGCTGCACCTCTTCTTCTTCTTCTTCATCAATATCTTCCACATTATCAGAGTTGATTCCTCCTCTGCCTCATGATGGTGATGATGATGATGATGATGATGTTGCTGTGAATAAAAATGGATAATTAGTCTACACCAAATATATCAGTCATTCGCTCTGTCGGTCACCTACATGCTTAATAAATTCTGTAATAATGGTCTTTGAATGTAATCATCACAGCTTATATACCTCTCTTACTCTCTAGCCAGACATCATCACGTCCCCATCCCAAGACACACACACACACACACCTTTCCCCCCTTTATTTCATTTGTATTAGTTAGTTAGTTAGTCAATTAGGTTTGCATATATATGTATGACCTGATATGTGTGACGGTAGTGGTGGCCGTGGTGGTGGTGGTGGTGGTCTGCAAATGAAACATCTATTGACACTAATTTACCTATGATTATTATTATTATTATTATTATTTATGACAAGTATCCTATTTCACCTATGTGTGTGTGTGTGTGTGTGTGTGTGACATTTCAATTTTCACCCCACCCACACCCACAGTTCGGTTCGTAGTAATTTTTACATAGGTGTTTTAACCTGCTAGTACTAGTACTACTACGTACCCGAAATTTTGATCTAATATCTCTTATTTTTTGTGTGTTTTATTTTCAGTAATAGGCGGCTTGTCATCATCATCAGGCTAAGTGAAACGTTATCACATCATGATCAAATGTTGCAAAACATATATAAATTGTGACAAGTATAATGTAATCTACAGATAGTTGTAGTAGCAGTGCATACATTGATAATGGTGAGTGCCTGATAAATTTTTTTGTCTGAAATGTACACTATTTCTCCTCATAAATTCTTTTCGGTTAGACATTTTCGACCTCATCTGATGATTTTCTCAAGAATATTGTTATATAACTGAAATTTTGTCATGACATTTCGTAACATTTCACACTGACGAGATACATATATATTTTATACCTACCTGACTCACTAGTAGAATGCATCACACTGCACTACATTACACTACATTAACCCCGTCACTCCACACCACCACACCCTCTATATATTGTTTGTAAATTTTTTTTTAGCTTTTCATAATTGATAATAGTAATAATAATATAATAATAATAATAATAATAATAATAGACTACTTATCACCCACCACCCTCTCCGTCTGTGACAGTTATTTGTCATCCCTCCCTCCCTCCCTTTACCTAGTACTGTGATAAAAATTACTAATCTTATTAGTTCGAATAGACCAATCATGCACCATCATTTATGTGTAATGTAATTCTCTGACCTGTCGACAAGCCTATAGCCATCATCACACTACCTATTTTGTTTTTATTATTATTATAATTATTATTACTATTATGACTATGATTCCCATAGTTGGTTTGTAAGGATTAAATAGTGTTTCTACGAGTTTCACCACGCACGCACGCACGGATTGATATCAATCAGTTTTCACCGAAGATGGATCGAAAGCCAACCAGCATTGCAGGAAGTACTGGACGGATAGACGGACGGACAGCCAGCATTTTCATCAGCCTAGTTTGGGAATCATTGGTGGTAGTAGTAGTAGTAGTAGTAGTAGTAGTACGCAGTACCCACCTCAATGGTGGGTGGGTGGGTTCGAACCCAGGTCAACTAGCTGGCTAGCCACTACTCACTGGGATCCGCCGACCTGATTCATCAACGCATGACTAACGCATGAATTCTAACCAATTCTACCAATTCGTGATGCATTTCCCTGTGACTGGCACCAATCAATCGTCGGTGGTCATCGGTGGTGATCCATCAATTGGAAATCAATCAATCAATCAATCCATGGCCAAACACAATTGACTGGTTGGACCTCACCGTGTGTGTAAAATTGACTGACTGACTGACTGACTGACTGACTGACTGACACATTTGCAGATGGATTAATTTCTGGGTAAGTAGGTCTGTAAGCCTGTCTGTCTGTCTATCTATTTGTCTATTTCAATTTAATAACATTAATTATGCCCAAATACGTACGTACGTAATAGTTTTTCTTCTTTATCATCTATCCTTGCACTGGCCTTAAATTGCCATTTCTCAGTACTCAATGCACTCACTCACTCACTCACTCACTCACTCACTCACTCACTAGTTAAGCATACTGTAATGCTTGTTTTATTTTATTTCAACACTAAAGGCACTATTATTATTATTATTATTATTATTATTATTATTAATTCAGCTGCAAATCCTACTCCGTCATAATTACAACTACAGAAATAAGTAGTAAGCTTCATTTGATGGAAGGAAGGAAGCTTACATCATCTCATGATCTATCTGATAGAAGGCATAGGGCACAATGATGAACTTTGTAAATATTTATATGAGAACGTAATATATACAGGCACCTATTTATCTGTCTATTTGTGATCGATCCAGTCAGTCAGTCAGTCAGTCATTTTGAAAATGAATACAGGTATAATATTGATTTTTAGTAATTAGTCATCTGATGAATAGAAATCATGGCTTATATAATATTATTATTATTCCTTAATTCCTTGCTTGGATTGTGAATTAATTTAAATTTCAGCAAATTTTAGATGATAATAAATGACTTTTAATTTGAAGCAATTAAATTGTATTAGTTAGAGGGAGGGAGGGAGGGAGGATAGACTACATTATAATCTGACATGAATTATATTATTGATATCATTTAGAGTGAAAGAAGCATTGTAAAAAAACTAACTGGGTGGTGGTGGTGGTGCGTGTATTGGACAGTCAGTCAGCTGTTTCGTCATCCTAGTTTGGGACACTTCAGCAATACGCTTGCTTGCTTGCTTGCCTTGTAACTAGAAGGTGGTGCTAGGTTCGAGCCCTGGCGGTTTACACACAATGATAAGTTCTTGTTTGTTCTTGTTTGTCGAATTACAAAACAGAGCAAAAGCAGCAATTCAAACACACACACACACACACACACACAGTTGGTGAGTGATGATCTCGGGCAGTAGTTTTGTTTTGCTCAAAATATACTACCAAAAACGAACAGACAAACAACACAAACAGAACTTATCATTGTGTGTAAACTACTGAAATATTATTATTATTATTATTATTATTATTATGTAATGTAATGCTCAACAAGAAGACATTTTACTGACATTAACTACTACTCTGGGATAATTACTACTACAACTACAGAAATAAAAAATAATACTTCATTCACTGAAATGAAGCTAGCCTACTTACTACCTACCTACCTACCTACCTTAAATCTCACATAGGTATTTTATAGATATAGATATAGGTAGGTAGGTATAGAAAGGGGTGGCGTCAACTAACAATAATTATACAGCTCATAAACAACAGTTGTAGTAAAATGTTGCGGTACTTACTTACTTCCCTCTTCGGTCCGGTCCGGTCCGGTCCAGTCCGGTGTGGTAATAACCGAGCGTTGATAAGGTGTTGTTGTTGTTGTTGTTGTTGTTGGTGTCTTCATTTTTTATAATATATGTATGTACTTTGATAACAGCGTCTTGAAATGACTAAATGTAATATATCATCCATCCATCCCTTGGCACCTCTCTCTCTCTTCCTTGTATGCGCGCCCGTTGCATTCATTCACATTTCCAGAAATTCCAATCACTAAAAGCTGCATCTTGCGTTTGTAACCGTTGTTTCTCGTTCATGTCAGTAAATTTTGGACTAGTTGTCGTATCATCCCATCCACCAAGGCGTCAGCGTTGAAACTTCGATTTGGAAAAGTAACTTATATTGGGTTTCTTCTGCCTTCAAGTTGAAGTATGCGCTGAGGATGTCACCTAGTAGTTTGATGGAAGTTTCACAGATTAGCTACCCAGCTCAGAGAACACAAGCACATCAAAAAGTTTCCAATAAGCATGAAACTAAGATCGTGGACTTACTACTGACTGTTTCTGACCATCTGACATTTGTACAGATGCATCTTGTTTAACTGTTTACATTTCTGTAGTCAACATAAAATCGAAAACACTTATGCTTTCAATGTCTGATATTTATTTCTATGTTTCATCTTCACAGATTGTAATTACCTGTCATATATTGGCTCAGATAACTTATATCTCTAAGTTTTAATTAGTCTTCACTAAACAATTCTTATCTCATTCATCGTCAAAATAAACACAAAAGTATAAGGAAATTTGTTTAAAAACTCTGTCTCTCTCTAATTGTCAAATTTTAAAACTGGTATCTTAGTTGATCTTACATAACATATAAGTGCAGTGTATATATATATATATATATATATACGGTTAGCTAGTGTGTAAAAAAGCAACAAAAAGGACAGCGAACACAGATTTAACTTAGAATTTTTCTTCGTTTTGAAAATTGTTTCTAAATGTCGAAAACTCGGCGTGTGGTGTATTTATCACTCTAAGTAGTGCCAGCTGCGGCATATACACTTCGGGATTAGGACTGATTGATAAAATGTCACCTCAGCGTGCGCAGTTTGAAACTACATGACTTCCAACTAACTTTATTAAACTAACTAAATCGAATTCAAGTAATTTGATAGTTTCATCTCCTTGAAATAATCGAAACAGTTTCAGAAACATTAACAGTGGCGATGTTGTTTGTAATATTGACTAGTTGACGAAATTGACGCATTACAATTATTACATATGATCGGTGTAGAAAGGAAGCAACCAATAACATTAGCAACGCTTCACGGATTGATAGGGGTTATAACTCATCAATCATTGGATTTCGACCTCACTACTTAATGGCAATGTCCTTCTGTCATTAACCGTTGAACCTGAGTTAAAATCGTGTTAGAAATGAGATGAAGTTGCACCCTCGTGAAGATTCTAAATTAACAACAAATTTTTATTTCTAGTTATTGGCGTGTAGATAAGTGATTGACTTCAGGCTACATTGAGTTGCTAACGGATACAATTAATAAAAACAGTAACAACCAAGGAACATCGTACGGCTGTTTTATTTCAGAGACACTCACGGAGAGCCTCTCTTGAGATCAGACCCAGTACCTTCAGCTTATTGAGCAGGCTTTCAGACGAAATCCAAGTGTTCATGATTTCCAACTTCTACACCTTCTCAATATTATAGAGCTACAGCTAATCGGTTTCACTGACAAGTATCTTTCTTCATGTTTTCCTAGAACGAAACAGCCATGCAGTACTCCTTGATTATAAATATTTCTTTTCTGTTTGAAGAAATCTACCTCAAAATTTATGAAACGTCTTGATAAATCAACGCTGTAGTTAAAAAGGTTCATGTACACTGTTTACAATGCATATTTGGAATCCATGTTTATTGTTATAATGTTTGTCATACGAAAACGACAGTACTTTAATAAGTCTGACAGTATCATCACTGTTGCTAGGCTATTCAAATACGTGGGATTAAGGGTGAAATAAAACTTGCAAATATATTTATCCTAATGTATTTAAATAGCTTATCACTTCGTTCGATAATTTGACGGTTATTCATACATTATTCGTATAAAACCAACTAGGTTTCACTATAATGCTTGATCAGGTGAATTAATCGATGGCCAATGATTAAAGGTATGTTGCTAGGCTATTCACATGTGCCGAAATCCTAGCCCACTTCTAACCCTTAATATGTGTATAACTTGTTGAGCAATATTTCTTATACCATCCACAGTGAATAGAACATTAATACTTACTTACCGGAAATGTCTGATGAATCTCATAAGCTTCAAGAACATTTTCAACATACTTTGAATTCACAAATGGTCCAGCTTCTTTGCGTAGTGTGGAACGTTTTTCCCATCTAATAAAAAAAATTTGCAAAACTGATTAGAATAATTGAGTGGGTTTATGCAAACTATACTCATGATGATTTTAAGTTAAAGCAACGACTTTACTCAAGTCGAAATGTCTTGGCCGTAAACTGACTACTCAAATTAAACTCAGTTATTTGCGTCATGAAATATTTTGAAAATACTGTCTGCAGTATCTTTGAAGAAACTGTCTATGTTATTAGCTTTCGAGATATGATATTAAAATTTTTCGAGACATAACATAATCGATGAGTCAAAGAAATAAAATCAATTTAAGAACATACAAAGACGGAATTTTTTTTTTTTTAAATCGGTTGATTTCCTAGTTACGTTTCAAAGAATCCAAAAATGATGTACCTAGTTAGGTGTAAAAAAAGAGATCTGATAGTTCTCTTCAGAGATCAGTCTACAGGAAACCAACAAGGAATGGTCAGTATGCTAAGTTTCATCATTGAGAAGAAAGATAAACCTGATCCACTCCTTACCTTCAAGAATAAGACGGATATACACCAATAATACAGTGGATGGTCAATTGGACAGACTCAGCCAAGTCCTCATTGGAAATGGATATCTTACAAGATTCATCGAGAAGAAACATGAAGGCAAAGCAGAAGCCTAGAAGAACCCAGATGGTATCGAAGATATTGCTGTCGGTGAATGCTGAATTAAAAGGCGATACCGCACCTTGGAGTCTGTAGAACCACTTATCAAAATCTCTGAGAAAAGCTTTCTTTTCGACTGTGCTACATATAGCAAGTGATCAATGGATTTATGAAGTGTGCGTTTATAAATTCACTTGTGCTTGTAAAGCTAGTTAAATTGGCCATAAAAATAGCACACTTTCCAAACGAATCTCTGAACGTAACCAGACATGGTTATTAAGAGGACAACGCAAGACGATTAGTGACTAAGTTCTTGCTAGCTAGGTCAACTCAGATCAGGCAGTTCTATTAGAGTCGTCTTTTAAAGTTATCTTCAACAATTTGAGACCGAGTGATGATAGGAAGGATGTTGAGTTTCAGCACTTGTATGTGGCGATGGGGATAGCGAATCGTCAGTATAATCCTGAATTGTGTGTGCAGAAAACGTTTGTGTTCCATACCTAATTGTATCCATATTCCAAAGGTAATGGTGGTTACTCATTCGCTTGTATTTTTAGTGATTAATTCACTCTTATCACTCTCTTACATGTTTCTTTTGGACATCTCACTAAGTTTTTATCTCACCTTCTACACACTTGTCAGGTGGACACTCAGCTGCCTTATTTCACATCAAATAACAATTTTCGTTTTGTCAAATACAAAACTCCCAACTTCTACCGTGTCTTTAAAAACCAGTCTTAGTTAATTATATAAACTATGTCCCAAGCCCTGTTTTTCAGCAATTGACTAACTATCATACGTTTTTTGTTAATATAAACGTGACTGTATCGCCGATGATGACGATTTCATTGATAAAGAGAATTTTAAAACAGTTAGTCCCTTTTTTATAAATTTTGATAGCATTATTAGAAGACGGAGATTATCTGAACAATGTGTGATGTATTTGCGCTATACATTTCGAACAATCTGATCCCTCACACATTTACTTGTCAAGTCAATATATATGGAAAAGTTAAATTAAACAAAGTGACAAAAAAAAGAATTAAGAATAATTAACACAAACCTTTGGTAATCCAATCAAATAAGGATTACCAAGGTAGGTTAAGGGTAATAACAAACGGTTTTTGAATACACAAGGGGGGGGGGCTTAAGTTTATGAATGGCTATAGCCTCAGCGTATTTCAGTAAACGTCCTTGACCGTTTTTATAGATGACCTTAAAGGCTGAGTTAACATCAACCTTATGGTTCATCTCGATTACATGTTTAGCTATAGACGAAGTTGGTAGTCTGACACCTGCATCTATGGCCTTGTCACAATTCATCTGTTTTTCTAACCATTTTGGGATATGCTCTCCCACCCTCACGTGCAACGCGCGATTACTCCTCCCTATGTATGTATGTCCACACACACACACGAAAATTGGTAAATTGTGTGGGATGTGATATAATCACTTGTGCACTTTTGAGGTTTGCAGTGAAGCATATTTTTAGCTTTTTCCACGATTACAAGCTGGGCTGCATAGTAGGTTCTACGGATGATCGAATTCAACCTTTGTCTCAAAATCCTACTGTTTATTTCCCCGTTATATGGTAATTTGATGAAAACCTTTTTCTTAGGGACGGTATGGATTGTAGGTTTAGAGGCTAGTTGACTTCTACACCTGTTTAAAAATTTCCAAGGCAATCCGTTTTCAACAAGAGTATCCATCAATATTTCGTTTTCTTTGTCTATAACATCAGCCGTGCAAATACGCTGAATCCTCTTAAATAGACACTTCACCAAGCCTCTCTTATACTGTAATGGACAGAAGCTGTGAAAATTAAGGTATTGCCCTGTCCAAGTGGGCTTTCTGTAGATAGACCGTCTTATTGAGCCATCGTCTCTTCGACTCAGAAGTATGTCTAAAAATGCGAGCTGGTTGCGACTTTCTTCCTCGCATGTAAGTAAGACTAATATGATTCTGTACAGAGTTAAGTCTGTCTAATAGACGACGACAACTTTTCCACATACATATTGATTGACTTGACAAGTGAATGTGTGAGGGATCAGATTGTTCCAAGATGTATAGCGCAAATACATCACACATTGCTTTTCAGATAATCTCCGTCTTCTAATAATGCTATCAAAAGAGAAAAAGAGAATTTTCTTTGCCAAATCATTCAGCTTTACTCTTCTACTTGAAATATATTCGTCGTAGAATTTACTAAACTGAGGATTTTAATAACACTCACTATCTTAATTAACCTTTATAGTGAAACATTTCTGAAGCGAAAATCGAACACGACTGCTTTACAGCTATGCGCATTGGAGAGAGAGAGAGAGAAAAACAGCACATGACTGACAAGTACACGTGAAATCTAATGCACACATACAGACATACATACATAGACACACACACACACACACACACAGTATGCTTGCGCTAACGTATCCCCACGTGCCTATGAACACATCACTCACTGTGCACCTCTGTGTATGCATCACTTAACCATCACTTGAAAGTGTTTCCTTCCATTGATGATTGACGATTGGGGGAATAATTACAGATTGTCACTGATTGATTATTGATTATGATTTTAGATGAAACTGTAAAAACATTGAAATAAACAGGGTTTCTTTTGTCCTTTTGATGATTATAAAATCACTACTTGAAAACAATTCTGTTATGTGTGTGTATGTGTTATTGGCATACACATGTCAATGATGAAGTGGTCTTTATATAAGTACCAGATTAAAACAAGAAGAAGACAAGTATTGATAAATTTGTTACAAATGAAAATCCAAACTTAAGAAGTAAGTATGCTTAATAGTTCGTTACGACAGTGGGGGGGGGGGGTGAATTTACTTCATAAGACCACACACAGTGTTTGTTATACAGGATTATTCACTGATAACGTTTATAGATCACAATGAATTACTCTTCATAAGCCTATCAAAGTACTCACTCGACTTTCAAACTTCTTTTTGTATGTAACTCGAATATTTCTAAGACTCTGGTCTCGGGGAGTGCGTCTTTCTTCTTTCACATGTTAGGTGTAGATTGGATGAACAAAGCTCCAGTGATCAACCACTCCCCCCTTCATCTAACTACATCAATTTTTTGGAAATGTACCTCTGTCCTACTGCATTAGATGACTGTGTCTTAGTGAATGCTTTACGATTGCTGAGAGTTTTCTTTTAAACTATTTGTCTTCGTGGCGCTAGTCAGTTTAGCGGGCGTAGAATGTTTGACCGCGAAAAGGATGACCAACTTAGAAAACAGCTCGGCATTTTTCAATACACGCTTTAACAAACAATGAAACAGTCAGTAGATTGGGTGAGAATTGCAGTTCTAAAAAGACGATGTAATTAGACGGAGAGAGAGAGAGTAGTTGATCAATGAATCTTTGTTCATTCAATCTACTACACCTAACATGTGAAATAGAAAAGATGCATTGCCAATACCAGAGAAATGGAATACATTATTACCAACAAACACAATGGATGGGAAATAGTGGAAATATACTAACTAACAAAGTTAAGAAGTTGTGTGAGTGCCTTGACTTGATTACGAGGAATAAATTATGCTCTCTAAACTTTCTTTCACCTGTAAACAAAACTGTATCATTGTGTGTGCTTTTAGTAAAGACATTTATTCTCTGATTGGATTGTACTCTGCCACAATACTGAACTTCTACTCTTGTATCACTGAGCAATCCATGTTATCAAACACTGTCCTAAAAAAACAGCAATTACGTCTATTGGTTACTAGTCTTTATAATCAATGTCATGTTATATGTTTTGATAGGATTCTGTGGATCAATCACCATCTCAAGTTGGTCATTAAGCTAGAAGATGTTGAATTCGTCTTGAATCAGTTGGTCGGAAAGTCCCTAAATGTAACTTTAGATGACAGGAAATCAGTTCCATAAACATTGCGAAAACGTGTTTCTCATGAGTGCCAATAGACACAAGGCTTCCTGCCATTCACTTCCAACCATCCAATATACACAGTGTTTACACATTTGAGGTGAGTATTGCTCAATAAAGAAAAAAACAAGGTCATTTTTAAAGACATTTCACTTATCACTTAAATTTAATAACTCAATCGACGTTCTTCTACGCGATAAGATAACGATATCGTGTAAATGTTCAGATTAGGCTTAGTAAGCGTACGAATAATAAATTACTTCTGAAGAGTCCCAAGCTAGGAAGAAACAGTTGTCCAATACTCCCTGACTTTCTATCCGTTCTCTAACCGACATCAGCTCATGAATAAACCAGTAACTTATCAAATGAGCCTTATCAGTGGGAATCAAAAACAGAAAAAATACAACAACAACAACAAAAATAGAATTGAATTAGTCTGAAGGAATGTTTACAACTCACTTCTTTGTTGATGTGTAGGCAGCGAAATGAAAAAAAGGATCACAATGATCACCGAAAACATTCAACGCTTCACATTTTCTTAATCGACTATCCAAATTATACGGGTTTTGATAGTTTCTCACCACATAAGTTATATTGACATCAGCCTATAGAACGTAATAGAGAAAAAACAACAACAGAATATTATTATTATTCATTCCTGGAGTTCCTAGTGGAAAATACAGCCTAAACGGCACACACACAATAAAGCATAGAATCGCTAATATGAGTCATTCTAAAACTCATTATTTCAATCTTATGACTATTATAGTTATTTTCTACAGTTTATCAAACATCGATTCAACAGAATGACTCGCTGGTGACATTGGCTGACTGTCGCATGAATATCGGGAATTTACAGAAGTTAGAATTTATAAGCCATTGGACTCCGGTTTAAGTGTCTGAATGATCGACGAGCTCGTATTCATAACCTGGAAGTGCTGGTTTCCATCGCTGGTAGGGTCACGGATGCGTACTGCACTGAGGAGTTCTGAACTAGGACAAATAGGGGCTGTCCGACATTCAGCTGTTTTCAGTAGTAGTTCTCTTTCTGAAGTCATTTTTTTTATCAAGCTTGAAACCAATCAAATCTCTACAAGCTAACTCTTGAAAAGTGACTATCTATCTACACTAATTGGGAACTCTGGATAACTAACTGGGTTGCCTGAGCGAAAGGGTATGTTGCAACCTCAGCATTTAACAAAGAAACCCTTTTTCTTAAAATGTAGAACTATGTATTTACGGTTTTGAAACAACATGTGTGAATGCTAGTACCAATACTCATTCCAATAACCACTAATAATAATAATAATAACAATGTGACCTGCTACAAAATATTTTTGTGATTGCAATCAGAATGAAACATGAAGCGGTAACCAAATTGGGTTATGAAATAATTCAATATGAAATACTTCATCGAATCCATCAATCTTAGAAAAGAGGAGTGCAAAGTTAACAAAGTTACTAGGCTAATAAAACATGATGTAATAAGGTGGGAAGTTGGTTGATAAGATAGAGTTTGAAAACATTTTTTCTTTCAGGCAGCAAGGAAATAGTTATTTTTGAGAAAATGCAGTATCTGATGAATTCATGAATTTCGATAGGACTGAATGTCAGCTGAATAGCCTACAAACTTTGTTATTCATACATTTCCCTCTTAAATACGTTAAATACGTACAAGCACATGAACATTGTAACAACAAATATAAATATCAATTTCAACATAAATAGATGATCTATAAGCAGGGAGTGATGATAATCGGTTAATGTCATTCAGAAGTGAATAATATTCATCAAAGTACAAACTAACTAACACATAAAATGGAGTTTTAATGTTAGAAATTATACAATTATAAACTTTCTATAGTTAGTTGGTTTGTAAGGATTAGTTTTTTTCTTTTTACAAGTTGATCACGGATTGATATCGGTTAGAGAACCATCGAAAACTCGTAAAACAAAAACAAAACTGATCTTTGCAAACCAACTCGTGAAAATTAATCTGATGCTCGCTGGTGAGTGACTTGCTACAGGACGGAGTTTCTTGGAGTTATAGTGAGAAGTCGTGACAAGTAAGGTCCATCCTGTCGGAGAGAGAGAGTATGCGAGTTCCCACCGATGACATTTGTTGCTAGTCACGGTGAAATCACAAGATGGTAGAAGTTAGAATTTATGGGCTGGCCACTGAATCAGGTCCCAGTGGCTGAATGGTATACGAGCTTGCCTTGTACCGGTGGGTCCTGGGTTCGAACCCCAGTGGGTGCCCACTGGTGAGGAGTCACAAACTAGGGTGAAACAGCAGCTCTCCAGTACTCCTTGGTTCTCAATGATTCTCTAACTGATATCAATCCGTGATCAGCTCGTAAAAACATTCTTATTACTTTGCTTATTGATAACTATAAAGCTTTTGCTCAACGTCGCTGTACGACTACAGTCCACTAAATGCCATATAATAAAGTTAGCCGATTATTATCACTTACAAAACTTACAGATCGTAGATTTGTTCAAACTAATACTTATTTGTTGTCACTATGTTCACGTGTTTGTTTGTAGTTAACCTTAAAAGTGTATAAATAACAACGTTTGTCTCCTATGGGACATAAGTTCCTTCGAGGTTTCAGATATGTTTCACCTGAAACATATTTACTGTGTGCTTGTTTTACTATGCAGGACAACGTTTCTTACTTTTTTATCACTGTTGACAGTATAACTAAATGTTTTCTACTGTACTAACACCAATCTGTAACCTTATACTTGGCAAATTGACTGTCTGTTAATCGAATGATTCAATCAATAATTTGAACAACTGTCACACCACTTTTAATCTCATTGGTTCAGGTAGCTCTACTTACTCACGGTTAAATTCTGTGTCATCACTCATGTATAATAACGAACGAAACTGCCTAATACTTAATCACTGTCCCAGTCGATACTAGCAAAATGAAATCTTTATATTGTATAGCTTCACTGAAGGTGACATAGCGATGAAATCTCTCTAGTACAGTTACTAAAACGACACAACAGTTCATTCTAGTTTCATAACGTATCTATCACTTACAGTCATCACAGTCAGATATTTTATATCACCGTTTCTTAAACCAGTATAGGGATATTTCAGAAGAAATGTTCAGCATATGTTTGAAAAACAGTCAAACAGTCTTCATTCGTTAGTCACTGTTATTATTTAATAATCCTGTGTGTTCCGAGTGGAATACAGAGTTTCAACAATATATCTCTTCATTTCATCGTCTTCTCTTCATTCTACTTTAGCTGGCTTTACAACTGACCAATTTGCTCTTGTCTCCTGCTCACACAATCTGCTTGGTGTCTCCCTCGGACGTCCAACTCATCGCTTGATTCCAATTCCAGTTTCCACTCAAGGACCTGGTGTACAATGTCACCCCGGAGGGTGTCTTCATCGTATGATCAATCCATCTACAGTGGTCACTAGCTTATTCTCTGAATTGATGTAACATGGTTGGAAGATATGAGCATAGATTTGAAGCTTGATGGAACTTGTCAACATGAAGAGTATTCACAACCTTGGAGAAACACTATCCGTTTCATCAGATATTCCAATTTATGTCTCTCACTGTAACACTGAGTGAGTGAGTGAGTGATATCGATCAACCAGAGATACTACTACTACTCAGCTATTCAGCTACAATGACTACTGTTTTGTGCTGTTTATCCGCTGAGGGGAGATGTTCAAATGACGTCACAATGATTTCGTAACACACACATATTATGATTGCTAATTTCTTTGTAACATTCAGATTAAAAGTAAAACTCTAGACAGATTTTTTGTTTTCAAATTGATGATAACTAGTAGGGGAATCCAGGATAAGCGTTTTGTACTTTCAGGAGCTTACCAGCCGGTTGCACCAGTATTCCCAGTAAATGATGATGGCATTCTCACTGAGACTTTAGTCTTGCACCATCAGTGTACAGATTCTTCTAATGAACCATCATTTTGTTCTCTATAGGTGGATGTTTTAATTCAAACTGCATCGTAAGATGTCGTCTAGGGAATAAGGACACTGAAAGCTTCGCACTTAATTCATTCAATTAATTCAGACAAAACAGTATTAACACGAACACATCCAACTGATCTAGAAATCTTCCTCCACTTTATTCTGAAGTGAACTGCATTATTCTGCATCACAGTTGTGTTCGTTCACTGCTTAAAACTAATTTTGAAATATCAGTTAGTTTGTGTAATGTGTAATGCAATAATCCACACATAAACAATGGTGAAATAAATTTTAGTTTTTCACTGATGATTCGGTTTGTATTCACACCCGTGAACATGCACACAACACACACACACACACACCAGCACTAGTCTAAATACTCTTTTTTCATAGACAAATTATTTAAAAGTAAACAAGTTCAATTGATCAATTCTATCACGCACACACCCTAACGCACACTCCGTTGAATTTTGACATTCTCGCGTCAAATATATCTGGAACAAGCTAAAAACGAAAATTTAAATATATTGCACTACAAAATAAAACTTTGTACCTTTATTCGCTCCTATAATCTGTGATACATACGTACAATATAAACTGGATACCTAAAAATTTGATCATGAATTTAAATTTTGGACACACGACACTAAATTGTGAAGGCCACTTTAACAGTTGTTTCAACTACTGAACAATAAGGAATCTAAATCATCAGTAGTAATTCCATACAAGGAAGGAACCTCGGAAGCCTTACGCAGAATTCTTAACAAGGCAGGAATAAAAGTGGCTGGCATTCAACCGCCCACAAACTCAATTAGAAACAAGCTTTGTCGGTTAAAGGATCAATCCTGTAGAGCTTTAAAACAAAACAATTTAGTTTATCTAATACCCTGCCTGCAATGATTGTCAGGTCAAATACATAGGTCAAACTAGTAGAACAGGGGCAGTCAGACTAGCGGAACATAAAAACTTAGCAAAATCTAGATTGGTTGACCCAAATAAGATAAGAAATCTAGAGAATAGTTCAGCTATAGCACTACATGCAGTTACACACAACCATACAATAGGATGATGGATAGGATGACAGTTTTAAAATCTAATGTCACAGGGTATAGGGAGAGATTGATAACAGAAGCTTTGTTTATCGAATCAACTGCAAATACATGTAATAGGAATGATTCATCACCTGTCCACCCAGATATCTGGAAAATTCTACTACCCCAACGACAAATAGGAGAAAACAAAGAAAACTATAAAACTCAAGTGTCAAAGTCGTGTGATTACAATTGATGGAATGATTATGAACAATAAATTTTGTTCGAAACTGTGTCATCCAGTAAATAATACTGTTTCACTGACTGTGTGATATATCTAATAAACAAACTAATATGGAACCATAAGAAATCAATTACTAAAAGGCGAAAACAGAAATGAAGTAAAAATTACCGACATTTAGAAAAGCCAAAATATAGAAAGAACAAATGAAGCAAATTGTTTTATAATTTCAGTCCCGTGACCTGTAGCAATTCTTGTGTATAATTTTCACGTGACTAAACTTTTTAAGCTTATTGAACTGGTTGATAAAATAAAACGTGCTGTTAAACTGCTGAAGAACATTAGAGTGAATTCTTCTGAAATTTAGTTCATCAATGATCCTGTGTTTGAAAAGCCTAGCAAGACGAAGTGCTTACGGGGAAATATCTCCAGGATAGAGACGTGGAAGGGACATTGTAGCTATTCCTTAAAATTTTCATACCTATACTGTCTAACCGAAATCCAATTAGCCGTCTAAGTCACAGAATTAGACGCTCATTTACTGAGGATTGTATTGAAGATGATACTGTAAACCTTCAAAGTACCCTACTACAAAATGGTTATCCTATCAATTTTGTAAAGACGTATATTTCTAAAAAGCTGATAAAATATATAGCGGAATATGGTGAGTGTGGAAAAACCTTAATTAAGAGTGCTGGTTAAAAGAGATTTAACCAGTGAAATACTAAGTCTCAGGTTGATTAGATCAATTGAAAGAATTCTTAGTACTTCAGAACTGCACGTCAATAACTCAAACAAAACCATACTGACACAATTCACTGAAAATAAATTACACCATAAACGGACACATCAGTGTTTGTGTGCAAATTCAACTACTCCTGCAGAGGTACTTATATTTGTGGCACTCAGAGTAATTTATCTTTATGCACTGGTGAAGATGTACCAGTTTGGTTTGCGAAACGAGGAGTAACAAAAATGAATAGTGTCATTGTATCTCATCTAGTGGATAATGAACACATTGACAATTATGCAATGAATAGCAAACAATCTACCTAAAAGTAGACGGCTAAGTCTCTTATTATTATTATTGTTTCCTTTAATTCCTAGAGGAACATAGGGCTTCAGCCGTGCGTGTCCATTGCGTTCGGTTCTCTGCTAAGTCTTCACCTGGCTCCAATCCCGATTTCCCGATGGTTCTCCAGGTAATATCAACCCGTGACTAAACATATTACCATTTTAGCCTATATCTGACTGTACTGAATACTAAAACGTTTGCATCCAGGACTTTATTATATTACTTAGTTCATTACAGGATGTTAGACACTTCACTCCGTTAACAGTATGATCATTACCAAAGATTGACCGGGATTATACGACAGAACGAGAGTGGGGAGCAAGAAGACAAGACTGCGTTGGGCTAACAAGAAGACTCTGGAAGATTTCGACATCCCAGACGACTTATGTCTAACGGTGCATAAACCCGAAGGAGTAGACAGCGTAGACATGACCTCAAGTAAACATAAAGAAGATCCAGGTAATGAAGATACTCAACAACCTACAACAACAACAACCAGCAATCACTATCGACGCCAGTAATTTGAAATAGGCCACTTCTTTCACTTATCTATGCAGAATTGTTTCAATTACAGGTGGCTTGGATGAGGATGGCAGAGACAGCCAGGAAGGAGAGACAGAGCTTCAATAATCTGAGGTCGAACTGGAAATCTGGTGCAAGCAACTTATTGAAAAAGACTGAGATTCCAAACACCAATGTTAGGTCATTTAATCCTTATATATGGTTTAGCGATTTGGTGTCACCAAAATCATTCCGAACAGGTTTCAGACTTTTATCACCAACTGCCTTCGCTGGCTGCATACCCAAGATCAGATAGCCAACCAGAAAAGATTAGCGACAAGGAACTCCGCCAGTGAAACCTACCAAATACCTGTAACTCAGGAAATATGACGAAGGAAATAGAGACGAATCGGACAAATTGTGGAGACCGTTGAGTGACACTGCACAAAAGGTCATCACACGAATGGTACCCGAACGGAAAATACAGCAAGTTCGGCGTCGGTCCAAGGGTAACATGTGGGGAGAGCATGGGTAGAAAAGAAAAATACGGGCTTATTGGCAACCTTGGAGGCATCTTAAGACGACTTCAGAGAATCGGACAAAGTGGAAATGTGCTGTTGCAGTTCTACTAGGAACCCAGTGGAATAATAATAACAAATAAAGGTTAATTTCTGAATATTTCCAAGAACTGTATTCACTTACAGTAATGCATCCGCTTAACACCAGTAAAATCACAATATGAATAGCAGTCCACATAGTATTTATGATACGATTGTTGATTGCTTTGGTAATCAATAATTAATTCTGCTGAGTATATTTGAAAGGAATTGCTGAATCCGTGGCATGATGCCTTGTAAGTGTATCTCTATTCGAGTTTATTATTTGACATGATGCACATCACATACAGATGAGATACATGCACAAATATTATAGCACACCACCATACATGCATAAATAAGAAGTTTGAATATGATGAAGGCATCATTTAGCCAGTTTTATCTGCCTCACTCACTAACACTAACGACTAACCAATGAAAAATGAATGTAGGTTGTTTTCAGAGTGCACGCACGCTCTAGTTTAAAACCAAAAAAAAAATTAAAATTGATGTATTTAAACTACTTAAAGTAGTAGTTGATTGTCTATCAACTGATGATAAGAAAAAAGAAAAGATAAACACGATAACTGACTAAACTTGTAGTTTTATTGGCTGATTAACAGTCTGTTCACTTTATACAATACTGAAATATAGACAGTGTTCCACTGAACAGGTATTTCACTGGCTCAGACAGCTTCATGTGATTCCATTGATTGACACCCTGATAGTATCCGAGGTTATTTGCTTATTTTCATAGATAATTTATCGCTTGAAGATGTTAAGGTATGACTCAACTGATATTTATTATTATTATTATTATTATTACATTATTGTTCCCTTACGGTGACCTTCTGCGAAACCTATTGGTTAACTTGCTATATATTCTTTCTATTCTACAACGCAATTCAACACTGGAAGCTTCCTTTCGTGACCTTCTAATAAATCAGTTGATGTGTTTGAAAAACCTGCTTATATCGTGTATTTTTTTAATATCGTGCGTGTGCCATATACATACCTCCACCATATACTCTGAAGTTGGGGCTGGATTTTATGCTCGCCGACTTTTCCGACTTCTTCACAAATACATCTGTCGCAATCAGGGATACCAGTAACCCGAATGATAGATGAATGGAAAATCGATATAGACAGATTTCCTCGGAACTGTTTGGATGGTTTCGCAAGGGTTAGTTCCATTATAGATGAACTTCTTGGGATATTCATTCTTAGATAAAATATCCTACAGAGCTTTTCATGCTCAACTTGACTATCAGAACAATTTTTTGTGCTCTATTGAATAGTGCTCTGATTAAGTTCCTTTGTACTGGGTTGAAATAAGAATTTTGAATTGTATGTCTTGTCTTATCAATGAAGACTTTATAAGTACAGATTTTCAAAATGTGCCATCAGTCGTTTTAACTTGAGAAATGTTTAGGAATTTAGTAGCACCATTTTCCTCGTGTTCTGTTGTGAAGTTGAGATTCGGATGGCATGAGTTGAATTTAATCAAGGAGTCTTCAGCTTTTGATCTGCTTTCACAGACAATAAAAATATTATCAGCATATCTTAAGTGTACTCCCACCTGTTGTACAAGTTGTTGCAAATACCGGCTTTTAGGCTTCATGAGAATAAATTTGCGAAAAGTGATCCCAAGAGGCTACACATTACAATACCATCAACAATACCAACAATAGATGCCCATCGAATTGGAATAAGACCTTTTCAGTATTTAGAGGCTGACAGTATTGACGTTCACGGATACTACGAAGTATACTAACGCAAGATTTATTACCCACAACTGCTTTAGGATTCGTTCCGCGTAGACCAAAGGCACAACAAAACACGATATTTGACCGTCCAAATTACGAGATATATTTCGGGACCAAATTGGAGTTCGAGATGATTACTTAGTTGGCTAGTGGTCGTGCAAAAAAGTGACACGATGGAGTACCAAAAGGCGTGGATGCTTGACCAGAAGCCTTAAACAGTGAAGGTCAGCATCCAATGTTCAGTAATGAGTGCTGTGGTCAATAATTTTCGGGGAATTATTTACCGCTACAGCTCACTCCCCCCACCTAGTGGGGTTGTGATGATCCTAAGACAGAACCAGCCGAAAGTAAAAAAGCCTCGATGATTCCTCATCGGTAAAGAAACTATTCCGAGTGGCTCGGTGGAGTGCCTACTGGTCATCTACCTATGCTAATAGGGTGTCTGTACATTGCTTGGTTGATGTTTATCCGTTGGATCTCATGCTTCTTGTTTAGTGCCCGTCGCACCTGGAAAAGAAAAGAAGAATGCTAAGAACCTTGTTGAGGAAAATATACCAAAAATAACGTTTGAAAAATGATATGCATCTACCATACAGTAAAATAATGCGAAAATTAGAACATCGAGAAAAAGTTTATATCAAATTTTAAGTGGATGTAACATGTACGGTTATAGAAAAGTTTTTCACTTGTGTTGCAGGATGCAATATAAAAAAACAATTGATGTGTCTGGAAGAATAATAAATACCATAAACGAATAACAGTTGGGTAAATCGCACCACTTAGTATGAAGATACTCTGGGAATCTCATGTTCTGTCAAGAAAGCGTTTTCTTTGAGGGTTCGACAGAAGGTTCTGTGGTTTTCGCCGTGCTAGTGATATTTGCGAGGACTAAAGGATATTCGGTTACTCGTGTATTATTAGGAATGCTCAGTTCTAGGCTAATAGGATTGCCTTCTAAGTATGCCGATTTCAGGCGGTCGATGCTGACGGTGTCTAAGACAAAGAATTTATCCATACGTTTAATGACTTTATATGGTCCGTCGTATGGGTGTTCCAGAGGGCAACGCACAGAGTCACGACGAACAAATCCATGTGAAGAAGTTTTCAAACACTGCTGAACAAAGACGTCTATGGACTGTGGTTGAAGGGAAGCAGGTTTAACTGAACGCATTGCGTTTGTAAGCCTGCTGATGTATGAGGCGTGATCTACCGCTGATGGGGAGCTAGAGGGAGAAACAAACTCATCTGGCAGTCGTAGTTTGTCAGGAGCGAGTCGTCATGCTTTAGATGTTACGGGTTGTCCTGAGGTTATGATGTGATGCGTAACATTGCTGGTTATGCATGGTGGATCGTTAGACGGGCAACAATCAATCGGTTGGAAAGTTGAATCGACTATCACCTTCACCTTAACGAGTGACAAGCTGGGGCCTATGTAGGTGATGCCTTTGATAGACAGTCTAGTAGTATTGTCAATCACTCGTTTTTGGCGGACGTCTACGAGTAAATCATGATGATGATGATGGGCATTGTGACGTCAGCGAGAAGGAAAATCCACTGAATAGGTTTGCGTAAGCCTACGTTCAGATAGACATATTTCCTACCAAAGGTTGCAATTGGTTTTCCATTTGCAGCCTGTAAGTTGAAGGTAGGTTCCTTCTGTTGATCTGCTGCTGTAGCAGGAAGGACGCTGTAATGACAATCTCATCGCCTTTCTTATCTAAACTTCCTGTTTATTCATGTTATTTTAAGGTTTTCTTAATCCCTGTCTACACTACCATATTTTCGTATCCACTCTTCCTGTTTATTTTGTCATTTTACTATTTCTACATATTTAGTCCCTGACTGCATGAACAATTATTCATCATATTAGTTTTTTATCCAAACATCCGGTATATTTTGTTATTTCTACATTTCTAACCCCCAATTGCACAATGTCAATCTTCTTAGTTATTATAATGCTACTTTGTTCGAGTTTTATCCGTCCCCCCTGTTTATTATGGCATTCTAATTCCTAATTGTAATTTTTACTAATTTGACCCTTGACCAGAAATTATTCTGGAACTTTCCCATCCATTTGATATAAATACACGAATGTACAGCCTAGATGATGACTTCGTCGAAAAGAAAATTTTCTTCGCTGCAATTGTCTTTTGAATTTATTTTGTATAACATTACTTTCTGTATCATTACGTATTCTTTTACATGTATGTTACTTGATAATTAGTATTTTAATATATAGAAAAAATCCGCATTTAGACATTTAGAAAACAGAAAGATTGAGTGAAGATATATTTACTTTTCAATTAGATCCTCATCTCTGGCTCTACTCTAATATATATAGCATCAGTATTTTGTTTTAATTCACTTTACGGAATTTCCTAAATGTTCTTTCAAACACAGTATAAAAACTCTCAGCGAAAATAACAACTTTATTCTGAACAGTTTTTAAATAATGTACAGAAATTTCAGCAGAGTTTATGGAATGATATTTTGTCTTCATACAGAATCTTCAAATAAAATATTAATTGACAATAGATTCTGTGAAGTAGTACTGTCTGACCTGATGCGGAAACCAGTCTATTGCGATATTTTCCCTTTATCTCTTTCGAGAAATGCAAGATATAAGCATGAAAACCAAATGTACAAAGTTCAGGAGTACATTTTTAAATTCAAGGGCATAACTCAAGAAGAGTAATCTCACTGTAATGAGATACGTCGCCCCCCGACGACTATGCTTTTTCTCTAGTTTAGTAGAGACTGGCGAATAAGCAGGTTGTAAAAGTTTAGAGAATGGCCAATTTAAATAAAACTATTATGCGTCAGACAGTGGGAAACGAGAAGACAGCGATATCCTGAACCGACGTGAAGAACCTAGAAGACCTAGATTTCGCGTGTGGATGATTTATGTTTGATGTCACACAAAATCGAAGACTTACAAGCGAAAACCGACAAACTGGTCGAAGAAGCAGCCAGAGACAGGACTCCAGGTGACCATAGACAAGACAGAGGTTATGAAGATAACCAACCAACAACAACAGCATCAAGATCCAGCGCCAATCACCATCAACAGGAGGGATTTGAAAGAGGTTACTTCATTCACTTATCTAGGAAGGGAGCATTGTCTCGACTACAGGCAGGTGGAACGCACGAGGATGTCAAATCAAGAATCGGGAAGACGAGAAACACATTCATCAACCGGAAACCAATCTGGAAATCTTCGTCACTCAACTCAGCATCAACAACAAAATTCGGATTTTCAATACAAACGTCAAGTCAGTCAGTTCTTCTATACGGATGGATCAGAAATTTAGAGGCGGGTCACAAAGAATATTTCCAACAGCCTGTTGCAGACCTTTATCAACAACTAACTAACTGTCTTCGCTGGCTCTATACTGAAGATCAGATGTCCGGAAAGAACAAGAACCAACAAGAAACTATGGGAACAAACAAAACAAGAACGAATCGCTCAACAAATATGCAGGAGAAAGTGGAGATGGATTGGACACTCGCTGAGGAGGCCATTCGCTGGGTGACATCGCGCGTCAGGCCATCGCTGGAGTGGAACCTGAAAAGGAAGCGGCGAGTGGGACGTCAGTGCAAGGGTGACATGGAGGAGATCGTGTGAAGAGGAGTTGAAACAGTATGGACTAACATGGATGCAAGTAGAGACGAGCATTTGAAGCCCTTTGTTCCACTAAGAACCAAAGGGAACAATAATAATCATAATATAATTAGGGGTAATATTTTAAATTATTAAATCAAACTTTAAAAGAGAAAAATATGTTATACAGTAGTGGAGGTTTTGCGTAGCCTAAATTTTAAGCAATTCCCTCTAGTTTAACATGTTCATGACAGTTGCAGTGTTTATTTGGTGTCATTTTGATTCTAAGTTGTTTCATAAAAATACCATATTCATGCTTATTTTCTGCCCAGCGAAATAAAAATGTATCTTTGTGTTTCAGTTATTCTATGTATATAGACTAGACTGTTTACAGCTCTTGAGGAACCTCGAATATAAAATGCATCTATTTCGTACTGTAAGTCATTACACGATAATATATAAATTTACCCGTTTAAACAAAAGGGAGTAGAGAGTTTTTAATTCCTTCTAAGCCTTAATTACTGATTCTGCAGTTGGCATTTCGCATAGTTCATACCCACTTTATCTTTTCTCACAGATTCCTAGCACTTCTATGTAGTATTCTCTCATTTCTTTGGCAATCTAAGCAACATTCCTAGCTTCGTACTTTGTAGGAACAATGATCGTACACAATCCTTTTGCTTCTATGGAGAAAAAACCACATCGATCGACTGGCCTCCCAGAAGTCTTTCAACAGACCTATTGTCATTTCGTCTCTACTGTATGAGAGAAAAATAAGTTTGTTTATTACATATATTTTAAAATTTCCCACTGTACTTTGAAGTTTCTATATCAGTTCGATTGATTTTCACAACATCCAACCCTTCCTCTTTTCTCGAGCTTGGGACCGGCTAGAAAACTAGCAAGCAATGAAACTACGCCAGAAGGTAAGTTAACTATTGCAGCAAACCAAGCAAGAACCCATTGATCAATAAATATGTAGAAGAAAATGGAAGTAGGTTAGGGACACACTGAAGAGACCATCGAGTGGCATAGCGCGGCGCCAGACTATCACTCGATTGGAACCCGGATAAGAAAGGACGAGTGGGTCATCCAAAGGTGACATGTAGAAGATCGTATGAAGAAGAGATCACAGACTTTGAGCATTTGTGAGACTAGCCAGAGAGGAGTGCAGAAAACAGGACAAGGTGAGGGTGTGCTGTTGAAGCCCTACACTCGATTTGGGACCCAAGAGGAAAACGATAATAGAAACACTAATTACTCACCGAAAGTAAAATACTGACTTCACCTATAAACCACTTATTGGTAATAGTGCTTTCGACAGCGTTAAAAGTAATTCGTTCTACCCGATTATTTTCTCAAACTGTTGGATGCTTTCGGATTGACATAAACTGCTAAAACAAAATAATCTCTGATGTAAAAGACTGACGAAATAACTTTTTATTTTTTATTTTATCTCCTACCATCAAGCCTAATTTTGAAAAAAGACCAGTTGAAATTTATACTGCCCTAGGGGTTATTATTATTAAACTGTTATCAAAAGGCGTAGGTGAGAGAAGTTAGATTTCTCTGCGGTTGGATCGATTCCAGTCAAATATGTTATAAAAACCGCCTAAAGTTGGGCAGTTAATTACGTGATTCAGATGAGAGCGATTTTATACTACTTAAGGTTTACCAGATGCATGTTCAATGAGATTATTCAGTATTATTATCCAGTATTCTTTTTGATGAGTTCCCATTCAGGCTGCACAGTTATATATGCGTATATAAGGTAAATAATAATTTTATGCGCACCATCTATATAAAGCCTTTTTGCAAGGATGAATCATATAATCGAACAAGAATAGTCAGTTATTTACAGAGTGGCGTTGTGTCCTGAATTTCAGATGAGATACCGTGACTGTGTGGAGTTCCCCATGTCAGTGTCAGGTTTCCCAGTTTTTCTAACTAAGATATCAGCTTATGATGAAATCCTGTAACCAATCATTTAAATCTCTACAAACCAATACTTGAAAAGTGTTAAGTTTCCATCAAACTACTTATGAGTAATAAAATAAATTTCACCAAGAATTTTACAGTGAAGACAATTTTGAGTTCGAGTGAAACATTGGCGTTGTGGTACTGCCGTTGTTATAAATGCCCAGGAGCAGTCTAACCTCCGACGAGGATTGAAATTCACTGTCGACTTATCCATTAACTAATAACCATTGATATGTCAGTAATCTTCCTTTTTATACCATTTATTACTATAAAAAAAGTATAAATTACTATTTTGTTGTTCATTATGTCGTTTACTTTAACAGAACCAAATTTCACTGCAAATATTAACATTCTTTCTCACCTTCAATTATCCTCTTTCTATGGTTAAACTGTATTTATTGCTCATGTTTCTTTTATGTGCCATTTTCTCCCTCTGTCTCTTGAATTTTGTATATTGTAACTACTTTTTCTTTGCTTTGTCTGCATTTATGCACTCTTTGTTCCTGATCGCAGATAATATTTGACACAGGATTTTTAAGTGAATTGCGACAATGTTTTTGACTGTATTGAGCACATATACCTCAGAATTTTGTGGTTTGTGAATTGCTGTTTATTATTCTTATCTGTTAATATAGTATCGTACTTTTCAAAGAAATCCTGTGCTCTGGGTGTAGCGCGTATTTCAAGCGGCGCTTAGTGTTTATCTGATCAAAAGTACGCTTACTAATTACCGTTCAGGATTCCTCAGGAAAACTTACACCTTACCTATTTGGAAACGCACAAAATAGCTTTTTACTTGCATATCATCCAGTTTGTGGGAAATCATACATATATATCATCGGCGAATTCTAGATTTTTCAAGTTTTTTGTGTGGGTCCATTTTATGCCTGTCTCCTCGTCGCCCGCCGCTGTCTGTAGTATTAGCCAGTCTACCACAATCAGGAAAACCGTTGGAGATAGTAGGCAGCCAGCTTGTCTTACTCTCGCCTTCAATTCGAAGGATCCCGTTAGTTTCACGTTGTGGATCACTCGGCGTGCAGCATTATCGTACAATTGTTGGATGAGGTGTATAATTGTTGGTGGCACTCCGTAGTAGCGAAGTAGTTTACAAATCACCTCTCGATCGACGCTGTCGAAGATCATTTCAAAGGCATTGAAATTGGGATGGAGAGCTGATTGATATTTCAAGCTCTCTTCCATGATGATACGTAGTATTGCAGTTTGGTCGATGCATGACTTGTTTCTACTGAATCCAGCCTGTTATGCTCGTGTGTGTTCAGGGTGTGTTTGATTCTCTCCAAGGTGATATGGCTTAGTATTTTGTTTGTGATGAACAAGAGAATAATGCCACACCAGTTCTTGCATTGACTTAAGTCTCCTTTCTTTGGCAGTTTGAATAAGTAGCCTTTTTCCAATCCTCAGGTACCTTGTCCTCTTTCCACATCTTCTCCAGTAGTAGTGTCATCAAGTCCGCTGATTTTTCTAGGTCCAAATTCAATGCTTGTCAAAGTTTCTCGCCTTTCCGATCCTTGATTTGACATCCTCGTCCGTTCCTCTTGTACTTGAGACAATACTCTCTAGATAAGTGAGTGAATGAAGTAACCTCTTTCAAATCGCTTCCATTGATGGTGATTGGTGCTGGATATTGCTGTTGTTGTTGTTGATTGGTTGTTTTCATAACCTCCGTCTTGTTTATGTTCATCTGGAGTCCTGTCTTCTCCAGCCGCTTCTTTGACCAGTTTGTCGGTTTTCGCTTGTAAGTCTTCGATTTTGTGTGACATCAAACATAAATCATCCACACGCGAAATCCAGGTCTTCTAGGTTCTTCACGTCGGTCCGGGTCCAGGATATCCCTGTTTTCTCGTTTCCCACTGTCTGACGCATAATCCAGTCCACCACAATTAGGAATATCATTGGTGATAATAAGCACCCTTGTCTGACTCCTGTGTTTACTCCAAACGCCTCGATGAGCTTTATGTTGTGGATCACTTGAAATGTGCAGTTGTCGTACAGCTGTTGAATTAGGTTGATGAATATTTGGGGTACACAGTAGTACTCGAGTAGTTTCCAAATTACTTCTCGGTCAACGCTGTGGAAGGCCTTCTCAAAGTCTATGAAGTTGAGGTAGAGGTTTGATTGCCATTCCATGCTTTGTTCTGTGATGATGATGCGTAGGGTTGCAATTTGGTCAGAACATGATTGGCCTTTCGTGAATCCAGCTTGTTCTGGTAGGATTTCTGTATCCAGTGCGTCCTTTATTCTCTCCAGGATTATGAGACTCAGGATTTTACTTAACGTCGATAGGAGCGAGATATAAGACCGATAAGCAAATAAACTACATTGAATTAGTCATGCAGAAAGATAGGTGCGAATGTTTTCCAGGTAATGTTCAAATAGATAAGGGGAGAGGGGTATGAGAGATTAAAATTAAGATAAAATGCATTACGCTTCAATTACATCACTTAGACAAACAATTAGTCATTAGAGAATTGAAAACAGAATAATATCAGTAGTGATGTTTATAATAATAATAATAATGTTGAAGTGAGTTAACATAATGCTACTGATAAAAGATAGTTTTAAATGAATCAAGAATAATAATAATAAGAGGTAGAATAATTAGTAAAACTTAATACCATGGTAGATTCATAGTCACGACCATCTCCTTTTGTATACAGGGACCTGGTTTATAAAATATAGTTGCACAATTCTCTGCAATTGCAAGCATCTTCCTGTTCCTTTGTCTGCTGACAACAGTGAATGACTTGACAGCGTCGATATCATGTCCATAGTCCAGAAGATGTTTTATCATTGAGGTTTTGGTACTTTCCATTCAGCTGTTTTCAACCCCTTTGGCAAATGCTTCATCATGCTAGTAGACAATCGCCTTTCTGCACGATCTGTCTATTTGCTTTCACAAAAACACTCAAATTGATATACGTAGTTTGAAGTGTCGAGGATTGGCGACTCGTCTTTCCCAGATTGTTGAAGCACTCATTTGGTGGTGTTAAGGAAAGCAAGTTTTGCAGCATAATAAGTTCTCTTGATAGCTTGGTCGAGTCTTTGTTTGACTACTTCTTGTACATCATCTCCTTTGAATGGCAAACTGATATAGACAGATTACTTCGGAACTGTTTGGATGGTTTCGCAGGGGCTAATTTCATTAGAGTATTTATAAATAATGAATTTCTCAGGATATCCATTCTTAGATAAAATATCCTTCAGAGCTTTCATTTCATGCTCAGTTGTACTGTCAGAGCAAATTTTCCGTGCTATATTGAACAGTGTTCCGACTAAGTTCCTTTTACACTGGATTGGAAGAAAGCTCTTGAAATGCATGTACTGTCATGTCCATGAAGACTTTCTAAATACAGATCTCTCGATTGTGCCATCAGTCCTTTTCACTAAAAAAAACGTCTAGGGATTTCATAGTATCATTTTCTTCGTGTTCTAGTGTGAAACTGAGACTCAGGTGGCATGAGTTAAATTTTATCAGCATGCCTTCAGCTTTCGCTATGCTTCCACAGACAATCAAAATGTCATCAACATATCTCAGGCATACATACATCCGTTTCTTAAATATGTTGCTGCAAGTTACCAGCTCCTAGGCCTGACAAGAATAAGTCTGCAAAAAGTGGTCTCAAGAGGCTTCCCATCGCGCAACACCATCAACTTGACGGAATAAACAAACATCAAGTAAGCCGCCCTTCTTATTCTTCCACTCTATTAATATACTGTTTTTAATGTTGCTATATAGCTTTCATTTCTAATTTTTTACTCATAGTCTTTATTAAGATTATTTTCACCCTAAATGTCTTGTTAATTCAAGTGTTGGTTTGTAGGAATTTGATTAGTTACAGGATTTTCATCATGAGCTGACATTAGTTAGAGAACCATTGGAAAACCTTAGAGTACTGGACAACTGTTTCGTCCTATTTTTCGACTCTTCATCAGTACGCACCCACTGTTTGCAATAAAGTTACTTTTTACTATTATTATTATTCTGATTGGATACTAACAACTGACCAATGTGGCTAAGCAGACTAGAGTAATGACCATTGGATAAAATCGAATCCTCAGAATCATTAATAACTAACTAGTCAGCTGATTTTCTCTTTTAGCGTTTTCCACAAAATAAGAAACTTTTTCATTCACCATGTGAGTAACTGATATGTGAGTAATAAATAATCAGTTTAATTTTCAAAGAATAATCCCACTCTCTTACACAATTTCAAAAACAGCGCCTTTCTTAAATTCAAATTTAAACAAACATAATATATATATACAGGCATATTATATATTAAACATTAAAAAATATGTGAAAAGAAAATGAAAATCCACCGAAAAACAAAAAAAACGTAAAAACTGAACACACTCAAACGATCCGGTTGATGATGGTTTGTCGATGAAATCAAATCAAAAATTCATTCATTCATTGAATATATAAAAATGACCGGTGGTAGTACACAGATATCAGAGGAGTTCACAGAAGTCAGCTTGATATATCGTCAACATTATGAAAATTGGATATTATGGAGGAATTCCATTCTATTTCTATTACTACTTTGTACTGGAATATTTATATCAATTGATTTATATAATATATCTGATAAAAAGTTTAATAATTTCCACTGGAATAATCATCCACACTTTGGTCGTCAACATTCTCAAATATTGAATTCATTGAATATCATTAGAGATTTAGTAACGGCAAGTGACTACTATATAACTACTACTGAAAAGGTGTCAAGTAGTATAAGCAGCAGTAGTAGAAGTAGTAGTAGTAGTAGTACAAGTTCTCTTATGAATGATGAATCTGGTGACAATAATAATAACAGTGATCGGGATTTATATGCAAATGAGGGAAAATTGAATAGGACTGCTATGAAACATCATTATTCTAATAATAATAATAATTTATTTAGACGGAATGTTCAGTTACAACGTTTGACTAAATCATGCCTTAATATGGAATCTATTGATTGGAATATGATACTGCGGAGAGATAAAACATATTATCGTTATGAATGTAAGTTTTGTAATTTACAGCATGAATGCTTTTTTTTTTCTCAGTTGACCGTCTTTTTATCATTTTAAAGTACAATTTGATTTGATTTTCCATTATTTATCTGTGAGTGGATTGTTGTTGTCATTTCATCAGTACTGTGCAATAATCTGTCATGGCTGTTTTTAGAGTCATTTTGGGAAAATTAACATTTAAAACAATTAGTTCCCTTTATGAATTTAGATAAAGCAATAAGAAGACGTAATTTGTCTGAATCGTGTACTCTTGTATTTGCGCAACACATTTCGAACAATCTGATCACACACGGACTTGTCATAGGAATTATATATGAAATTAATAAAGAGGTAAGAGGTGAGAAAATAGACTTAGGTCAAGTTAAAAGGACATATTCAAGGTCAAAGTAACAATGAAGACCACTAAACCAAATAACAGAGGTAATAGTACATCTGCTATGGTATCAAAACAAAATTTACCAAGGAAGGTTTAATGTGATGACGAATTGTTGCTTTGAACGCATAAAGGTGGCTTAAACTTTCTAATTGCTAGGGCTTCCACAAACTTTAGGATACGCCCCAAACACGTTTTATAGATAGGTTTAAAAGATCTGTTAACGTCAATTTTATGTCCTGTCTCTATAATATGTTTCGCAATAGAAGAGCTAGGTCTCCTGTTCTCACCGTTAATAGGTTCTGAAGATTCCATTTGTTTCTGGAGCCATTTAGGAATATGCTCTGAAGCCATCCCTTACTTGCAGAGATCGATGAGTCCTCCCTATGTATGTGTGTCCACACGTACATTCAAATTGGTAAATACAGTGGGATGTGACGTCATTTTTCGCATGTTCGAAGGGCTTAGATAGATATATTGGCTTTATATTCTCTATTATTATGATATTGGCTGCATAAAAAGTCTTTTTGACAGCAGCGTTCAGTCTTTGTCTAGTTATCAAGCTGCTTTGATGCCCCATATAGGGTAGCTTGATGTACATGTCTTTCTTAGGGGCGAGTTGGAGAGTGGGTCTTGGTGTTCTGACTACTTTATATCTCCTGATGAACTTGTCTGGATAATTGTTATCAACCAGAGTTTGTGTCAACTTTCTTTCTTCTGCATCAAGTGTGTCTTCAGTGCATATTCTTTGGATTCTACTGAAGAGGCACCTTACTAAGGCTCTTTTGTACCGAACAGGGCAGAAACTGTGGTAATTAAGATACTGTCCTGTCCAGGTAGGTTTTCTATAAATAGATCTTTTTATTGACCCATCAAGCCGTCGACTAAGCAATATGTCTAGGAAAGATAAACAATTATCTTCCTCTTCTACAGATGTAAGTGATATGCTATTCTGGACTTCATTCATTCGATTTAAAATTGAGGTAGCAGAACAAGACTTATCACTGATGATTACAATATCATCTACATACCTTCTATAAAGTAGGCACATTTTCGATTAAATCCTCCGATAAATTCTCAATGTACGACATATAAATATCTGCTAAAAGGGGCCCTAACGGACTTCCCATAGCAACACCATCAACTTGGCGGAAACAGTCGCCTTCAAATGTAAACCTAACATTGTTAGTACATAGAAGTAATAAATCCCTTAAATAAGATATAGGGAACGGGATGAAAAAATTGTTTGTGGAAATATAATCACACAAAATGTCAACTGTTTTGAGCAAAGGCACATTAGTGAATAACGAGTTTACATCAAAAGAGTACATATTCTTATTCATAATATTAATATTACTATTGTCAAGAAAATCAACCACTTCCAATGTATCTTTCAACACATACTTACAGAATTGTGTTTTGACTGGATGCAATAATTCTACTAACCATTTAGCAAGTTTATGTGCTGGGGATTTGCACATTGACAATATAGGACGTAGAGGATTATTGGGTTTATGTATTTTTGGCAAGCCATACATATGCGGGAATTTACAATCTGATGGTTTTAATGAGTCAAATTTATCTTTACTTATAGCATTTAGGCCTTGAAGCTTCAGTAGATTAGCTGTCACTGTGCCCTGAAACAACTGAATATCTTCTGAGGAGGGATCACGGCTAAATTTGCTTTTATCATCAAGAATAGACATCATTTTAGATTTGTAGTCACTTTTATTCATAATAACGACTCCAGAACCTTTATTAGGTTTCGTAATAATTATATTAGAATTTTCCCGTAGCTCTTTCAAGGCAGACAAATTACGTCTTCTTATTGCTTTATCAAAATTAACATTCATTTAACTTTTTTCCAGGATTTATCTCAAACTAACTTGACACGTTTTGCATCATTATTCTTTAAGAGACTACTCTATGAAGGCTGACATTTAGAGTGAACGTCTTACAGAAGAGAAGGGGAATATTCTTTTCGATAACTCACTGGTATGGCTTTAAATTTATACATGCATATACATATATTTAATATCTAGAAATCACCAGAATTGATAATATTGACGATTAAATCTTATCTCGTGACATCAACACACAACGCAAGTGATAGAAGGAAAAAGGAAACAGAAATGATTATAAATATATATATATATAAGTCATGTGAGAAAGTCTATATGACACCATAATCAGATGATTACAAGTGGTGAATTGTGCTAGAACCATGCTTATCCAACTGCCTACCAATTATGTACCACTGTCTTTTGTACGAAATCAACGCAATACCTTCAGGAGTGTAGAGGGATAAACCACCTAATTTTGCCTCCTGAATGTGTTTCTGTTTGTTTATTATTATTATTGTTTCCTTTAATTCCTAGAGGAACATAGGGCTTCAGCCATGCGTCTCCACTGAGTTCGGTTCTCCGCTAGAGTCTTCATCTGGCTCCAAGTCTGCCAACACGCTTTCATGATATCACCTGAGGGAGTGTTTCCTCAGAGTATGGCCAGCCAATCCATCTCCATTTCTTCCTGCCTATTTGTTTTACAATCGGTTCCTGCTGAGTTGGTTCGCTCATTGCCAGAGATCCATCTCTGGTGCTGATCTTTACTGGCCGGCCATCTGATCTTGAGTGGTATTGAGCGAAGACAGCTAGCTGTTAATGAAGGTCTGTAGTTTGTTTGAGATGCTCTTCATGACGCGCTGGCCAAGTCTCTGATCCGTATAGTGAGTAGCACTGATTGACTTCACATTGGAGTTGAAAATCCGGATCTTATCTTCGTTTTGATGCTGAGTAGGGCTGTTGACCTCCTGCACACAGACTTGAGAGTGGTGAAAGCTTGTCTTGCTTTTCCGATCCTCGCTTGCTTTGATATCCTCGTCAGTTCCGCTGGCCTGTAGTTGAAACGATGCTTCGCAGGTCGGTTAGTGAAGGAGGTTCTTTCTTTCAGGTTCCTCCTATTTAGTAGGAGTAGGTACCTCTTATTTGATAGAGAGAAAACTCCTCGATGATAGTTTTGTGGTCTGTTTGTACGAGATGTTATAATGTAGAACTATTGGTGGTTTTAACTATATATATCTTTATTTCGCTACACTGGAATGTGTTCCTGAGCACGAAAAACTAGGTTTTGTAGAACAGTTGCTGATATATTTGATGCTAAAAGAGAATTTGAATTTGTGGATAACTTAAAAAGTGGCTAACTAAGCTACTTCGTCTTTTAGTTGAAAAAACCACAACCAGTAGTGTGTAAAATAAGAGCTGCAGCTTTGGTTGAAATTGTTCTGCATCGATTTGCTTAACTTATCATTATTATCATTTCGCTTTTTATGTCATTTTTAGGAGATTAATGCATTGTAAACAGTCTGATTTACAGGTTACAGTCACATTTAATGTATGTTAAGGATTTATGTACACTGACAAAGCGAACATGTCGGTCTGAATGCGTTCATTCACTGGAAATGATTAATTATTTTTCGCAAATTACACATAAAAATCCATTTATTAGTTTATTCCCTAGCTTCCGTCAATTTGACTGAATAAAATGTTACATGTTACATCCATTCATATATATACTTTATTTTTTTTAAATAATGTTCGGCAAAATATTGACACACGTTAGTTGATTAATTAACTAGTGTTTTAGAAATCACTACTGACTTGCATAATTTATAATATTCTGGTGCCATGAAGATTACTCTAAATATGACATTACAACGTTATTATTATTGTTCCCTTGGGTTCCTAGTGAAACATAATGCTTCAACTGCACGTCTCCACTTGATTCTCTCTTCTGCTGTACTTTTCACCTGCGTCCATGTTAGTCCATACTGTTTGAGCTCCTCTTCACACGATCTCCTCCATGTCACCCTTGCACTGACGTCCCACTTACTGCTTCCCTTTCCGGTTCACTCGAGCGTTGGCCTGACGCGGGATGTCACCCAGTGGCCAGAGTGTCTTCACTATCTTCTGCATATTTGTTGGGCGATTGGTTCTTGTTTTGTTTCTCTCCATAGCTTCTTGTTGGTTCTTGTTCTTTCCGGCCATCTGATCTTCAGTATATAACCAGCGAAGACAGTTAGTTGTTGATAAAAGTCTGCAACAGGCTGTTGGAAATACTCATTCTTTGTGACCCGCCGCTAAGTTTCTGATCCATCTGTATAGAAGAACTGACTGACTTGACGTTTGTATTGAAAATCCGAATTTTGTTGTTGATGTTGAGTTGAGTGAGGAAGATTTCCAGATTGGTTTCAGGTTCATGAATGTGTTTCTCGTCCTCCCGATTCTCGATTTGACGTCCTCGTCCGTTCCTCCTGTGGTTGAGACAATGCTGGTTGCCTAGATAAGTGAATGAAGTAACCTGTTTCAAATCCATCCCGTATCTGGGATAAAATGATGGCGTGTATTATTCATATGGGATGAGTTTCTTCATGGAAAAAACACACCAGTGGTTCGGAATCAGTAGGTGATTTGATGAGGATGGTTCTAGCAAACTTTTTACTGCGCGTCTATCAGGTATTCTCATAGGCTTTACATATTTACAATCTTTTCTGTTTCATCTTTACTCCTGTTACGTACGTTTGGTGCTGATGCGACGAGTAAAGTTTCACTCATTAACCCCTCTCTTCCCTTATTATGCATATACCAGCCAACACATGTACAACGAAGAACAACGGCAGCATACCGGCCTCAAAAAGAATAACAAAATTTAGTGGAAAGAGATTGGCTAATAACGAAATATTTTCACGATTTAATCATCAGCTGACATTTGTTAGAAAACCACTGGAAAACATAGGAGTAATAGACAACTGTCTCCTTCTAGTTTAAGACTATTTAGCATCACGGACCCAATAGAGTTCGCACCCATATCATTTCGTTTACTAGACCATTAAGCCACTGGGATCCGACCCAATGGCCAATGAATTCTGACTTCTTCTATCAGTTCACCGCATATCGCTTGCATAAAGCGATATCATCGGTGAGCCACAGTCTACACACCCGACCTGCTGTACGCCCCCGATCACGTTTCACACTGCTGGATTAATGGTCTAGTAGTTCGCCATCTAATTTGTAGGTCCTAGGTTCGAACCCTAATCAGTGCGTGCTGATGAAGAGTCCCAGACCAGGTAAAAAAACGGATTTCCAGTACTTCCAGGTCTTGCAATCGTTTTCTCACCGATGTCAGCACATAATGAAATCGTGAAATCAGTCAAATTCCTGTAAACCAACACTTGAACGAAGTCTTTGTCTGTCAGATGAATATCCAGAGCATATAACTGAAACGAAGTAGCGCATTTTTTTAAAGACACATGAAAGACCCTAGTAAACAAACGGGGAAAATGTTAATACTACATAAAACAGATTATAAAGGGATAAATTCACCTCAAAACATTATCTGACATAAGGCCTCGTGTCATTAGGTTTTAACTCAAATAAACTTATCTGTAATATAAGACTGTAATTAACTATTTAGTCTAAAGGAATATTATGTAACATGACTAACGTGTCCCACATATATATATGTATTACTCTTGTGGCTGTGTTCATTATGATGGCTGTTAAATTCCAGTTCGATGCGTTCCCAATAAGATGTCGCAGATTTTTATACGCAGTTATCTGGTTATAAAGTTTTTTTAATTGCTTTTAACAATACCTGATGAGAGAGTTGTATATAGAGAGAATGCTCAGAGTCCAACCAAATGGCATGTATCAATTTTTTTTCATGAATTCAAGTGACCGTACACAAGAGTTTCAACAAAATTAGTTTAACACCACTCCACTCACCCTAGGGATAGCTTTTAATGCCTTTCTCAGGGATATAAAAACTGTCTCAAGTAGTCCGGGAAGCTTCAGGAGGGAGCGATAAATAAGAATAGGTAGAATACAAGAATTAAAAAACCTCGAAATGTAGAGTCTGAGTGGTAACAGATCGCCTTAGTTTTCTTACATAGAACGTTAAACAAAATATCTTTCTAGTAATATGCATGTTTTGAGAAAACCAAAAGAAATCAGAGGAAAGGCATTATTACTATTGTTTCCTTTAATTCCTAGAGGAACATAGGGCCTCAGCCGTGCGTCTCCATTCCGTTCGGTTCACTACTAGAGTCTACCGAAACGCTTTCATCTCCTCTTCACATCACCTCCTCCAAGTCACCCACCCTCGCACTGACGACCAACTCGCCGCTTCCCTTTCAGTCGGGTTACACTCAAGCGATGGCCTGTCTAGTGATGTCACTCACTTGATGGTTTGTTTCCTCAGAGTATGGTCAGCCAATCCATCTCCATTTCTTCCTGCCTATTTGTTTCACAATCGGTTCCTGGTTGGTTGGTTGGTTGGAAAAAGATAATCCATGCTATTTGATATTCAACTTAGTTTCAACTTCAGTGCCTTCTATGGTACAAGAATCATGGGCGAGTTTATGTAAACCATGCTTGTGTCTGAAAGTACCCGTCAACAATCTGACGTTTGAATGTATCTAGCTTACTATCACTCAGTATATAGACCACTGACTAATTTCTGATACAAAAACCTGATCAACTAGAAATAATTTTTTAAACGGTAATACATAATTTTCTCATAATCCAAAAAAAACCTGTGACTGGTATATGTGAAAGTCTTCAGAAATGCAACTGCATATCAATCACCTGATAGTTGGTGTTTATGACATAGATGCCTTTGATTTATAATGTAAGGCGGCTGAGACTTTCGAGGTATAACCCAATCCCTTCTCACAGAGTTTCCTATTTCTTGACTTCTGGTTATTTTTCTTGTGTGCACTAAGTATAAGAAGCAGTACACCGTCTACAATGGAAAGTCCTCCACTACCTCACTTACTTTAGCTGGTGTTCCTCAAGGTGCTGTTCTTTCTCCTTTTCTGTTTTCATTTTTCTTACATGACTTGCCCCATTCTGATGTAGCCAATTTTGTCAAGTATGCTGATAACCTCTCTGTCTCTATGTCTGTCAACTCTCAGTCAGATTGTTCCAAATTAAATAACTTTCTCTCAGAAATTAGTCAGTGGTCTTCTTCAAACTGTCTTAAGCTGAATCCGTCTAAATGTCAGGTAGTAAATTTCACTTTCAGATGAAAACGTGACCTACTACAACTAGCTAGCTCACATGGTCTCACTATCATTGACGGCATAGAGGTTGAAATTACATCTAATGTCAAGTACCTTGGACTTAGTATTTCCTCCGATCTTTCTTGCTAGTTATTAGAAAGATGTTTCGCTTGACGTTCTACGTTAGGAAGTTAAGGCAGTCTGGTATAAAGCAGTCTTTGCTTTTTCAGTTTGTCAATTCCTGTATTCTACCCATCCCTCTTCACTGCTCCCCATTAATCTTTCCTGGACTACTTAAGAAAGATTTTGCTTTGTTGCGCAGGGCACTAAAAGCTGTTAGTAGGGGAAGTGGGATTTCGTTAAACCAACTGGTTAACACCATTGTGGATGGAAATATAATATCATGTAAGAAACTAGCGAATACCACATTTTCAGACCCCGAACACCCTCTCTATACGCAGCCCTCCGCTTGCATTTCATCTGGTAAAACTAGAAGCAACTATAGGAGGCTATATGCTAGGGCTACCAAGTACAAAACTCCACAATACCTGTACTCCATACCTGTACCACAAATACTGTTTGGAATAAAGCTGTTATTTTTTACGAGTTGATCACGGACTGATATCAGTTAGAGAACCATTGAAAACCAGGGAGTACTGGACATGAGCCATTGAATCGGGTCCCAATGGCTGAATAGTATACGAGCTTGCCATGTAACCGGAAGGTCCTGGGTTCGAATCCCAGTGGGTGCGTACTGCCGATGATTCCCAAACTAGGATGAAACAGCAGCTGTCCAGTATTCCCTGGTTTTCAATGGTTCTCTAACTGATATCAGTCCGTGATCAACTCATAAAACATAACTAATCCTTACAAACCAAACTATAGAAAGCTGTTTTTATTATTATTATTTATTCTTCGTTCAAGTTTTAAGAAAAAGACTATGTTACATTATGATGTACGTTGAGGGCTGTGATTGCAGTTAGTGGTGTGCCTTTGACTCAGTCAACTAACTGCCACCTTTTTCTGACAGGCATTAGAATTCATCCAAGCAATTGGTTAAATCATCTCGTCCTCTTTATTTACACAATTCTCTATATTATACTCCTTCGAAAAAAAGAACCCAAGAGAAATTTCACATGAATTTATGCTCGTACTGGTGAATTTGAAAATTCAACCATACCGTATTTAGCAGCATGGGTTGGGCTGGAGAAATTAATGTCAGAAAATAGCTTATAAACACGCTTTCCACTCAGTAAATAAATAGAGAATTATAGTTAGAATTATTATTATTACATATATATCATTCTTTCATTAACTTCTCTAGGTTTTCGAAGCCTTATTATATTTACTAATTTATGTGTTTTTTATACCCTTATGAAAGGGGAAAAATCGTTGCAATATCTGCAAACACTAAAGAATTTTATTTTACAGGAAAAATTGTTGTTTGGAATACGGTAATTATTATTATCAAAACTCCTGAAGATCATTGAATTTAAGTTAGTTATGGTCTATCGCTACATTTAATTCTGACAAATTATCCGTAATCTTCACTTAATAGATAAACAATATTCCGTATTCTTCTGATGTATGTACTCTTAATAAATCTTTTATTTCTTCTCCCTCAAATTCCATGCTTCCCAGTATCACTAGTGTTAATAATAGCCCCTTCCCAGGTTTTAACACAAATGATGTTCAAAAGTGCCTCAAGTCTCTGAACCCTTCCCAGAGCTTAGGTCCAGATCATGTACCTAGTATTATTTTTAAAGATGTTCTGATATTCTGTGTTACCCTCCCACTGATCTGTTTAACAAATCTTTTTCCAGTAATATTATGCCTGCCGTTTGGAAAGACATTAAAGTTGTACCCATACCTAAATCGTCTACTGGAGCATGTGTCAAATTTAGACCCATTGCTATTACCTCTACTTTTTGGAAAACTATAGAGAAACTAATTTTACTTAGTCTTGTATCCTCGTTAAAATCCTTTAATGACCCAAAACAATTTGCCTATAAGCACAGTAGAAGCACTTTAGATGCAGCTGCCGTCTTATATCATAACATTGCTTCCAGTCTAGACAAAGGGGTTAAATTTGTTCGTTGTGCCTTCCTAGACTATACATCTGCTTTTGACTCGGTCACTAGGGACATCTTGTTAAATAAACTTGCTGCAAGTCAAACAGAATATTGGGCTGTTAATTGGTTATATTCCTATTTCTCAGAAAGAAAGCAGTACATCGTGTATAAAGGGAAGTCTTCTACTTCATTGCCTACTGAAGCTGGTGTCCCTCCAGGCGCTGTCTTTCTTCTTTTCTTTCTTCTTTCTTCTTACATGACTTGCCTCAGTCTGATGAAATAAATTTTGTGAAGTACGCTGATGATTCAACAGCTCCAATGGCTGTTAACTCTCAGCCAGATTGTACCAAAATAAATAGCTTTCTGTCGGAAGTCAGTAAATGGTCTGAGTCTAACGGTCTTAAACTGAATCCTTCTAAATGTCAAACTGTTAATTTCAGTTAAAAGAAGCCGTCGATTCTCATGGCAGTTGTAAGATTGATGACAGTGATATAGGAATTTAATCAGAAATTAAGTATCGTGGACTTATTTTCTCTTATGATCCCTGCCGGCCTTCCCATGTCTTAGCGATCTCCAGTAAAATATTCCGCCTGACATTTTACATTAGTAAGTTAAGGCACTCGGGTATAACTTAACCCCTCCTCTTACAGTTCTTAAAATCTTGCTCCCTACCCATTCTTCTTTATTGTTCACCCTTATTCTATCCTGGTTTGCTTAAAAAGGACTATGTCACAATTCGTAGAATGCTGAAGACTGTCAGTAGGATGAGTGGTGTCCCAGGGGACCACATAGTTAACCTCGTTGTCGATAAGCACTTGACTTCGTGCGGTAAATTTGCTAAAGGGATTTTGTCTGACTTGGAGCATCCACTTCACCCTCAGCTTTCACCTTGCATCTCCTCAGGTAGAACAAGAAGTAACTTCAGAAAACTGTATGCTCGCACGTCTAAGTATAAAAATTCTATGATATCATACTTGACACGTATTTTATGTGACGAAAATAGTGTCAGGCAAGAAATAACTAACTAACCTTTTTTCATCTAGTAAATAAACAATATCCTCCATCCATGTTTATATACCTTCAAGTTTTACTTTTATTATTTCTAGTATATTTATGGTCCTGTTGCTTCTTTGTTTTTACTATCATAACTGCAAACACCAACTTATCTCTGTGACTGCTGTAATCTTTGTTTTTCCCCTCACCATATCATGTAAAGAGAACATTATATTCAATATTTTTAATCATGCAAGGATTTTTATACCGCATCGACAATACTGTGTGAAACAATCCCATGGCAAATTCCACTTGTATTATTATCATTTCCATTTAATATGCATGTTTTTTTGACATTCCCCTTATTGTAAATGTGGAAACATTTTCTGTGCGATTAATTTTATTTATAATTTGAGGAAATTATATGCGATATTGTAATTTATGCTGAAAATTCCATTCTGTATCACAAGTACTGTTTTTGGAATAAAGTAAATTATTATAATTATTATTAACCCTCCGGCTTCTGGGTTCCTCGAAGTAAAATTATGTGTAGGGTCTGTTCTTTGCAGCGTGATTTTTGTAGAGGTCACTAAAATGAGACCAATGAACTTACCTGTATTGTTTCTCTACAGACAAATAAGCCTGTCCACAGGCTTGCTTTGTATTACCTTACCTTGAAGACTGGCCAGATTCTTCTGCTCTATGGTGATTTAACGATGAAATGCCCACCAACTAGGCATACCGTCTGAGTTTCGGACCTCCTCGCCTAGTCGGTAGGTAGTAAGGCGGATAGAGAGGGAAGGTTGGGCGTGAGGATAGCAAGCAGCTGCACGCTGAAAAAATAAGAAGAAACACAGTTATCGAAAAATTCAAGGCTCAAGTCTGTATTTAGCCTTGTGTTCCATTAAGAACGTCAGAAAATAACTTTATAATCAACACAATATGTAGGACATGATGTCAGTATTTGTCGCTTGTGATTATTTTCTTCCTAATTCCGTTGTGTATATACTAACAAGCTTATTAATAATTTTGTATACTTTGTATTCACTTATATCATTAAAACAGATTTAATTGCCTCCATTTCCCATGTTCACTAAGTCATGTATATTATTGCTGAAATGGTTCTAAAGCTTGTATAGATGTGATAAGAATTGGTGAAATCAAACTATAATAGGATATGTTATTCTATCTCATTTTTTACTGTGTTACTGTGTTAAAGACAATAAAATAATTAAAGCTTTTAAATGGAGGTTGGTTTAATGTTAAACGTTTTGTTGTCCTAAACCTGCTGAGTATAACGATGCATTCATCCATACTTTTTCTTAATCAGGCACGATTAGGTCAACGCTTAAAACGTAATGTATCTTTCAGATATGACAGCCATATATATATATTTTTCTAATTTCAAGAATTGGTTTTGTAGGGATTTTATGTGGTTGCATGGAGGGTTTCATCATAAGCTGACATCAGTTAGAAAACCACTGGAAAACCTGGGAGTACTGGACGGCTGTTTCGTCCTAGTTTGGGACTCTTCATCATTACACACCCACCGGAATTCGAACCCAGGGCCTTCTGGTTACAAGGCAAGCTCGTAGCCCCCTGAGCCACTGGGACCCGACCCAGTGGTCCTTGAATTCTAACTTCTGCCAATTCACAACATAGCGCGACCATTTCACAGTGTCTTCTTCGATGAGTTACTGCCTCATCTTCTTTTTCTATTTTCGCGAAAACATTTCATTTCAACAGTAGTTTCTTTCAATGTTCAATGGTAAATAAAACTACTGAATATTGATCAATTTTTCGTTTAATTTAAGTAAGCTACACTATTGAAGAAGAGGAAGAAATTAGTTAGACAGGGTCTTTCATTGGAAAGTATTTTTGTCCTCTAATAAAATAATGATAATAATAAGAATATTTTTTCTAAGCGTACGTGATTAAAAATAAATTTATAACTATAAGTTTAGTGTCTAATATATTTCGACTTTACTTCCTTTCTTACATATATCATTATTGTTAATGTGAGCCTATTACTTCGGAAGTTCGAATTATTATTATATTATTGTTTCCTTTAATTCCTAGAGGAACATAAAGCTTCAGCCGTGCGTCTCCATTGAGTTCGGTTCTCTGCCAACGTTTTCATCTAGCTCCAAGTCTGCACACACGCTTTCATCTCCTCTTCACATCACCTCCTCCAAGTCACCCACCCTGGCACTCACGACCAACTCGCCGCTTCCAATACAGTCGGGTTCCACTCGAGCAATGGCTTGTCTAGTGATGGCATTTGATGCATTGTTTCCTCAGAGAATGGTCAGCCAATCCATCTCCATTTCTTCCTGCCTGCCTATTGGTTTCACAATCAGTTCCTGCTGAGTTGGTTCGCTCATTGCCAGAGATCCCTCTCTGTTGCTGATCTCTTCTGGCCGGCCGGCCATCTGATCTTGAGTGGTATTGAGTGAAGACAACTGTTGATGAAGGTCTGTAGTTTGTTTGAGATGCTGTTTATGATGCGCAGTGCAAGTCTCTGATCCGTATAGTGAGTAGCACTGACTGACTTCACATTGCAGTTGAAAATCCGGATCTTATCTTCGTTTTGATGCTGAGTGCTGTTGACCTCCACACAGACTTGAGAGTAGTGAAAGCTTGTCTTGCTTTTCCGATTCTTGCTTTGATATCCTCGTCAGTTCCGTGTGCCTGCAGTTGAAACGATGCTCCCCAGGTCGGTCGGTGAAGGAGGTTGTTTCTTACAGGTTCCTCCCTATTTATGCTGAATGTTGTCTGTTTTTGTTGTTCTTGTCCAGGAATCTTCATTACCTCCGTTTTCTCTGTGTTCACCTGAAGTCCTATCTTTTCCGGATACTTCTTCGGCCAACTTGTTGCTTTTCGCTTGCATATCTTCCAGTTTGTGGGAAATCAGACATATATCATCAGCGAAATTTGAATATATACTGACAATTAGAAAAGACGAGGGATTTTTCTGAGGTTAACCCCTTTTATCATGATATGAATTGCGCCGAATTGATTACAAAAAACAGATAGAAGGGAGAAGAAAATAAAAAAGTATTTGAAACATCATTCTAAGGCTAAGACTCACAGTTGTTTTATGATTTTTTACCTGTTTTCATTTGATTCTTAACATTATGTGTAAGATATTTGAAATCCCTAAATAATGAATAAGCGGCGAGTTGGTCGTCAGTGCGAGGGTGGGTGACTTGGAGGAGGTCATGTGAAGAGGATATGAAAAGGTGCGGGCAGATTTGGAGCCAGGTGAAAACTCTAGCAGAGAACCGGACGCAATGGAGACGCACGGCTGAAGCCCTATGTTCCTCTAGGAATTAAAGGGAACAATAATAATGATAATTGTCAGGAAGGAATCAAATACCTGTATAGATCAGTTAACTAATATTACGAGGTTCAACTTTAAAAAACACTACACTGGAGTTATTAATCTCAAATTTGAAAGGCATTAAGCGCATAAAATGAATTTATAGACAGTGAAAATAGTAAAATGAAATATTTCCTGTATATCTGAATGTATTTTTATTTCGTCATATTTCTTTTTGCCGACATTTTAATAATTATTGTTAGAATGAAAAAGACAGAAACTGGCAAATAATGCCAAATGGAATAAGACAGAATTATTGGATATTTTTTGATATATACGGCAGAAAATAACCAGGATGACGTTAGGTGAGTAAAGTTAAACTTAGGTTGATTAGGTTGATTTTTGAGGTTCGATCACGCACCAACTTCAGTTAAACAATCACTGAATAAACTAGAATGGATTAGACTGATGTTTCTTCTTAGTCTAGAGCTCCTCCTGAATGATCCCAAGATGGAATTGCTTGAAGTTCTAGTGAGAAGTCACGACAAGCAGGCAACGTTAAGTTGAGTGTTAGGACAAATGCTCATCAGTGACATTGGCTGGCGATTGCGGTGTCTATTCCGAAAATTAGTTGGAGCTGGAATTCATAGGCTACTGGATCGCATACCATAAGATGAATGAACAACGAGGCCACCTCCATGTGTGGTTCATTTATAAGCCTGCACCGATGAGGATTCCCTAGTTTCTGACAGTTCTTTGAATGAAGTCATCTCGTGATAGAATTTAAAATCAGTCATACCCCTGACATCCACAGAAGGAACGGACGAGGATGTCAAATCGAGAATCGAGAAGGCGAGAAACACATTCATCAACCTGAAACCAATCTGGAAATCTTCCGCTGTCACTCCTCAACATCAACAAGAAAATTCGGATTTTCAATACAAACGTCAATTCAGTCAGTTCTTCGATACGGATGGATCAGACACTTGGCGGGTGGGTCACAAAGAATATTTCCAACAGCCTGTTGCAGACATTTATCAACAGCTGTCTTCGTTCTGTATTGAAGATCAGATGGCCGGAAGGAATCACCAACAAGAAACTATGGGAACAAACAAATGAAACAAGAACCAATCGCTCAACAAATATTCAGGAGAAAGGAGAGATGGATTGGACACTCGATGAGGAGGCCATTGGGTGACATCGTGAGTCAGGCCAACGCTTGAGTGGAACCCGAAAAAGAAGCGGCGAGTGGGACGTCAGTGCAAGGGTGACATGAAGGAGATCGTGTGAAGAGGAGTTGAAACAGTATGGACTAACATGGATGCAAGTGAAAAGTACACCAGAAGACAGAAGCAAGTGGAGATGTGTAGTTGAAGCCCTATATTCCACTAGGAACCCAAGGGAACAACAAACAAACAAAATATCCCTGCAAACACAACACGTGAAAGTAATCTGATCATGCGTGAAAGAAAGTTATGAATCCTTTACTCGAATAGTTCAGCAGTTTGATAATCCCAGGATACTGACTGATATACTTACCCTTATGTTATTTATGCGATGATGATTTTCGCCTTGAAATCAGACAAATCTTAATAAACTGAAATGTTGATAAAACAAGCTCACCTCGGCTGAAAATTGTTAGTAAAACAAGCCTGACTGAATTTTGTGACATGTATTCCCACCAACTGGGAAATGCCTCGAATCACAGTGCTTAAAAAGAATAGTGAAGCAGCCTATTTTTAATAGAGAAATGATAGAAATAGTGCGTCGGTGACATAGCGGTTAGGACGCTCGCCGACCATGCACATGGTCCGGGGTTCGATACCCGGCCGACGAACTCCTTTACCTCGCTAAGCCAGAAATAAAGCTGGTAAAGAGGAAAGGTTGGGCATGAGGCTAGCAACCCTATTCTGTAAAAATTGAACACTGATACAGAAACTTCAAGTCACTAGCTTGCAGCCCTATGTTCCACTGGGAACGTGAAGGAATAAAAATGATAGAAAAGAAAATGTTGTCGACTTTCGGTTCTAAAATCACGAGCACTGTAAGTACAAAACTCATCTACGGCAGAAGCGGTTACCATAAAAATTTTTCGAACTACTTTTGTGTAAAAACGAACACAGTGTGGCCTATTCTTAAGCTTCTTTTAGCTTCATGATGGATCCTCCCTACAAGAGACATCAGCTGAAGCAGTTAGTAGCCATTTCATCTTACCGTGTTACTCCTCAACAGAAATTAAACTTAAGACTTTCAGAATAAGAGATGATCTCATTGACTATCTAGTTACCCCGTTAGCAGTTTAGCGACTCACGGCTGACCAAACTCATCGACAGCGGTTTACTTCATAACCAAAAGAATGATTTCTACCAGCTTAAGAAATCGTCTATGAAATTCACGATATTGATTCTTCCAGATGTCAGTTCATGACAAAATTAACCTTGAAATGATTTGAATAGCCCTCGAAAAGCGCAAAATTTGAATTCTTTTCAGCCTGTCAAAACTACAGAAGATATTACAGTAGAATGACATGTATTGCATGAAAAAATACTTCTTTTTTTAAACATTAAAAATGTGCAGAAATCAAAATTCTAACACATACTTTAGCATTATAACTTTGGAAGAGTAGATTTATTTTCCTACACTTCACTAACCAACCTTTCAATTGTTTTATATTCCTTTCAGTCAAATAAATGTGCCTCCTACTGTTAACACAATGCAGGCAGTTATAATGTAAAGAATATTTTCTTGTTCTCTCAATGTTTTCTTTTACTGGAAAAAGCACACACTCTCTCTTTTCACTATTCATCTTTGTTGGGTGTGAATTCGTTGCAGTCAGCTTATTTTGAAGGAGTGTCGTTTCGATTTTTCTTTTTTTCTGAGCTCTATTGAATACACTGAATCCTCGCCAAAAACGTTTTGACTAGATGCCTTCCTTTTTGTATTTTTCTTGATAAAATTCATGATCTGATCATTACAGACAGCAAAATTGATGCATCATTTAAATTTCAATGGGTTTTTTGGTTTGGGTTTTTTTATTCATACTGTGCATTTTGAAATATGTTTTAATTGACGATTTGAAGTTGTTTTACTGTTCATCAAAGAAGAGGTAGCGATGAATATTTGTTAGGGAAACTTATTGTAAGTGTTTTAATTTGACGGTGCGAATAGGGAACAAAATATCAGTCTCTTAACATTTCAACCATTATTAGACATGCTTTAACCCTTATTATTTGAATTCGCTTTGCAAGCGAAAAGCAACAAGTTGGCAAAAGAAGCATCCGAAGAAGATAGGACTTCAGGTGAACATAGAGAAAACAGAGGTAATGAAGATTCCTGGACAAGAACGACAACAACAGACAACGATCAGCATAAATGGAAGGAACCTGAAAGAAACAACCTCCTCTACCTACCAACCTGGGAAGCATCGTTTCAACTACAGGAGAACGGAACTGACGAGGATATCAAAGCAGCGAGGATCGGAAAAGCAAGACAAGCTCACACTACTCTCAAGTCTGTGTGGAGGAGGTCAACAGCCCTACTCAGCATCAAAACGAAGATAAGATCCGGATTTTCAACTCCAATGTAAGGCTAGTCAGTGCTACTCACTATACGGATCAGAGACTTGCACTGCGCGTCATCAACAGCATCTCAAACAAACTACACACCTTCATCAACAGCTAGTTGTCTTCGCTCAATACCACTCAAGATCAGATGGCCGGCCAGAAAAGATCAGCAACAGAGAGGGATCTCTGGCAATGAGCGAACCAACTCAGCAGGAACGGATTGTGAAAGAAATAGGCAGGAAGAAATGGAGATGGATTGGCTCGCCGTACTCTGAGGAAACAAACCATCAAGTGAGTGACATCACTAGACAAGCCATTGCTCGAATGGAACCCGACTGACAGGGAAGCGGCGAGTTGGTGGTCAGTTCGAGGGTGGATGACTTGGAGGAGATGATGTGAAGAGGAGATGAAAACGTGTTGGCAGAATTGGAGCGAGGTGAAGACTGTAGCAGAGAACCGAAGGCATTGGAGACGCATGGCTAAAGTCCTATGTTCCTCTAGGAATTAAAGCAAACAATAATAATAATATAATAATCCGAATTAAGGCTGGTGATATTCACTTCACTGAAATACCTTTGAGTTATGAGTATATGCCATTTAATTCACAGCAAACTAATCATTAGTATGCTGTCAGTGGTACTGTATCATTTCAGCTACAGACACCGTGAATGAGAATGCAAGAGCTAACCAGGATTTTTTATCAGGGTAGTAAGACAGGTATTCACTGTTCTGAACTCATTGCGGAGATAGAGAAAGTTCCTTCTATATTATTCACAGACTTGTGTCACTCTCCACTAAGATCATTTTAATCAAGCTACTAAAGAATTTCAGAAGTAGCCACCTTCTTCTATCGATACTGGGGATCAGATGGCTAGCTAGACAGAATACGCAACAAGTAGCTTTGGCAGTGAACGGACTAAGAATCCATTGCCGAAAAATATATGTAGAGGGAAATGAAAGGGTGAATTGGATATATATGTTAAGGAGAACTTCAATACACACATTATCTTCATATGTGGTCAGTTTACATTCACTTTTCAAAATTGTGCCACTAGTTTTCATGCAGTTTTGAACTGTATTATTATTATTGTTCCCTTAGGTTCTTAGTAGAACATAGGAGTTCAAATACACGTCTCCACTTGTTTCTGTCTTCTGCTGCAATTTTCACCTGCGTCCATGTCAATCCATACTGTTTCAACTCCTCTTCACACAATCTCCTCCATGTCACCCCTCGGATGTCCCATTCGCCGCTTCCCTATCAGGTTCCACTCGAGCACTGGCCTGACAAGTGATGTCACCGAGTGGCCTACTCAGCGAGTGTCCAATCCATCTCCACTGTCTCCTGCATATTCGTTGGGCGATTGGTTCTTGTTTTGTTCGTTCCCATAATTCCTTATGGGTGATTCTTTCTGAGCATCTGATCTTCAGTAAAGAATGAAGACAGCTGTTGATAAAGGTCTGCAACAGGCTGTTGGAAATACTCATTCTTTGTGACCCATTCGCCAAGTTTCTGATCCATCCGTATAGAAGAACTGACTGACTTGACGTTTGTATTGAAAATCCGAATTTTGTTGTTGATGCTGGCTGGGTTGATTGACGAATATTTCCAGATTGGTTTGAGGTTGATGAATATGTTTCTGGCCTTCCCGATTCTCGATTTGACATCCTCGTCTCTTCCAACTGCCTGTAGTTGAGACAATGCTCCCTAGATAAGTGAACGAAGTAACCTCTTTCAAATCCCTCCCGTTGATGGTGATTGGAGCTGGATGATTCTGCCGTTGTTGTTGTTGGTTGGTTGTTTATTTTCATAACCTCCATCTTGTCTATGTTCACTTGGGGTCCTGTCTTCACCGGCTGCTTCATCGACCACTTTGTCGGTTTTCGCCTGTAAGTCTTCGATTTTGTGTGACATCAAACATAAATCATCCACACGCGAAATCCAGGTCTTCTAGGTTCTTCACGTCGGTCCAGGATATCCATGTCTTCTCGTTTCCCACTGTCTGATGCATAATCCAGTCCACCACAATTAGGGATATCATTGGTGATAATCAGCACCCTTGTCTGACTCCTGTGTTTACTCTAAACTCCTCGCTGCGTTTTCCGTTGTGGATCCCTTGACATGTGCCGTTGTCGTACAGCTGTTGAATAGGGTTGATGAATATTTGATGTATGCCGTAGCACAAGAGTAGTTTCCAAATTACTTTGCGGTCAACTCTGTCGAAGGCCTTCTCAAAGTCAATGAAGTTGAGGTAGATGTTTGATTGCCATTCGATGCTTTGTTCGATGATAATGCGTAGAGTTTCAATTTGGTCAGAACATGATTTGACTTTCCTGTCCAGTGCGTCCTTTATTCTCTCCAGGATGATGTGACTCAGGATTTTACTTGGCGTTGACAGAAGCATGATTCCTCGCAATTTCTTGCAGAGTCCTAAGTCACCCTTCTTTGGCAGTTTGACGAGGTAACCTTTCCTCCAGTCAGGAGGCACCTTTCCCTCCTTCGAACAGTAGTAATCCGAAATAATTCAATTTAATTCAGTGTTCTTCATCAGTCTGGTCATACTCGACTTAATCTAGGAAAGATGAAGAATTGTGAATATCTTCCTCTCAAGTGACTACCAGTAATGATTGACTGCCAATGCAACTGAGTGGAATATTGGACTCCACTCCGGAAACGCATAGATCCAAGTAAAACGGTTTCAAAAGATAGATTAGGTGGTCCAGATTTTTGGCCATACACTTCATGTTTTTACAAATGTAAGTAACTTGTAATAAGTTAAATTTCTAGTTGGAATACAAAAAATCACCGAGTCTGACGTAGAACATGTAACATTTTGTCATAACAAACTGTCAGGTAACGTCAAAATATAAACGTGATACTAGATATACGAAATAAAAAATATAGGACAGATTTTTAAGACTTCGGTTGATAATATTTTATTCCAGCTCGCGTAATTATTCCATGCAGTTATAACCATTCTAATTTTCTGAAAAATGTACGTGTATCTTTTTGTAGTGAATAAGCTCAAGGTAGTATAATTTTGAAAGTGAAGATTAATTAGGCGTCGAGCTTATTACTTGAATGAACAGATTTCAGGTTTCGCGTTCTCGAGACTGTCATCATTCCTGACAGAGGTCTATTCCGGGACGTCTTTTCTTTTTTATCCGATTTGCCTTATTTACCAATAGGCGTTATGTTTTCCTGCTTCCAAGGTCCACTCTCTGTTATTCCAACGAACCATAAAAACGCATTCATAAGTCTATTTATTTAGATAATAATATTCAGTATCCAGCTGTTTCGTTCTAGTTTGGGACTCTAAATCAGTACGTACTCACCCACAGGGCCTTACTTACACAAGCTGAAGTCGTAGTTCATTAGGTCACTAGGATTCGATCCAATGGCCAGTGAATTTCAACTTCTGCCAATTCATTTGTCAATGTCGTAACGCCGTATTTGTCCTCACACCTGACCTGTTGTATCCTAATGGTCACGACTTCCAGCTGGCACCCAGGTAACTACCTCTGTTATTAGATCAAATCCTAATGGCGTGATGCTCTACGAGCTCGCCTCATAAATGGAAGGTCGTGGGTTCACACCCTGGAAGTAAGTGCATACTGAAAAAGAAACCCAAAGTAGGACGGAGCATATGTCCAGTACTTTTATGTGGTTCTCTCTAACTGATGTCCGCTCCTTATGAAGTTATGAAACTAAAGAGGGTGTTCAAAAGCAAACAAGATGATATTAACTAACTGCTTGCAAGAATAAAACGTTTATCAGTTATTTGAATTAAAGGCACATCACTAACACTGCTTACAGCTTTCATGGTCCTGTATAACTTAACATAGTCTTTTTTAAGAAGCCGAGGGGAACAAGGGGAACGGGGAACACAAATGAAGGATGAGCAGTAGATATGAATTAGGAAATCTTTAGAGAACAGGTTTAGTTAAGTGATCTCTAGAAAATAACAAATTGAGTTAGAAATTTGCTCATTAACAGTAAGTTCTTCATCATCAGCTATATACTAATATTTATCTATCTGTTGCTTTTCGCTTGCAAAAGCAACAAGTTGGCAAAAGAAGCATCCGGAGAAGATAGGACTTCAAGTGAACATAGAGAAAACAGAGGTGATGAAGATTCCTGGACAAGAACAACAACAACAGACAACAATCAGCATAAATGGAAAGAAACTGAAAGAAACAACTTCTTTTACCTACCCACCTGGGAAGCATCGTTTCAAATACAGGCCAGCGGAACTGACGAGGATATCAAACCAGCGAGGATCGGAAAAGCAAGACAAGCTTTCACTACTCTCAAGTTTGTGTGGAGGAGGTCAACAGCACTCAGCATCAAGACGAAGATAAGATCTCGAATTTCAACTCCAATGTCAAGTCAGTCAGTGTTACTCACTATACGGATCAGAGACTTGCACTGCGCGTCATAAAGAGCATCTCAAACAAACTGCAGACCTTCATCAACAGCTAGTTGTCTTCGCTCAATACCACTCAAGATCAGATGGCCGGCCAGAATATATGAGCAACAGAGAGGGATCTCTGGCAATGAGCGAACCAACCAGCTCAGCAGGAACCGATTGTGAAAGAAATAGGCAGGCAGGAAGAAATGGAGATGGATTGGCTGGCCATACTCTGAGAAAACAAATCATCAAGTGAGTGACATCACTAGACAAGCCATTGCTCGAGTGCAACCTGAAAGGGAAGCGGTGAGTGGGACGTCCAAGAGTGACATGGAGGAGATCGTGTGAAGAAGAGTTGAAACAGTATGGACTAACATGGATGCAAGTGAAAAGTACATCAGAAGACAGAAGCAAGTGGAGACGTGTAGTTGAAGCCCTATGTTCCACTAGGAACCCAAGGGAACAATAATAATAACGGATGAATTTCAATTACCTCTACTGTATGTAAAGGTCGTATTCATAAAGTATGTGAAAGTTCGATTTTAACATCATTATTCACCTTATTGGCATTGTAGGAGTCAGCTTGACGCCAGGTGTGAAAGAGATGAGCTGGTATTGAGCTGAGTGCAGCTCTAATAAGAACTTTGTCAAACCACAATAGGAGATATTGAAGAATTCAAGAATGAATTTGTCAGATGGTATATATTCAATTTAAATGGCTCTGCAGGAGACCGTAAACTGGTAAATACGCCTGAAAAAGGTTTATTTCTTGAACTGAATATCGGTTGGCTAGTGAATGTACAGCATAACCTAGCTGTGTTAAAAGTTTTTTTGAAGGCGCTGCTCACTCAAACTCCTTGATAAAATCTCACCGTTAACATCTCCCTACGAACCCCAGTCTTAGGAACATCCCACACTTAGGAACACACACTCTTGACTGTAGACCTCCTAGGATATATCTTTAAAGAAAATATTTATCCGTGAAGAGAATATTCTCAGAGGAGAAGTGCTAGTTAACATGACATACCATGAATATCGAATATTTCTGAGTAGAATGATTGAGGTTATATCTTTATACGTTGTTTTGGTGATGGTTAGACCATGAATAGAGGGGAAATAATATTATTACGTGACAATTTATGCCTAACAAGAAATTGCAGTAATCCGGTTGTTGACTACACCACTAAAGAATAACATGTTTGAGGTAAAAAAAAAAAGAAACGACAGAAAAATAACGATAAAAAATGTTTGCAAAATTTTTAACATAACCCAACAGGAAATGAGAACAGGAAATTGAAATAAATGCATAATAATTATTGAAAAACTAAGTAAAATATGATTTAAAAATTCATTTAGTGAAAAAAATAATACCAGAAATATAACTTGAAGCAGTTAATTCTTTCAATGAATTTCGTAGACGTAATTTTTCTGAAAGTGTGCGTCGGTGGCATAGCGGTTAGGACGCTCGCCGACCATGCACATCGTCTGGGGTTCGATACCCGGCCGACGCACTCCTTTACCTCGCTTAGCCAGTAATAAGACTGGTAAAGAGGGAAGGTTGGGCTTGAGGACAGCAACCGGATCCCGTAAAAGTGAACTCTGCTACACAAACTTCAAACCTCTAGCTCGAAGCCCTATTTTCCACGGAGAACGTAAACGAATAATAAAAAACTATTTAAAAAATTTTATCTGAATCATGAAATGTGTGTTTGCGGAATGCATTTTGAACAATCTGATTACATATGTGGTTTTTATAGGTATTTATATAAGAATAATACAGCTTTAAGGGGTTGGAGAACCAACATGGATCACGTTCAAAGGCTATATTGGGGATCAAGACGACAATGGAAAATGATAAACCAAAGAAGGGAGATAATAGCACATCTTTCCTGATATCAAAGCAAGGTGTGCCGAGTAAGGTTTAATGCGATGGCAAATTGTTTATACTTCTTCCTATTCTCTGGGGCTTCCGTAAAAACTTTTTGAATACGTCTTATAGATAGGTTTAAAACAGTCGTAAACATATATTTATGTCCTGTCTCTTTGATATATATTTTTCAATAAAGAAGCAACGTCGTCCTTGTTCCGCTATTAACAGATTCAGGGGATTTGATTCACATCTGAAACCATTTAGGGATATGACCTGAAGCCCTTCCTTGCAAAAGTCGATGGATCCCCCCTATGTATGTGACGTCATTCTATCTGCTGATCTCTTTTGCTTGTCTCATATCTTGGCGATTTCTAAGAAAATATTCCGTCTTACCTTCTACATCAAGAAGTTAAAACATTTTGGTATAACCCAACCCTTACTCCTACAATTCGTTAACTCTCGCATTCTGCCTATTATTCTCCATTGATCCCCTCCCCCTTAGTTTTTCCCGGGCTACTGAAGAAAGACTATAACATCATATGACGCAAGATGTTAAAGGTTGTCAGCAGGGTAAGCAACGTGCCACGTAGCCAGCTTGTTAATATTCTGGTTGACAGGCATATGGACTCATGTGAAAAATGGGCCAAATCCATTTTATCTAACTCACACCACCCTCTTCACTCACAAATCTTCCCCTGCATCTCATCAGGCAAAACCAGAAGCCTATATAGAAAACCATATGCTCGCACCAGTAAGTACAAAAACTCAACCATACCCTCCCTACCTGGCTCGTGTTCTGTGCGATAAAGAAAGCATTAGGCGTGACACCTATAATTCAATTAATACTCAGTAGAACAACTGGACCTCATCTTTCCAACTCATATCATTTATAAGTACAACATTTTATTTCTTTCTTTTCCTTTTCTCTCTCTTCTTTTTCTGTTATGTGCTGCTTCGTTTCTTTCTCTCGTTTACGCCAGTAAATATGATAGCACCTACTTTTCTAACACTTTTAAACACTGTTCAACTTTGGCTTTACTACCGACATGCCAATGTGTTGTTTTAATAATGAACTGAGATTTCCTTAATCCATGTAGAATTCTATTTCTTGATAATGCACTAACTGGATGCAATACTGTGGTAAAAATGCTGAGAATCCCATTCTGTATCACAAGTACTGTTTTGGAATAAAGCAAATTATTATTATTGTTACTAACTACACATGAATTTAAATTGGTAGGTACAATGGGATGTGATACCATTCTTCGTATGCTCTAATCGACCTAGATGGATATACAGGTTAGACATTCTCATTTATTCAAATCTCAGATGTATAAAAAGTTTTTTAACCGCAACTGCTATATGGGGTAGCTTGGTATATATATACCCTTCGTAGCGGTTAGTCTTGGTCTTCTTACCACTGCATATCTCCTGATGAACTGCGTTAGATAATTATTATCAACAAGAGTTTCTGTAAGTTCTCTTTCCTCATCTTCAGGGGTATCCTGTGTGTATATTCGTTTAAGCCTACTAAACAGGTGTCTTACCATGGCTTTTTTCTACTGAACACGGGATAATTAGGATTTTGTCATGTCCAAGTCGGTAACTTCTCATCAAGACTTAAAAGTACGTAATGAAATATTACTTATAAATATTTGAAAGCACTACGGTTAAGCGAGATAAAGTTCAGCTATATGAATTAGTGGTTACTGAATGAGGTGATCATAATAATAATAATAACAACAAGGTTAAATTCATGCATGCAAGTGTTCAAATAATCTAGCCAGACAATAGCTGTTAATGTGATGTACACTTTTAGTTGAGTGAGGGGAAAATAATTATTGTCTCAAAGCGATTAGATATATTATGAAACTAAGATTAAAATATGCTACTATTGTACAGCATGATATTGATAATAAAGATGAAGTTAGGGGTACAAATAAAGATAACATTTACAGTCATCCAGTGTCAACAGATCATGGAAGGGAGAGGGACTGAGAAAACTCTTTCTGAAAACACATATATTCCTTCACGTTCCCAGTGAAATATAGGGCTTCAAGCTAGAGGCTTGAAGTTTCGGTATCATTGGTACTTATTTTTACGAGATGGGGTTGCTAGCCTCATGCTTAACCTTCCCCACTTCTTGCCAGTTTTATCACCGGCTTGGCGAAGTTTAGGAGTGCGTCAGCCGGGGATCGAACCTCAGACCACATACTTGATCGGCGAACATTCTACCGCTGTGCCACTGACGCAAATAAGTTAGTATGAATGTTTTTTGTATGTCAAACGCCTCAGCTATGTATAGCAATCGAAGACGCGCAAACCTAGAGAATTTATATGCTTGAACTTATTAGCCTAGCCCTATAGACCACAATATTTTCAAATGTCTGTGATTAATTAAATCCACAATTTGTACAATGTACACAGTTCGAGGAGGTGGAATTTCAACACACTCTCCTTTGAAAACCAAATTATTCGGATCGCAGTATGGGATCTGCTTGATACCATAAATTATTATTTATTATTGTTCCCTTGGGTTCCTAGTGGAACATAGGCCTTCAACTACACGTCTCCACTTGCCTCTCTCTTCTGCTGTACTTTTCACCTGCATCCATGTTAGTCCATACTGTTTCAACTCTGCTTCACTTGATCTCCTCCATGTCACCCTTACACTGACGTCCCACTCACCGCTTCCCTTTTGGGTTCCGCTCGAGCTATGGCCTGACGCGCGATGTCAAGAATGAATGTTTGAGCATGTCACTGATTGTTTTCTTGATGCCATATCAGAGTATATATATAATCTTCTGTTATAGCTTCGCTGAATAATCTGGTTATATAGCCAAACTCTCACCTTAAACTTCAGTTGTTTACAAACTTTTAAAGCTTTCGAAGTTCCATTGAAAAGAAAATGTGCTACCTGATTATAATTTCATTTATTTTTATTGTTGGCGAATATATACCCTTGTGCGTTGTTTTGGTAAATAAGGCATCCACTTATTCTAATCGTTTATAACCACGATAATTGATTTGCATAAATTTCAACAATAATACGCATTCATTTTTATTCAAATTTCAATGATGTCCTTGAGCTGTCCTTGAGCTACTACTACTACTACTTCATAAGCTTTTATTAACTGTGACATTAATCTTCACGTTAAGCGGAAACACTTATTATAATGCTGCATTCAACACATTGAACAGTTAGTCTCACTCTCTCTCTCTCTCCCTCTCCCTTTATATGCCGTTGTTTCTTCCCTCTTCCCAGAACTTAGCTTAAGTTTTTGTTCAAAAAAAAGAATCTTTAAAAATGTCTACTTAAATTTGAAATTTTATAGTTTTTCTCTGAATTTTCTGTTGTAATCCTGCCTTGTAGTGTGTTTTTCTTCCTTTTATTTTTAAACTTTTTTGTGTATAGATGTGACAATTTAGTCTTAACACACAAATACGTTGAGTTGTATTCAGTTTTGAAAACAAGTTGTGTAATTAGCACTCCACCATCATAGAGAGCAGCAACCAGTTGAGCTGAATCGTTTCAAGAAATTGACGTATACGTCAAGATGTTGAAATCACAAGTTTATCAAAATATACTTTTTTGATCATTTGTGAAATGTTACATTGTACTAAGATTTTTGGCGGTATTGATGATGAGTGTTACACTATACAGGATTAAGGAATAATTTTCAAAAGAATGGACACGGAATAAAGTGTACTCTTTTCGATAAATTCATCATCAGGTTCTACAATTATATATACATTATAATGAATGAATGAATTAGTCTTATGAACAACATTAATGTTGTTTAAATAACATCAAATCAATAATATTGATAGATTACAGCTGGACAGCTTTTGAAGACACAATAAGTTTCTAAATCATTTGAAATCACGGATTTAGTATTATTGCTGAAAATTCGGATCTTGTCCTTTATTCTGAGTCCAGAAGATTTCCAAAATGATTTCACATATGTGTTACTTCACTGTTCCTAGCTGATTGTGACATCGTCATCCGTGCCTCCTTTAGTTGAGATGCTACTTAGATAAGTGAAACGGATGATCTTCAAATTCCTCCTGTTGATAGTGATTAGTGCTCCTTGTTTTTGTTGTTGTCAGTTACCTTCATGACCTTCGTCTTCTCTAAGTTCATTTGAAGTGCAATCTTCACCGCTGGTCACACTTCACGAAATTTCTTGGTTATCATCTGCAGGTCTTCAATTTTGTATGAAATTAGAAATAAGTCATCTGCAAAGCCCAGATCTTCTACAGTATTCTTGTTGGTTCAGCGTATTTCTGTCTTTTCGGTAACCACAGTCTGCTAAATCATCCACTCCACCACAGTTAGTGTTATCACTGATGTTATCAGGCAGCAATGCACCACTCCTGTCCTCAGCTGAAAGCCATCACCGAGTTTTGAGTTGCGAATCACTTGGCATATTGCATCATAGTATAGCTTTTGAATGATTTTTTATGGGTTTGGCGAATTCTTTAGTGTTAAAACCGTCACTGAATTACTTTGCGGCAAACACTTTCGAAGGCTTTTGCAATGTGAATGAAATTGAAATAGACGTTTCACCGCCATTCTACGCTAGTTAACTTGTTAACTAGCTGATCCTAAGCTAGTATAAAGAATGGATAATCAACCCAGTCTCTACAGAAAATGTAACAAGCAGAAAACACGTAGAAATAATAACTCTACCCTTGTGAAACAAGTAATGGGGGAGATACATGAGTTTCACAAAAGTGATACATTATATTACCACATTGTCACATTAGCCTACTGAACTGTTTGGTGACGTAAAGATATTGAAAATATTTGGAATAACAAGCAAACAGTTTGATAAGAGCTACTTCAAGTAGCTTCGTTTAGTCTATAATAATATATAATATGCGAGACAGGCCAAACTATAGCAAATTAATTTGATGCTCGCTAGTGAATTGCTACAGGATGGAGTGTCCTGGAGTTCTAGTGAGAAGTCGTGACCAGTGAAGTCCAATAAGATGTCACGTGTGTGGATGGATGTCCCACCAACGACAATGGTTGGGGTCGTGCTAAATCACGAATTGGTAGAAGTTAGAATTTATGGGCTGGCCATTGAATCAGGTCCCAGTGGCTGAATGGTATACGAGCTTGCCTTGTGACCTGAAGGTCCTGTGTTCGAATCCCAGTGGGTGCGTACTGCCGATGATTCCAAAGCTAGGATGAAACAGCAGCTGTCCAGTACTCCCTGGTTTTCAATGGTTCTCTAACTGATATCATTCCGTGATCAACTCGTAAAAAAAAAGAGAAAAACGCGCCAAGCAAAATATTCATTTTAACCAATGAATTACTCCAGTAATCAACAATTACTTTGATTTTTATGGTTGTAGATCAGATAACCTAATTTTACTTTTACTCTAAGTGAAACAAGTTCCAATCACACATGGTGTAATAACTGCCTAGCTGCTATAACTGTAGCATTAATTTATGATGTTAGCAATCATAAACTTGAATCAGGTCTCATGTACCACTTAGTCGTTTTATTTTGTATTCCTACACGTTCCCCAGTGAAACATGGGGCATCAAGCTTGTGGCTTGAAGTTTCCGTAGCAATGATGTTTATTTTTACGGGATGGGGTTGCTAGCCTCATGCCCAACCTCCCCTCTTTGCCAGTCTTATTACTGGCTTAGTGAGGTAGAGGAGTGTGTCGGTCGGGGATCGAACCCCGGACCATGTGCATGGTCGGCAAGCGTCCTAACCGCTGTGCAACCGACTCACTTAAAGCCGCCACCACTTAGTCGTTAGACAACCTAAATCACCTGTTGGCCTGTTTGAATCCCTGGGATGCCTTAATTTCTATCCAACTAAATGTACCTTAATTTCTTTAATTTCTCATGTTTTTTATCATTTGCTTACGTCTTTGTGTTGCACAAACTGCTCGCGCACATTTCTTGTAGATGAACGGTAAATATCCTCAAGAATTGATCTTTATTTCAAATGGAACACTAGTTGGTCACATGATATATTGTGGATTACTATTCCATTTGAAAATCTTGGTTAAGGAGAAAATATCACACCACAAATTAAATTGACAAATTTGTACAATGTGTGTCCAGAATGTAGCTAATAATAATATTATCAACCTAATTATCCAGCTTTTATTGTGACGGCAAGCTTCACCAGCTGAATTCAGTAAGTAATTTCATATTAGTTTGTTTATTAGCTATATCACACAGTGAAACAGTATTATTTACTGGATGACGTTTTGAACAAAATTTATTACTGTTCATAATCCTATAAATTGTAATCACACGACTTCGAAACTTCAGTTTTATAGTTCCCTTTGTTCTCTCCTATTTGTCGTCGTTGGGGTAATAGAATTTTCCAGATATCTGGGTGGACAGGTGACGAGTCATTCCTATTACATGTATTTGTAGTTGATTCGATAAACAAAGCTTCTGTTATCAATCTCTCCCTATACCCTGTGACATTAGATTTTAAAACTGTCTGTCATCCTATCCCATCCATTCTATTGTATGGTCGTGTGTAACTGCATGTAGTGAGTGCTATAGCTGAACTATTCTCTAGATTTCTTATCTTATTCGGGTCAACTAATCTAGATTTTGCTAAGTTTTTATGTTCAGCTAGTCTGACTCACTGACCCTGTTCTACTAGTTTGACCTATGTATTTGACCTGACAAGCATTCAGGCAGGGTATTAGATAAACTAAATTGTTTTGTTTTAAAGGCTGCACAGGACTCATCCTTTAACCGACAAAGCTTGTTTCTAATTGAGTTTGTGGGCGGTTTGAATGCCAGCCACTTTTATTCCTGCCTTGTTAAGAATTCTGTGTAAGGTTTCCGAGGTTCCTTCCTTGTATGGAATTACTACTGATGATTTAGATTCTTTATTGTTGGTGTTGTCACTAATATTATTATTATTATCACTATTATTATCATCATTATTATAGTTATCGTAATTATTGATATTATCCCAATCGCCACTATCATTAATTATTTTATTTTTACATTTCCTTACATATTTCCTGACTAATTTATCCGGGTAATTATTAAGTTTCAAGGCTTCTTTTGTGTGTATCAGTTCCTGTTTTAGATTTTCTTTGGTACTACTTAGTTTTTGTGCTCTGTCATTTAAACATTTCACCAATCCTATTTTTACTGACAGGATGGGACGATCGGAAGTCCAAATATCTGTTTGAGTGAGTGGGTTTCCTGTAAACACTAGTGTTTAACTTCCCATCTTCTTTCCTCTTTACGTTGCAATCTAACATTGGGAGTTCCCTTTCCTGATTTTCCAATTCACAAGTGAATTGAATTGCTTCAACCTTCGAGTTGATGTGTTCAAAAAACCTATCTATATCTTGTGTTCTAAGTACAGTGAATGTGTCATCTACATACCTCCACCATACTTTTGGGGTGGGGTTGAACGTTTCAATCGCTATGCTTTCCCACTTATCCATGAATATATCTGCTACAACTGGGGATATTGGTGATTCCATGGCAACTCCTTCAGTTTGTTTGTATATTTTTCCTTGGAATTTTAATACTGTGGAAGTAAGGCATAGTTATACTCCAAGCATTATGTCCTCAAGCGGTACTTTCGTCCTAAGTTTGAGTTCTTGGTCAGAAATGCGTTCGTTTCTGACTGCCTCCATAGCCATATTTATTGGTATACGTGTGTATAAACTGACATTGTCAAAACTAACCATTTTTTCTTCATTATCTAATTTTAAATTATCTAATCTGCGTTTTAGTTCATAAGAATTAGTTAGTCTATATTTCGAGTGGTTTTTTAGGGGATTTAATACCATGGTTAAATATCTAGATAATTCATAAGTAGGTGAATTTCTAAAATCAAATATAGGCCTAATAGGGTATCCTTACTTGTGAACTTTAATGAATTCAATAAGCACTCATTTGCCGCCTGTAAGCAATCACTTCAATAAAATATTAGAGTATTTCAACATGGCAGGTTTTTCATGTAGCCTGGCTGATGATAGCTCGCAGTGGAATCCAGGATGCACATTTCATTCAATTTTGAACTCATCATCATAATGTACCTATATACCTCCACTGAAACTTGAACCCATCATCCATCATTTCAAATGTTGAACTGTCATCCATTGGGTCACTGGGACATAAGAGCCACCACCTGTTGTGCAATGGTCATCAACTGTGTTATCCTTTGAAGTTATTTTGTGAATTTCTAAGTCAGTTGATTTTTCTTGCATTTATTCCCCTTGAGTTTCTTGAAAAGACATTGAAGAGCAATGGGTACCCTCAAAGGTTCATCAACAAGTATGGAAGATCTGAAGTCAAAAATGTAAAACAAATCACAGTGGAAAAAAAGCCAATCTACTTTCAGCTGGATTATAAAGGTGAAAACATTACAGTGATGATCAACAGAAGGCTGACCACATCACTAGCTATAGCCTATCATGCAGCTAAGCTCGTTCCCGTCTATCGAACAATTTGCTCTTTGGTGCAATCAAAAATCGATAGATATCCTTCTCATGTTAACTCCAATTGTATATACAAATTTTGCATGTATCTGCGGGAGCAGTTACATTGGAAGGACAGAAAGAAGGGCATATCTACGATTTTCTGAACATGCACCAAAAAGCTTACATCTAAAGGGAACAAATGCTTTAAACAGTGCCATCGCCAGGCATCTCCTCGACACGGGTCATGAGGTGGAAATCGAGAAATCCTTTAAAATTATCAATAGACAAAGGAGCCCCATTCTCCTCAAATTTTTCGAATCAATTTCTGTCAAACGCTTCAAACCAGATTTATGTGTTTAGAAAGAAGCAGTTGTAAGTCTTTCCATGCCATGGTAACTGGATGTCTTTATTCTTTACTCTCATTACCTAATCTTTGTCTTTAACCTCACCCCTCTTTCTTTTTTTAATAATCTGTAATATTGTTTATCTCTTGTTTCTATGACGTGATTTGAACTCAGTATATCGTTACGAAATTTATTAGTTACTCATCATCTTACTCACCTCTCGTCTTTATAACGTAACTTCTTTACCAGTGTATGCATAGATTTATTTTGTGTAAACTTGAACTGCCTGTGTAAAAACTATATAAGCACAATTTTCTGAACACTTTTCACTAATTGTGGAACTTTCTGTCAACTGACAACATGTAAAATTTGCAAGTATGTACGTAAACCTCACAATTTATTTAGGCTGTAAGCAGCTGATGAGAAGTCAACGAAATAAGCATTGATGATAACATATTATTCTGCACAAACCTTAGTTGATTTTCACGAGACAGACAACTTATTAGCTCCTACTGACTTCAACTTCATCATAGATGTACTAATGGACTTAACCCTAACACACTTCAGTGACTCAGGGATTGACTTGCTTTCAGGGAATAATCTCGTCGACTTAGAATATGCGGACGATATAGTCCTTCTAGGCGAGGACGCTGACAAAATGCAGAGTCTACTGAACACATTGAGCAACAATCTTCGTATGTTTGGCATGCGATTCGCCCCTGTAAAATGTATGATGATGCTGCAGGATTGGACTTCACCGACCCCTAGATTAGAAATAGGAAGTGAAGTGGTAGAGCACGTTGACCGCTTCACTTACTTGGGAAGTACCATCAGCCCTAACGGGTTGATCTCCGACGAAATCTCAGCACGGATACACAGTGCTAGTTTCGCATATGCCAGTTTGCGCCGTCTCTCGCGTAGACGTGATATCCGACTATCGACCAAAGGGCGTGTGTACTGCTCAACAGTCCGCTCCGTCCTCGTTTATGGCTGTGAGACATGGCCATTGTGAGCAGAAGACATGAAAAGATTAGCTGTCTTTGATCATCGGTGTCTGCGTTCTATCTCCCGTGTGAAGTGGTATAATAAGGTGAGCAATATTGAGGTTAGGCATCGGTCGAGTGCTAGGTAAGGCGGGGAAATCAATAGACGAGACTGTGAAATTACATCGACTGAGATGGTTAGGACATGTGTTACGTATGCCTAGTCATCGCCTTCCTCGATGGGCAATGTTAGCTGATATAGGGCCAGGCTGGAAAAGAGCTAGCTAGCGGTGGTCAAACGAAAACATGGCTTCACCAGTCAATGAAGTCCACAACAGTTAGTTTAAGCTGGTCACGTAGGAAGGTGTAGACTTCCTGGTTGGGGTCCTCGTGATGGTAAAAACCAATGGTTGGAAACAATTGGTGACATGGCTCAAAATCGTTCTCAATGGCTAGCGCAGATGCATCTACACCTTGTGACTTATGATTTCCAATGAAACTGTTTTGTTCTCCGTTATTATTATTGTCTCACACCTCTGTTTACTGTCTATATTATGCATTTCTTCTACTTTCTTCTCTTGCTTCGTGTGCTACAAGGAGGGAGTGTGGCGACTTGAACTGCCGCACATATGTGCAAAGTTCTATGTCGAAAACCGACCAACCGACCGAGTTAGTTAGAATTCAATTAGACTCCAGTCTGCTGTACATACATAATGATTCTTGTTGATTCCCTGTGTTTTTGTTTTTTCATCCATTGTGTTAACGTATAAAAAATGGAAATAACACGATGATATTAATAATAATAATAATATTATGTTTGAATGGAGATGAAAAGAGACAGATCAATGAAAAGAAATATATGAAAGAATCTAATATGTCTAAGTGCATATATATTAGGTTTAAAGCAACAATATCCCGCACTTTTGCACATACACACGCACGCACGCCCGCACACACACAGACACATACAGAATGAAAGCATATTCATGACATATATATCTACATATATAGATTAACTGCAAAGAGGTGGGAAGTAATCGTCTTTTTGTAAGGAGGAGTGGATATTATTCGTCGTTATTATTATTATTATTAGTAATAGTATTACTGTTGTTATTATTATGAGTTATTTCAGTCCGGTGTTTTTTCCACTGTCCATTATCTATTCATTATTATTATTATTGCATTTGTCTTGTCAATCAAATGAAGTATGGAAAGTAAAAAGTAAAAAAAAAACATATATATATATATTTAACGGGAGAAGCTTTAAAAATGTTACATCATATAAACATTCATACAAGGAGACAAAGTGAAGGATTAAGTATGCTTGTCGTAAGGATTAGTACTTTGAAGCATTGATTTCTGTTGGGGACTAGTGAAAACTGAATTAATGGCAAAAAGAAGCTAAACTGAATATATATTGGTAAACATCCCTTTGGACAATATATATATATATATATATATATATATATATATAGAACTATGGAAATGCTTTTACAGTGATAATTATAATTATTGTTCCCTTAAATCCTAATGGAAAATAGGGCTTCAACTGCATGCCTCCACTTGCTTCTGTCTTCTGCTGTACTTTTCACTTGCATCCATGTTAGTCCATACTGTTTCAACTCCTCTTCACACCATCTTCTCCATGTCACCCTTGCACTGACGTCCCACTCGCCACTTCCCTTTCAAATTACACTCGAGCTGTGGCCTGACGCGCGATGTCACCCAGAGAGTGGCCTCCTCAGCGTGTGAGTGTCCAATCCATCTCCACCTTCTCTTGCATATTTGATGAGCGATTGGTTCTTGTTTTGTTTGTTCCCATAGTTTCTTGTTGTTTCTTGTTCTTTCCGGCGGCCATCTGATCTTCAGTATAGAGCCAGCGAAGACAGTTAGTTGTTGATAAAGGTCTGCAACAGGTTGTTGGAAATATTCTTTGTGACCCGCCGCCAAGTTTCTGATCAATCCGTATAGAAGAACTGACTGACTTGACTTACGTTTGTATTGAAAATCCGAACTTTGTTGTTGATGTTGAGGAGTGACGAAGATTTCCAGATTGGTTTTAGGTTGATGAATGTGTTTCTCGCCTTCCCGATTCACGATTTGACATCCTCGTCTGTCCGTTCCTCCTGTAGTTGAAACAACGCTCTCTAGATAAGTGAATGAAGTAACCTCTTTCAAATTCCTCCCGTTGATGGTGATTGGCGCTGGATGTTGCTGTTGTTGTTGTTGTTGATCGGTTATTTTCATAACCTCCGTCTTGTCTATGTTATGTTCACCTGGAGTCCTGTCTTTGCTGCTTCTTCGACCAGTTTGTCGGTTTTCGCTTGTAAGTCTTCGATCTTGTGTGACATCAAACATAAATCATCCACGCGCGAAATCCAGGTCTCCTGGGTTCTTCATGTCGGTCCAGGATATCCCTGTCTTCTCGTTTCCCACTGTCTGACGCATAACCCAGTCCACCACAATTAGGAATATCATTGGTGATAATAAGCACCCTTGTCTGACTCCTGTGTTTACTCCAAAAGCCTTGCTGAATTTTCTGTTGTGGATGACTTGACATGTGCCGTTGTCGTACAGCTGTTGAATAAGGTTAATGAATATTTGGGGTACGCCGTAGTACTCGAGGAGTTTCCAAATTACTTCGTTGTCAACTCTGTCGAAGGCCTTCTCAAAGTCTATAAAGTTGAGGTAGAAATTTGACTGCCATTCCATGCTTTGTTCGATGATGATGCGTAGGGCTGCAATTTGGTCAGAGCATGATTTGCCTTTCCTGAATCCAGCTTGTTCTGGTCGGAATTCTGTATCCAGTGCGTCCTTTATTCTCTCTAGGATCTTGCTTGGCGTCGACAGTAGCATGATTCCTCGCCAGTTCTTGCAGAGTCCTAAGTCGCCCTTCTTTGATAGTTTCACAAGGTAACCTTTCCTCCAGTCAGTAGGCACCCTTCTCTCCTTCCAGTCTTTTTGCAATAATGGAGTCCGCATATCTGCTGTCGTTTCTGGGTCTGCTTTCAGTGCTTCCGGGGGTATTCCATCTGGTTCAGCTGCTTTTCCCACTTCCAGAAGCTTGACTGCATCCATGACTTCAGCTTTCGTTGGAGGATTGGTGCAGTGATGCTATGCGTTAATCATATTGTTTCTATTTGTTATTATCATTCTCTCGGGTTCCGAGTGGGACAGACAGCTTTAGCATCACAACTCCACCTCATTCTGTTCTCTACAGTGACCTTGAAGATCAGATTTCTGAGAGGTTTCAAAGGACACTCAATGTTTATAGGATACCATGAAGAGTTGACACCGGTAAGACAACCCCTGGAAAAAACCTGAAAGTACTGGCCATCTGTGTTTCGTCTCAGTTTGTTTGTTACTTCAAATCAAAACGCACTCACCAGGGTTTGGGCTCAACTTGTAGCCGGAAGTTCCTGAGTTCTGACCTCAGTGTGTGCGTCCTGAAGGTGAGTCCTGGACTAGGATGAAGCAGCTGTCCAATACTACTTGGTTTTTTCCAATGGTTCTATAATTAATGTCAGCTCATGATTAAATCCTGTAACCAGTCAAGTACCCGCAAACCAACACATTGGGACATACTACTGTGCTATTAATCTGTAAGATTGTAGTTGATTGGTTTAACTGGTTGACTTTTAACCAGTGGGCCGCGGAGTTCAGTTCTGCTCTACTCACTTCAGCATGGGCAGTAGGATGGTATCAGTAGTCTTGACATAAAATGTGCGACATTTGAATTATAATTATATTTCACTAGTTTATACAAATAAGTTCCTCTATATTCGTAATCTTTATCGCAAAATACTGCCCATCATCACACCGACATTAGGAATTTTTTTTTTTAATTCACATGTTTATAATTTGTTTTACGAGTTGATCACGGAATGATATCAGTTAGAGAACCATTGAAAATCAGGGAGTACTGGAAAGCTGCCGTTTCATCCTAGTTTGGGAATCATCGGCAGTACTCACCTACCGGGATTCGAACCCAGGACCTTCTGGTTACAAGGCAAGCTCGTATATCATTCAGCCACTGGGACCCGATTCAATGGCCAGCCCATGAATTCTAACTTCTACCAATTCGTGATTTAGCGCGACCCCAACTATTGTCGTTGGTGGCACATCCATCCACACACGTGACTTCTAATTGGACCTCACTGGTCACAACTTCTCACTAGAACTCCAGGAAGATCCATCCTGTAGCAAGTCACTAGCGAGCATCAGATTAATTTTCTGTAGTTTGGTTTGTAAGGATTAGCTATGTTTTACGAATCCCAATGGGTTCCTACTGCCTATGATTCCCAAACTAGGATGAAATAGCAGCTGTTCAGTACTCCCTGGTTTTCAATGGTTCTCTAATTGATATCAGTCCTTGATCAACTCGTAAAACATAACTAATCCTTACAAACCAAACTATAGAAAATATAATTTGTTTGTTTTTATGTATCTACGATCATATTCCGGAATGTTGACATTTGGGTGGAGTTATCCTCGATACGTGTATTGGGTGCGACCTTAATGAATATGCATTACCTTATATTAGTCGTTGTATGTAAACTACTCAGGCATTTAAGTATTGGTTTGTAGGGATTTGGTTGATTGGTTACAGGATTTCATCATGAGCTGACATTGGTTAGAGAACCATTAGGAAACCTGGGAGTTCTAGTTTAGGACTCTTCAGCAGTACGCAACCACCGGGATTTGAACCCAGGACCTTCTGGTTACAAGGCGAGCTCGTATACCATTAAGCCACTGCGACCCGATCCAATGGCAAGCGCATGAATTCTAACTTGTGCCAATTCGCGATATAGCGTAGCCGCCTACCAATGTCTTTGGCGAGTATTTGTCCTCACGCCCAAGCTGCTGCACCCTACTGGTCATGACTTCCCTTGTGGAACCCCAGGTAACTACCTACCTGAATAGAGCCAGTCGCCAGTGAGCATCTCATTATTATTAGAATTAATTTAACCAATTCTACAATGGAAAACTTTTCAGAGAAGTTGTTGTATAACATTATTCTGGAGACATCATTCCATGAATCCTCAATGAATGTTATTCAAGTGATAGGAACATGTTAAAACAGAAGATGTTGGTATCAATGATCATTTCAGCGTCCATACATTACATATGCAAACATGCTAGCATCTTCATCAAATCTATTTGACAAGTTGATCACGGATTGATATCAGTTAGAGAACCATTGAAAACCAGGGAGTACTGGACAGCTGCGTAATGCCAATGATTCCCAAACTAGGATGAAACAGCAGCTGTCCAGTACTCCCTGGTATTCAATGGTTCTCTAACTGATTTCAATCCGTGATCAACTCGTAAAAACATAACTAACCCTTACAAACTAAACTATAGAAAACCTATTTGAAGAAAGTTTAGTTCATGCGAAAAGCTTCACACAGTGACCCTTGTGTGACTGAAAACATGCTATTCAACACTTTAGTTACATTTATTTACCAAACTTCACTGGCATAAGTAAGTGAGATTCATGTTTATTACTGACTGATGTATATGAATTATTTTTGGGACCGATTTACGTATAAGTTAACAGAAATCTATGATTTATGAGGTTAATATTGATGTGACACTGATAAAATATTGATCGCTGACACCTTTCTTGGTGAGTTAGTCGTTTAATAGCAGAATGATGTTTAGCTTCATATATGTTTAGGGGTTCGATTCCCCGCCAATGTACTCGTAGACCACGTCTAGTTTTCTATGATGTAGTAAGCCAGGAGAAGAGGAAGGCTTGTGTGCGTGTGAAACTACAAACCCCATCTTGTGAACAACGACATGAAACAAGCACATTTTTCTCACTGAGAATGAATAAGAGCAATGTTACCGAGAGTTTTCAAACATTCTTGCTCAACTCAAATGCAATGCCATCAATATTTGACAGAATAGTTCTAAAATATTTGGGCGCCAAGTGAGAAGTAGACATTTGTAAAAGATTACATTAGTAAAATCTCAGTGAGATGTTAATAACAGTCTGAAGAGACATGAAGGCGTGATGTTAGCTGATGCATAGGAAATCCTTATTAATAAATAAAAATGGATATGTATCACTAATTATTAATACTTGGTCAAAATTCTCGACTGTCCATATCTTCTTATGGAGACGTTAAAAAAAATGTTTTACAACTGTTTACCCACACACACACACATACGCACTCAGTTTAAAGTGTTTAACAAAGGTAGACCAATGAAACAATTAGTCCCTTTGATAAATTTGAATAAGGCATTAAGAAGACAAATTTCGCGAGATGATATCATTTCGTAGTTTCTTTACAACCGCTTTACAACTAACATGGTTAACAATATTTGTTAGTCCGAGGTCAAATTTTCATCACAGCTCATACAATTTTGTTGATTATACTTGTTAATATTTGTTTCATGAATCATGATTGGACAAAGTTTTTAAAAACAAAAGATGTGCCTTTTATATATAAACCTCTGTTATGTTAATTTCGATTAATTTCCCTGAAAAAGTTCGGACCAGATTGCCGAACGAAACGTTGGAATTACTCATTTCAATCTCGCTGAAATTTTACACATATAATCTTTTACAAATATTCTTGCTCAACATTTCAAAAATTCCACTCGGACCTTTCATACACTTTACTGATTAAAGTCAACTTTCATCACATTTATATTTTCTGATTCAGTGGCTGCTAAATGTGGAAGCTACTTAATGCGAGGGCTAAATTTGCATAATAAGTATCCCCCAGGTGCCTTTTATGATGGGAATTTAAACCCGTATTGATTAATTTAGTTTCGTTACTTTACAGTACTTACAATTTAACTGCATTTAAAACATGAGCACTGCCTAGAGAGCAGGTGTGTTCAAATACGTGTTTTCTACCCTTATCTCATATGTTTTACAGGTGCCGTTTAGTGACTGACTGTTTAATTAAGTGGTTACAAAACTCCCTAAGATTTCATTGGTCATAAGTTTAAAATAAAGCTTATAACAGAAAAGCAATACAATTCTTTGCGATTAAACACTGCTGAAGACGCCTCACCTAGGGCAAAACGGCTGATAATAAAGTGTATTCTAATTTAGTTAATTATCTCATGATACTACACAAAAAAAATTAATCTAGCATTAGTTAGAAAACCATTTGCATCTACTAGTCAGGAAATAAGTTCTACTCAAATTTAAGGGGCGCGGGAAATAAATTTTACACCGCGAACATTGTTCAGTGTTGAATGTTCAACGCATTACAATATTGTTTGAATGAAAAAACATAAAAAGGAAATACATTATTTTCAGTTATGTTTCAAAAAAAAAATAATAAATACAGCAGAAATCAAGGAAGCAGATTGAAAGTATGTAATTTTTTATTCTCACGTAGCATTCACAGTGTCTGTCCTCGGCACTGACAGACACAAAAACGACTTAACCACAGTCACTGAGTAAACAGGAGTTACACATTAAGAAACAAGTATTGTGATGGAATGAAAGAATTGAGTAAAAAAAAGTATTTCACTTTAAACAACCAGTCTATGGTGGATGTTGTTGTAGTATGGAAGGAAAGGAAGTAATGCTGTATGGTTGGCAAAAAATTTTGAAGGATTACTGAAACTGACAACTTACAATTACGAAAACGCATTTATGCTCCGTTTAAATTGATAATTTATTAATTCCCATTGTAGCATTAAGAACACAATATTCAGCGAAGAGACTCTTTTCAACGAATTTATTATCAAGCTGTACAATCGTATACATATTTGTATTTTTTTAAAGAAATTATATCCGTTGAGGGAATTAGGTCAAAGGTGTGAATACATGAAATAATAATAGTATGAAATGCAATTAAAATATTTGTGATTATAATCACAGTTTAATGTCAAGTGGCAAAATTATTAATGTCATATATGGAATAATACATAAGGTGTGTAGATTTTGGAAAGGGGCACATAATTATAAGATTAGTAGACGAATATAAAATGTTGCATAACATGGTGTGAAATTTGATAAGATAGAATTCAATATTGTAAAAATAAAAATATAAAAATTAATAATTTTGGGTTTAAAATATCAAGTGGGTCGAGTGAAAAAGATTCAGAGTGAGAATAGTAATAATAATAATGATGACAGTTATAATCGTAGTAATAAGGGAAGAGTACATAGAATAACTAAATAAACGAAATAAATAAATGTCTATCTCTCTACGGCCAAGGCAGAAGTAGGGTTTGTACATACTTCTTTTGCACACAAAGGTCTCCCTTAAAGTCATGAATTGCCAAGGCCTCAGCTGTCTTTAGAAGTCTGTAACGAAGAAAACGTGGCAAGTTAGCATGGATTCTATATATTATCTTAAAATCATGGTCAGGGTTGACAGAGTGACAGAAGTCGATCAGGTGTTCCAAAATAGAGCTTCTTACACACTTCCTTTCTCCCTTGAAAAACCAAGCTGGAATATGTTCTCGTATCCGTGTGGAAAGCGTCCTCTGACTACGGCCAATGTACCTAGCTCCACAAGAGCAGGTGAACTGATAGATGCACATGGAGGTGGCCAGACGGGGAAGCTTATCTTTTACAGAGGTAGAGAACAACTTGCGGCTAGTGAACGTCATATGTAATTTTGCTGCATAGAACGTCTTACTAACTGATTTAGAGAGACGATTTTTGAGCATATCTGAAGCTTGATCACCTTTGAATTCCAAGTTCATGAATAAGGTTTTCTTTGGAACTGTATCGGTGACCATTTTAGACTGCTTATCTTTCATGTTGATTTTAAATAAATCAAGAACAACAGTGGTTTGTGCTTTATTTAAATTCATTAAGGGGAATAAATGCATGAAGCTTCATGTTGCTGTCAATAAATCGGTTAGGGTAACTGTTTTCTGCGAGAGTGGCTTTTAAGAAGTCAAGTTTCGAGTCAACGGAATCAAAACTACAAATTTTCCTTATCCTAGAGCAGAGCAAATGAATTAAGTTCCTTTTCCTGGAAATAGGCACACAACTGTAAAAATTAGTTAGTTGTCCGTTCCATGTACGTTTCCGGTGGATAGATCTTTTGAGAGATCCATCATTACGTCTGCTAAGGCACACATCAAGAAAGGGAATACGTAGTTCGGATTCCTTTTCTAGGGTGAATTGTAAAGAAGGATGGCAGTTGTTGGAAGTAACCAAGACATTATCAAGAATTACATATTTATCGCAGATAACGAGTGTCGTCTACGTATCTTTTATAAATGTCAAAATGACTGATGGTTTGACTAATTTGAGAATTTTCAAGCTTTGCATAAAACAATAATATTGTAGACATGAGGTTTTAAACACAATCAGCATCATCTGTAGGAGTTAGTCTGATGTGTAAATAATATATATAGTGTGTTTGTAAATCTACTTGTTCCTTTGGCACTGGTTATAAAGATCACAGATTTTGCTGACTTCTCCAAAGCACTTTGGGAAACTATAAGATATTTTTATCGAATAGGTTATGCTGATATTTAGAGCATTTGGGGGACCTAAATTAGGTAATTCCGCCTACAAATTAAAGCTGAACGTCACAAGCAGTTTACGATTTCGGTGACTGTGAAAGGTAGAGGCGTCAATACTTTGTGAAAACTATATCCGAGCTACGTGTTCAGGGAAGCTTTGTTCATTTTCCTGTTCTACTTGTTTACATTTACTTTTTTAAAGTAAATTCCAATTACCACACGCATAAGTGTTTTTTTTTACTTTTTGCTAGTAAGCGTTTAGTTTTCACCGTCGTCATACTCATGAAGTAGACAGCCAACCGGCACTGATTTCTTTCTAAATACAATTCTTACTGTATCGAATTTCATTTCCTCGCTTCAACTAGCCGGTTGAGGATTGATATTGTTAATTATTTTAAAGTGTCAGTATCAAGTGTCTTAACTGGACTTAACGACTTAGGAATCGACTCGTTACCAGGGAATATTTTTATGAACTTAGAATATGCAGAGGACATAGTCCTCTTAGGGGAGGATGCTGACAAAATACAGCAGAGTCTTCTGAACACCTTGAACAGCAATCTTCGTATGTTTGGCATGCGATTCGCCTCTGTAAAATGTAAGATGCTGCTACAGGAATGACGGGACTACGTCAACTCCTAGCTTAGTGATAGGGAGTGAGTGAAGTGATAGAACATGTTGACCACTTCACCTATTTGGGAAGTTGTATCAGCACCAACGGATTGATTGGCGACGAAATCTAAGCACGGATCCCAAAAGCTCGGGCTGCTTTCGCTAACTTACACCATCTCTGGCGTAGGCGTGACATCCGGCTATCAACCAAGGGACGTGTGTACTGCTCAAGCAGTTCGCTCCGTCCTTCTCTATGGCTCTGAAACATGGCCAATACGAGTTGAAGACATGAAAAGGTTGGCTGTTTTTGATCATAGATGTTTACGATCTCTTTCTCACGTTAGGTGGTATAATAAGGTAAGTGATGTTGACGTTAGGCGTAGAGTGTTGGGCAAAGAGGGAAAATCAATCAATCGAAGAGAAGAGGCTATAAAGTTACATAGATTGAGATGGCTAGGTCACGTGCTGCGCATGCCTAACCATCGCCTCCCCTACCCCGACGGGCATTACTAGCTGATATAGGTGTTGTGGGTTGGAAAAGAGTAAGTGGTGGCCAAACAAAAACATCGCATCAATCAATCCATGAAATCCTTGACAGTTAAACTGAGTCAGGTAGGGTAGGTAGATGCAGACTTCCGGGTTGGTTGGGGCCCTCGAGACTCTAAGAATCAATCCATGGCTGGAGACAGACAATAAGTGACATGGCTCAAAATCGTTGTCAGTGCCTTACGCAGATGTATTCAGTCTCTGTAATCTTTCATATTCCTTTCTACCATTACTCATTCTGTTTCACTGTTATACTTGTCAAAACTTTATTGATTCCCTTCACTCATCTTCTTGTCTACCTTTGTGTGGTATTTGGAACGTGGCGACTCGAGCTGCTGCATTTCGGTGCCAAGTTCTATGTTGAATCCAGCCAGCACCCAGCCATTTTAAAGTGTACAGCTTCTAGACACCAATTTCATTCCATTCGAATCCCTGGCATCACTTTCATTTGTCTGTAGGGATGCTGAAAAATCTACATTTCTTTCTCAAATGGTGTTCTACCTGCCACTCTCAGGTACTCGTCAGACGCTTTGCTTCCTAATCGGGTTTTCATTAACATCTTGCATGGTGTGTGTGATAACACCTTACAGTCTTTCTAGTTTGTGTTCACCAAATTTAGTGTGCAACATATTGTGGTTGGATTCGTCGTTACAGTTCCTTGTTACTGTTTCAAACAGGCCATCTGACCTTCAGTATCAAGTGAAGGCGTCAGGTTTTAATGAATTTCTGAGGCTAGATAGAAATGTTTTTGGTGAGCCATATGTCAGGCCTCTGAACTACATAGGAGCACTGAAATCACACTGCCAAGTAGCAATTTTCCAGATTAAGACAACTCATCTTAGTAATTGCACTAGTTACACCATCCCTCTAGTAAATACGATTATAAGGCGTTTGAAAATTAAATTCATGAATGAATGAATGAAATGCTTTCACTGGCTGCTGAAGATTTCCTCCGCCAATCTATCCCTTTTTTCACTCAATACTGAAGCCCCGATTTCCACCTGAAAAGTATGTGTAACAAAGAACTTCAGTAATGAAGTAGCCAATAACTTGTTATTCAAAGAATACACAGAAGGAATAAGATAGACATGGACACATTGAATAAAAGCTTGAGTAACATCACATAGAAAGCCACTGAGCGGAAGGCGGCGAATGGAAAGCAATGGGCTTACCAATCAACAGTCACATGAAGAAGATCATGTGAAGAGGGAATCTGGGTTTTTGAAGATTTCTATAGTTATGTCAGACGAGGATATCAAAGCAAGAATCGGAAAAGCAAGACAAGCTTTCACCACTCTCAAGTCTGTGTGCAGGAGGTCAACAACACTCAGCATCAAAACGAAGATAAGATGCCGATTTTCAACTCCAATGTGAAGTCAGTCAGTGCTACTCACTATACGGATCAGAGAATTGGCCAGCGCGTCATAAAGAGCATCTCGAACAAACTACACACCTTCGTCAACAGCTAGTTGTCTTCGCTCAATACCACTCAAGATCAGATGGCCGGTCAGAAAAGATCAGCAACAGTGATCTGTGGCAATGAGTGAACCAACTCAGCAGGAACCGATTGTGAAAGAAATAGGCAGGCAGGAAGAAATGGAGATGGATTGGCTGGCCATACTCTGAGGAAACAAACCATCAAGTGAGTGACATCACTAGACAAGCCATTGCTCGAGTGGAACCCGACTGAAAGGGAAGCGGCGAGTTGGTCGTGAGTGCGAGGGTGAGTGACTTGGAGGAGGTCATGTGAAGAGGAGATGGAAGTGTGTGGACAGACTTGGAGCCAGGTGAAGAAGACTGTAGCAGAGAACGGAATGCAATGGAGACGGTTGGCTGAAGCCCTGTGTTCCTCTAGGAATTAAAGGATACAATAATAATAATAGTGATGTCAGGCAGCCGAGTGCCATTGAGATGTGCCTTTGAGAGCCTATTTCCTACTAAGTTCACAAAGAATCAATAATAATCAACTACCTTTCTATTCCAAACGACAAATATTCGACCAATCTGTTGTAATATATATATATATATATTTTTAATGGCTTCTGTACATACTTCTGTAGCTAATTTCCAGACATGCATAAATTAACTATTGTTTGCTTCCCTTGAGTAACATATTTCTTAGTTGCATAATAAAATCATATCTACATCTTTATTGAAAGACGTTTTTCTTTTCAAACCAGCCACTTCTGCTCTCTTTTATCCTTTTTACTCTTGTGCGTATATTAGGGAAAAAATGGGTGAATTCGAAAAATCCAAAATAGTTTTCTACAGATAGTTCACGGGACAATAAACTGTTCATAAAATTTATACACGTATTTAACCTGAATTTATGTTTGCCTTCTAACAAGAAAATTCATAACAGTAGCTTAGACCCGAAACTGCCTTTAGAATGACTTGTCACATATATATGTGAGCACTCGAGTGTTCGTTTTAGAACAATTTTTTTAAGTCTCTAAAACATTTATCACTCAATTCTTAGAGAATATTTCAAAAGAAAAAATACTGACCTGTTTGTACATTTAAAGATGATCTTACACTGACTGCGACGTTGAATAAAAACGACCCCACATAATCCCACGATCCTAATGCATAAACTTCCCCCGTGATTCGAAGAAGGGACTCTGTCACCAAAAGGAATAAGACAGAGGACGAGAATCATACACTGATTTCATACTAGTTTGGGACATGTCAGCAGTGCCCTTTCATGATCCTGCAAGTAGTTGAGAGTTTTATTTTTCCCCTTAACTTTACAACACCTCAGTCTACTTTTTTTAACTGATTATTTTTCGAAGTTTTCATTGCATTCTAATACTTTCTTAAGGTGCCTTCAAGCTTCTTCGGATACACACAAATATATGAAGATACTGTACCAAGATATTTGGTGTAACAAAAATTATGTTCTGTCTGCATGTGCTGTGTTTCGAACAAGTATGGCATAGAATATAGTTTGTATACCTTCATATGTTCAGCCGACTTTTCTAATCGATGAGGTTATGAAGCTATAGTGACTGAGATGTCTATGCAGAGCAATTAGCTTCCGCAACAGGCAAACTTAGCCAACATGGGATTAGGCTGTAAGCAGTTAGAAGTGGTCAAACTAAATCAGGGCATCTGCTCTTGACAGTTGGTCTGGACAATGTAGGAAGGTACAGGCTAAGTGAGTGAGATCTTTGGAACGCTTAAAAGCAGTGGCTTGAAACTGATGGTGGTATAGCTGAAAATCCCTTCTCAGTAGCGCAAATTCATGATCAGCCTTATCCATTAAACACTAAAATTTTCAAAAGAATGGACACGGAACAAAGAGTACTCTTTTCGATAACGCCTTCATCATCAGGTTCTACAATTATATATACATTATAGTGAATGAATGAATGAATTAGTCTTATGAACAACATTAATGCTGTTTAAATAACATCGAATCAATAATATTGATAAATTACAGCTGAACAGCATCAACATAAAATAAGCTGAATGTCAGAAGAATTAGGAAAGGTAATAGTACAAATTCATGAGTTTATAGATTCTACTGGGGGCCAGGGCAGTAGTAGGGACTGGACTTGTTTCTTTTGAACACAGAGCACTGGTTATTTGAGGCGAATTGCAATAGCCTCTGCTGTTTGGAGCATGCGGTGCTTCGACGATTTTGGTAATTTGTTAGGCACCCGGTATATTATAGAGAAGGATTCTCCTACGCTGGCCGGTTTGCAACAGATGGTCTAATATCGCGCTGTTAATAGTTTTAACTACACCTTTACTTAGCCATAGTGGGAGATGTTCTCGAGCGAGCACGAAAAATCAAGTTCCTAGAGCAACGGCCAATATAACTCACTCCACAAGCGCAGTTGAATTCATAAATACAATTTGAAGTGGCTAGTCTAGGTAATTCATCTTTCAGTCGAGGTAGCGCCATCGGTCGTGTAGAGAATAATACGTGTAGTTTGCCAGTATTAAACGTTCTTTGAACTGGTTTTCTTATTTCCTCGTAATTAACTTATAGACAATGTACCGAGTTCAACTCAAATCATAGAAACAAGAGACAAGCAAAATTACACTATATCAAAGCGAGTGGAAGTGAGGTTAAATATAAAGATTACTCAATGAAATAAAGAAGGGAATAAAGACATCCAGTTACCAAGGCAAGGAAAGACTGTTAACTGCCTCTTTCTCAACGCATAAATCATGTTTCAGGTGTTCGATAGAAATTGCCTCGGTAAACTTGGGGAGAATTAATATTAATTAGTCAATAATCAATTCACACTACAATCTTGCATAATTCATGTTATATTGAATAAATATACAGTGCTTTGATGATATAGCATTATCTGAACTAGTTGCCCTTCTAGATAATGCAGCAGGTCGGGTGTGAGGACAAATACTCGCCAAAGACATTGGCTGGAAGGTCGCGCTATATCGTGAATTGGCAGAAGTTAGAATTCATGGACCATTGGATCGGGTCCCAGTGGCTCAATGGTATACGAGCTCGCCTTGTAACCAGAAGGTCCTGGGTTCGAAACCTAGAGGTGTGTGCGTACTGCTGAAGAGTCTCAAACTAGGACGAAACAGCTGTCCAGTACTCCTAGGTTTTCCAATGGTTCTCTAACTAATGTCAGCTCATGATGAAACTCCTGTAACCAATCAAATCCCTACAAACCAACACTTGAATTCCTCTTGAGGTTGGCAGTTAAGCTATTCAGCTCCAAGATCGTGGCAATATGTAAATTGTCCATAAGAGTTATATAACCTCTCAATAATTTTTAAAGAAACCACTAAATTCCGTGCTGTTTAGCTGCGTACACAAAAAATACTGGTATTGGATAGATCGTAAGTAGTGAAGTTCCCCCAAAAAAGAACTATTCAGACAGGAACACTATATGAAAATAATAAAAAAATAAAAGTTATTTCACGTGATTAAATTAAGGCATTTGCGTGATCGTTTTGTCATCTTAACAGACGCCATCAATGTTGATATGTAGTTCTAAAACAGAGTTTTTTTTCTTAAGATTTTAGGCGTTGTCTAAAATTTAAATTAAAATAAATCTAAAAAACCAAAATTTATAATATTTAATATTTATGAAATGAACAGCAAACTGAGCAAAGAAATTTATTTCTCCTTCAGTCAGTTTCTCTACACCCGTCTACGCTAATACATATATATATACAGTAAAATTATGCCATGTGCGTCGGTGGCATAGAGGTTAGGATGCTCGCCGACCATGCATGTGGCCCGGGGTACGATCACCGGCCACAGATGCACTCCTATACCTCGCTGAGCCAGAAATAATGCTGGTGAAGAGGAAAAGTTGGGCATGAGGCTGGCTAGCAACTCCATCCTGTAAAATAAACACTGCTACAGAAACCTCAAGCCACTAGCTTGAAGCCCTATGTTCCACTGGGGAACGTGAAGGAAAAAAATTATGCCAACATTTTAGTGATATTCGCCAATAAGGAATATCAGTTTTGAGGGTATTGTTATCATTATTCCCTTAGGTACCAGGTGAGACAGGAATTCAGCGGCACAGCTCCATTTCATCTTGTCTTCTGCCATTGTCTTTCACTAGCTCCACAAATATCTATAAGCTGTCATTTTTCAGGTGTCACCTTCGGTCGCTCAACTCTCCGTTTCCTACTTGGGTTCCAATCGACAGCCAGGTGTGCGATTTCACTGAGTGGTTTCATCAGCATATGTTCGAACCACCTCGATTTCCTTCGTCACATTTGTTGGGCAATAGGTACTTCGCTGGTTCTTTCCCAGAATTCCGAATTTTTAATCCTTTTTGGCAAGAAGTGTGATCTTCACTATCCAGTGGAGGCATCTGCTGATAAAGACATCCATCAGACTGTTGGAAATGCTTTCATCAACGCCGTATCAAGTCTATAAACCAAATATAGGACTAACTTGATATCAGTACTGAATTTTTGAATTTTTTTCTTTATGATGAGTGCGTCTGTATCTCCTCTGTCCTGTATGTGTTCGCTCGAAGTTCTGTCCTCGTTACTTTTCCTGACAAACTGTTGCTTTTCGCCTCTAGTTTTTCAAGTTTGTGTGACAAAAATCATCCGTGAAGTCCAAACCTTGTGGAGTCCTCTAATTTGTCCGACGTATTTCTGTCTTTTTGCACTTACTTGTACGTCTGCTGCATAATCCAGTCCATCACAATCACGAATACTGTCGCGGTAAAAATCTTAGTCTAATCTTACTCCTCGCCTTGTTTTCCAGTTGATCCTGAGCCCGCATAAAGAGGGGCATTTGGGCAAGGGCATGTAGGCAATCATGGAAAAATGATCTGTTCGTATTTCTTGGAGCTCAAAGATCAGGATTGTCTAAATGAATTCATATCTTCACTGTTGTATGCAACATTTGTACTCATTGACTATACAAAATGTTTCGGTGAATTACTATATATCCCTTGAAAGCCCTGTTGGTGTTAATTTCCTGCCCAGTGTTGTCAAGGGGAATTAGTATTGATCAGAGTGTAGCAACAGAAGACAAGGGCCAGGCAACAGAACGTTTATTACGGAAAATCAACATGTATTTACAGATTTTGATGTACATTATTGTAGGTTAATGTTAGTAGAAAATACAGTCTGTTGATTGGTTGTTTCTCACACAAAGTTAACCTTGCATCTCTTTGTGGCTGTGTCAGTCCATCTATATGTTAACTGTATCCGCCTGTCCATCTTGACCATGACATCAATTACTGTCAACCAATTTGGCTAGCAACCATCTCTCACCACAAGAGAATGTGACACAAACAGTGATATAAAAATAAACTTGTGCAATGTGGTAGAGTGTAATTCCATTATGCGTAAAATTTGTTTTGATAAAGTCTCACAGTGTTATGCAGTAATGTCTACTGGTTAACGTGTCGAGGACAATTTCTTGCTCACACTTTGTTATGATTAGGAGCAATAAATTGTGCTCGGCACGTTAACCAGCAAACATTACTGTATAACATTGGGAGACTTCATCAAAAGAAATTTTACCCATAATCGAATATGACACAGTTTAATAGGATTCTTACTACGTTTAATGAACGAAATATTCCCATATTGAGTCATAAGAAAAAGGCACAAACAGTGAAGAAAATTTTCTTTTCGACGATTCATTTTAATGAGCTGTACAATCGTGATTATAATTAACAAAGAAATCCTTAGACCATTCAGATACTGGTAAATTTTGTCCTTGGAAAATTGTATTACATAATGTAAGGTGTAAGAAGGGATGAACAATTGTAAGTCAGAAAGGAGACAGAAGTTGTCATGACGTAACAATTGTGAGATAATGAATAGTCAATAAGCTCGTGTAAAATGAACAGGAACTAGTGGAAAGGCTATAAAGTGGTTTCGTATAAAATATGTATGAAAAGCAATGTTATTAATAAACAGTAATAGAGTGGTGATAAAATGTGAATGATGAGAATAATAATGATAATAAAAGTATTAATAATAATGATAGTGAACTCACATAATAAAGGAAAGAAGCGAAATTGTAGTGAGAACTTTACTCTGACCATGGTAGGGCAAGAGAATGTATGTGTCGCATCTGGATGTAGAGGTCCGGTTTCAGATCTCGAATAGCTAATGCTTCAGCTATGTACAGATGGCGTATCCGAAGTCCCTTTGTACGATATCGAAGGACTCTGTGTACGACTGTGGAGCATTCATGTGGGAGTGCTCAATGTCCAGAGATGACAAGCTGTTCGAGGATCGAGCTGTTGCTATTCTTCTTTTCTTTTATGGCTAACCAAGCTGGGCAGTGTTCCAGAATACGTTTGTGGACTTGACGTTGCGTACGGCCTAAAGATTTCTTTGTTAATTATAATTCCGATTGTACAGCTCATGAAAATGAATCGTCGAAAAGAAAATTTTCTTCGCTGTTTCTGCCTTTTTCTTACTACGTTTAAGTAGACATTTTATTACATGTAGAAGGCATTTGGCTGAAGTCATCAATAAAGTGCTGATTAAATCTTGATAGAAATATATATATATGTAGGTAGAAATCTTTATTTTAAATAAAACAATTTCCTCATTTTTGAACTTCGTTACTATGTACACACATTCTGATTGGCCCATTTATGGGCACTTGTATTCTCGTTTGCATGGGTCGGTATTCTGCAGCTGTCTTACGTATCATTTAGAAAGCGTAAAAAATGACTGCTTGTGACTTCTCATTAGTTTTATGCAATTAGTCAAGTTTGTGAACCATCAAAATAATTTATTACCCTGTATCTGACAAAGGAGTACCTTACTGAATTAATAATGGTCGACCAATTAGCCTTTATTATATTTGATGGATTGTCATGTACGACATAAATATCATATAGTACATCGGGAGTTCTTTTAGTTGGTGTTATGACTTCAGTTAAGATTAGAAATGGAATAGACATAGTTGATCAGTTTTCTATAGTTTGGTTTGTAAGGGTTAGTTATGTTTTCACTAGTTGATCACGGAATGATATCAGTTAGAGAACCAATGAAAACCAGGGAGCACTGGACAGCTGCTGTTTCATCCTAGTATGGGAATCATCGGCAGTACGCACCCACTAGGATTCGAACCCAGGACCTTCTGGTTACACGGTAAGCTCGTATACCATTCAGCCACTGGGACCCGATTCAATGGCTCATGAATTCTAACTTCTACCAATTCGTGATTTAGCGCGACCTCAACCATTGTCGTTGGTGGAAATCCATCCACACGTGACTTCTAATTGGACCTCACTGGTCACGACTTCTCACTAGAACTGCAGGAAACTCCATCCTGTATCAACTCATAAAAACATAACTAACCCTTACAAACCAAACTATAGAAAAACATTAATTTGTGCTTCTTCAAATCAAAGGATAGGTGAGAAAAATTCAATTAAAGCCAAAAAGTCTTGGTGTAGATCACTCAGGAACTGAATGCATGAACATGTGGTCAGATCTAGAGGTAATTCAGTTAAGAAGACGGTAGCGTATTTGTTGTATGAAACGTATGGATCTGAACTCGAAGCTTGACCTAAGCTGCGAAACAGTTGGAAATATTCATATATATATATAGTTTCGATAGATCCAAAACATGGCATAGTTTAAACTCATTTCCTCGAGAAGGATCACGTATCTGCTAGGTTCTAAGCCATACATTTGTGTGAGAACTTATAACACAAGCTGTTTGCTAAGACAGAAGTAGATGTTGGGTGCTCGTAATATCCGTTGATGTTCGAAATAAGGAGTCACTGTCTGGAAGGGTAGTGAACTTAAGCCACTGAACCACCCTACTATACCAAATAAAATTCAAAATCTTTTTTTAATTAGAATGAAGCATGAAAATTAAATTTGTGGAAAATCAGAATGAATAAAGTGTTGAAATACAATTTTCCATTGTTATCAGTAGAAACTAACTAATTGTGTCTAACTGCCATATCGATTTTATGAAGGGACAAACATGAGGAACAAAAGCTCAATGAATACTTACTTCCCAGTAACACTGTGAAGGAGAATAAATGATAAATATATACATGTGTATGAATACACTTATATTACTCAAGAGCATGGACAACAAAAACTATTGCTTAAAAACTTTTAATGAAACCAGTGCATTTCAAAACCCATAGTTTAGAAAGGGTAGTAATTAAGCGCAGTAGAATTAAACGTATAATTAAGTGAGAGGTTTTTCATCATAAGTAATTCAGTTTAAACTCAGGGTTTTTGTTCCCATTCCCTGGTTAACTTCAATCGACTTGTATACACTGAGAAGTAAGGTTGTATCTCTCTGTTTATTGATAGTTGTAAAGACAGTTGGTATATGTTTGTCCACCATATATATCTCAAATTGATTATACCCTCAGTGACTATACGAGCAAACAATTTAGGTAGTTTCGACCTGCGTTGGAGAAAAGACACAGATATGTGTCCTGGTGTTACTTCAGTGATGTTTCTTACAGTACTACAATTAATGCTTCATACAAGAATGGGTTGAGCGGGTGAAAAGGTTCTACTAGTGCTGGTACATTAACTTAAATCCATTCTTTATGAGTTATGTTTTTGTTTAAAAGACTATATTGATGAAAAGAAGCCTTTACTTGACCATGACTCCTCCGTTTTTATCATCAAAACCTCTTCCATAAGTAGTGATAATTTTTTTAGATAAATATGAATACGTTACAGAACCGGAGAAAACCAGGGATTACTGAAGAGCTGGTTCACCAGCGGTGGAATTATTATTATTATTCATTCCATGAATTCTAAGTGGAGCACGCGGCTCTAGCACTCGATACTATCCTGTCTTTTCCAACTTGTTTCACAATCTCTTACAAGCTTCGTGTTTCTCTCCACGTGATCTCCTTCACACATCACCTCCCGACTTCCGACTAATCAGTTCCCATGTGGGCATTGGGTTATTTATTTACCGAATTGAAGGAAGCTAAAATTCATGGTCTACACTCTATGACGCGCAGTGCAAGTCTCTGATCCATCCGTATAGTGAGTAGCACTGACTGACTTCACATTGGAGTTGAAAATCCGGATCTTATCTTCGTTTTGATGCTGAGTGCTTTTGATATCCTCCATACAGACTTGAGAGTATTGAAAGCTTGTCTTGCTTTTCCGATCCTCGCTGCTTTGATATCCTCGTTAGTTCCGTTCGCCTGTATTTGAATCGATGCTTCCCAGGTCGGTTGGTGAAGGAGGTTGTTTCTTTCAGGTTCCTTCCATTTATGCTGATTGCTGTCTGTTGTTGTTGTTCTTGTCCAGGAATCTTCATCACCTCTGTTTTCTCTATGTTCACCTGAAGTCCTATCTTCTCCGGATGCTTCTGCCAACTTGTTGCTTTCCGCTTGCATATCTTCCAGTTTGTCAGAAATCAGACATATATCATCGACGAAGTCCAGATCCTCCAAGTCTCTTTTTGTGTGAGTCCATTTTATGCGTGTTTCCTCACTGCCCGCTGTTTGTCGCATTATCCAATCTACTGCAATCAGGAAAATCATTGACGATAGTAGGCAGCCAGCCAGCCTTGTATTACTCCTGTCCTCACTTCGAAGGATTCCGTAAGTTTCCCACTGTGGATTACTTGGCATGCAGCATTGTCGTATAGCTGTTGGATGAGATGTATAATTGTCGGTGGCACCCCGTAGTAGTGAAGTAGTTTCCCAATCACCTCTCGATCGACGCTGTCAAAGGCCTTTTCAAAGTCGATGAAGTTGAGATAGAGAGGTGACTGCCATTCCAAGCTTTGTCCAATGATGATCCGTAATGTGGCGATCTGATCAATGCATGACTTGTTTCTCCTGAATCCAGCCTGTTCCAGTCGAAGTTTTTCATCTAGGGCATTACTTTTAAAAAGTCTTTATATGCATCCTTCTGTTTTTTTCAGAAAAGATTGAAGTTGTTTTTAAGCTGGCAGTGATTCAGCTTATTCTCATATGCTTCTCGTTGGAGAGAAACGGTAATATTTTAATTATAATTTCTGATTAAGTTGTCTGACATCCGCTATAATTGTCACGTATATCCTGCATAGTCCTTCACATTAAAAATGAAATATATTTTCAAAAGTTTATCGGCAGGATTAAACCTGTTGAGCATTGTCTTAATATTTCTTTTTTGGGTGTAGATTTTTGTGGGTATTTAATAATCCTGCCTTGGGTACAGATACATGCAGATGATGAGCTACAAACTGGACGAAATCACCTTGTCTCCAGTAATAGTCAATGTCAAGAAAAACAAACAGTCAGACTTACTTATATATATGTGCAAAAGTAATCTTGATTATAATTTCTCGCGGTGAGAACACTCCAATTCATAAACCCTCTAAGCATTCATCGCAATAGGCTAGCGATGCTTAATTATAATAATAATTGATTTTTGTCTACAGATTGAGTTGATAATATGCCTTCAAAGAAAATACTTGCACTGACTCTCAGTAGCTAGAAAAATTGTGAAAAAAACATACAGTGAAGTGATTAGTCTAAAGTATCCCTTTTTTTATAATAGTATCTGGCATTCCATACAATTACAATTCATTTCAAAAATCTCATTGTAAAAAGGGAAAAAAGAGAAAAAACGATGTGGGATGAAATGAATTTAGTTTTATTCCGTTTGCTTAAAATCTTCGCCCATACGCATTAAATCAAAAATGTATGCACAGTTTGATACTTTTGAGGTATCATTGCCGAAAGCATATAATCTGATGCAGTTCAATGGTGATATAAAAGAAAACACAAAACGGGTATTTTTCGCATCCTGATAAATCAGGGAAATTTGTTTTTGTTGCCACGTCTGTGTGAATTTGAAGAGTGTACTTATAACGTCTGGGATCTAACTATCCATTGCTTATTTTTTTTCCTTCACGTTCCTCAGTGGAACATGGGGTTGCAAGCTAGTGGCTTGAAGTTTCTATAGCAGTGCTCATTTTTACAGGATGGGGTTGCTAGCCTCATGCCCAACCTTTCCTCTTTACCAGCATTATTTCTGGCTTAGAGAAGTAAAGGAGTTTGTCGGCCGGGGATCGAACCTCGGACCATGTGCATGGTCGGCGAGCGTCCTATTCGCTATGTCACCGAAGCACCCCATTGCATCCATTGCTTATTAGCTTACTCCAATAGCTTAAGTGAATCCGAACATACTTTGCGCATATTCACTTAAGGACCATTTTCTTGTCGATGCTGAAAGCCGTTTTCATGAAGTCTTTCGCTATGAATCATTACTGTTTATCATTTGAGCCTTTAATATGTATCAGATTCTCAGGTAATTCTTTCATACATTCAAGCGTTTTCATCCAGATGAACTGATTTGTTCTGCATTGATGTGTACTTGATAATTGTTACTATTCTCTTTGGAACATCACCTTGTCTCCATTTCATCCTGTTCTCTACCGTCGTCTTCAACTGATCACGCGAGTGTTCATAAGCTTTTGTCTCCTCTTCACACGACTTCCTTCGTGTCATCCTCACGCCTACGCTCAACTTACTGTCTCCCACTCAAGTTACATTCGGGTGATGGCCTAATGCGTGATATAAATGAACAGTCTTTAACGTGGATATGTCCTCCCTTTACTTTTGGCATGTTTGTTGGCCAACGGACTCTTGGTTGGTTCCGTTGCCAGAGTCTATTGCTTAGAATTCTTTCTGGACAGTGAATTGATCTTTATTATGTAACAAAGGTAGCTTATGATGAAAGTTCAAAGCTTAGTCTCTAACCGTATAGAAGTGAACTGATAGTAGTGTTGAAGATATAAATCTTGCTGTGTAAATTGACTGCAGTGGATTTTCACACTGATTTCAGAATAATGAATATATATACCTCACATTTCCGATCCAATCTGTTTTTGACATCTTGATGCGTGCCGCCAGTCGTTGAAGCGATAGTGCTCAGATAAGGGATAGTGGTAACCTTCTTCAAAATTATTTATCTAACAGTTACTGGTAATTGTTGTTGATGGTTAGTTATCTTCATCACCTCTATTTTCTATATGTTTCCCTAAGAGCCTATCTTTGATGTTTCTTTTGGCAACTTATTAGCAACCGGTGAAAACTATTTAACATGCGATAGTACTTTAAATTATATCGTGGCATGTGACATTTTCAAGCTTGCTAAATTACTTGGTAACAGAAGACATAGGCTTCAATGGTGAACACTGCTTCTAAATTTTCGACTTTATCATAGTTGTAATAAAGTCATCTGATCACATGACATATATCCCTTTCTCTGTAGTGGACCCCACTAGTACGGTACACGGATGAACAAAAGTCTTCTGACTGCTTGAATAAAGTGAGGTTACTCAAATAGTTTGAAGTATTATGCGTCTTGTGAATTATTTCACATGTACTATTGATGAGAATAACTTGATGCGTTTTATGCAAAGCTGCTATTGGCTATTATATAACGTATTCTTCATATTTGGTTGAGTTTAAGGTTTCGGAACTTTAACTATTCAAATGTTTCCCGATTCACTTAAATTCTTCTTATTATTATTGTTCCCTTGAATTCCTAGTGGAACATAGGGCTTCAACTGCACGTCTCTACTTGGCTCTGTCTTCTGCTGTACTTTTCACTTGCATCCATGTAATTCCATACTGTTTCAAATCCTCTTCACACGATCTCCTCCATGTCACCCTTGCACTGACGTCCGATTCGCCGCTTCTCTTTCGGCTTCCACTCGAGCGTTAGCCTGACGCGCGATGTCACCTAGCGAGTGGCCTCCTCAGCCAGTGAGTGTCCAATCCATCTCCACTTTCTCCTGCAAATTTTTGAGCGATTGGTTCTTGTTTTGTTCGTTCCCGTAGTTTGTTTCTTGTTGGTGATTCTTTCCGCCATCTGATCTTCGGTATACACCGAAGACAGTTAGTTGTTGATAAAGGTGTGCAACAGGCCGTTGGAAATATTCTTTGTGACCCGCTGCTAAGTTTCTGATCCATCCGTATAGAAGAACTGACTGACTTCACGTTTGTATAGAAAATCCGAATTTTGTTGTTGATGCTGGCTGGGTTGAGTGAGGAAGATTTCCAGAATGGTTACAGCTTGATGAATGTGTTTCTCGTCTTTCCGATTCTCGATTTGACATCTTTATCCGTTCCACCTGCCTGTAGTTGAGACAATGCTCCCTCCCGTTGAAGATGATTGGCGCTGGATGTTGCTGCTGCTGTTGTTGTTGTTGGTTGGTTATTTTCATAACCCCCGTCTTGTCTATGTTCACCTGGAGTCAGTCCTGTGTTTGCTGCTTCTTCGATGAGTTTGTCGGTTTTCGCTTGTAAGTCTTCGATCTTGTGTGACATCAAACGTAAATCATTCACGCGCAAAATGCAGGTCTCCTAGGTTCTTCATGTCGGTCCAGGATATCTCTGTCTTCTCGTTTCACACTGTCTGACACATAATCCAGTCCACCACAATTAGGAATGTCACTGATGATAATAAGCACCCTCGTCTGACTCCTGTGTTTAGACAGGACTTTAGACTTAAATCCTGTGACTGCGAAATTATTTAGTGGTTGAGAAATGTGAAAAAGGGGCTGAGTGGTCTACAAACCCACCTTGATACCGAGAGGTACAGGATTCGAGCCCTAGTTGGTGCATATTGTTTAAGAGTCACTAAAAATGGAATGAAACAACTGTTGAGAACTCTCAGATTTTCCAGTGGTTCTTCCGTAATCAAATTCCTGCAAACTAACACTTAATAAGCGAATTAGTTACCTCCTTTTGAGATCGTTTTGAAGACGAATATTGATTGATATATATATGGTGTATTATTTTATAAATCGTTATGTCATGGCTACACCGACATTCCAACTATGTTCAGCTGTAGACGCTTACTTAACTCAGTTAGTAAAATTAACTTTAACGCAACAAGAATTCTTCTGATCAATGTTATTCACGCTTGAAACAAACTTGTCAGCTCTGTCTAACTGAAACTAAATTTTGATGGATTATTTATTATTAAATAAAAATGTATTCTATTGAATGAAACTCAATCATTATTCATTCATTGTTTAGTAAATAATGCGAAAAATAAATGCTGAAAATAAAAGCATACTGTCTGCAAATTCCTTTACTGTTGATTGATTAGGTTATCATCATCATGAAGTGTAAGTGTTAGTTATAATGTAAGAAAAGCAGATTAGGAATTGCTATTATGTCCTCCGACTGGTGAAAAAAAACTAACTAATTGACTGATCAACTAAGCAGACAGATAAGTAGAATAAGGCAGAAATTTTTACAGTCATGATCACCTACAGCATAAGATGAAAATGTTTTAAAAATATTTAAATTAAATTAGGCGACTAAGTCTTGTGAGAAACAAGTCATGCATTGATCAAATCGCCACATTACGGATCATCATTGAACATAGCTTGGGATGGTAGTCACGTTTCTATCTCAACTTCATTTACTTTGAAAAGGCCTTCGACATCGTCGATCGAGAAGTGCTTTGGCGAATACTTTGCTACTTCGGGGTGCCACCGACAATTATACATCTCATCCAACAGCTGTACGACAATGCCGCATGCGAAGTAATCCACAACGGGAAACCTACAGAATCCTTCGAAATGAGGACAGGAGTAAGACAAGCTGGCTGGCTGCCTACTATCGACAATGATTTTCCTGATTGCAGTAGATTGGATAATGTGACAGACACACCGCGGGCAATGAGTAAACAGGCATAAAATGGACTCACGCAAAAAACCAACTTGGAGGATCTGGTCTTCGCCAATGGTGATATATGTCTGATTTCCCACAAACTGGAAGATATGCAATCGAAAAGCAACAAGTTGGCAGAAGAAGCATCCGGAGAAGATAGGACTCCAGGTAAGCATACAGAAAACAGAGGTGATGAAGATTCCCGGCCAGAAGCAACACCACGAACAACAACAATAGACAACAACCAGCATAAATGGGAGAAATCTGAAATAGGCAATTTCCTTTACCTACCTAACTACCTACTTGGGAAGCATCGTTTCAACTACAGGCGCACGGAACTGACGAGGATATCAAAGCAAGGCAAACTTTCACTACTCTCAAGTCTGTGTGCAGGAGGTCAACAACACTCAGCATCAAAACGAAGATAAGATCCGGATTTTCAACTCCAATGTGAAGTCAGTCAGTGCTACTCACTATACGGATGGACCAGAGACTTGCACTGCGCGTCATAAACAGCATCTCAAACAAACTACACACCTTCATCAACAGCTAGTTGTCTTCGCTCAATACCACTCAAGATCAGATGGCCGGCCGGCCAGAAGAGATCAGCAACAGAGAGGGATCTCTGGCAATGAGCGAACCAACCAACTCAGCAGGAACCGATTGTGAAACAAATAGGCAGGCAGGAAGAAATGGACATGGATTGATTGGCTGGCCATACTCTGAGGAAACAAACCATCAAGTGAGTGACATCACTAGACAAGCCATTGCTCGAGTGGAATCCGAATGAAAGGGAAGCGGCGAGTTGGTTGTCAGTGCGAGGGTGGGTGACTTGGAGGAGGTGATGTGAAGAGGGAATGGAAGCGTGTGGGCAGACTTGGAGCCAGGTGAAGACTGTAGCAGAGAACCGAACGCACCAGATCAATACTTGAAAAGCTAGAAAACAGAACTGACCCAATTACTTAGATTCCTTCACGGTTTTCAGTAATCTTCCTACTATCATCCAGGTAAAATTTGAGCCAGCATGTGTTCTATAAACACTCTGTTGGAATATCAGTTAAATTGTACAGCAGGTTTCAAAAATGCTTGTTCATTCGAAGCATCTATTTATCCACATACTGTTATTTTTTCGATGAATTCCGAGTAGTGTTACTTTTCTGTCATAAGCTGAATGACTTTCAACCGATTCTCACCTCCTCATCAAATGTCACCCTTGCACAAGTAGTAGACTTATCGCTTTGCATTCGAAAGCCTGCTTAGGATGTGACATCACTTGAATGACTTCTCATCGCATCTCCAAACTATCTTCTCTTCTTTGATATGACAATAAAACTTGTGCATTGTGGTAGAGTGTAATTCCATTATGGGTAAATTTTGTTTTGATAAAGTTTCACAGTGTTATACAGTAATATTTACTGATGACGTTTCGAGCACAATTTATTGCTCATAATCATTCCAAGGTAATCACACGACTTCCTGAATTCATTTAAATAGTTTTACGAGTTGATCACGGACTAATATCAGTTAGAGAACCATTGAAAACCAGGGAGTACTGGACAGGTGCTGTTTCATCCTAGTTCGGGAATCATCGGCAGTACGCATCCACTGAAATTCGAACCAAGAACCTTCCGAGTACAAGGCAAGCTCGTATACCATTCAGCCACTGGGACCCGATTCAATGGCTCATGAATTCTAACTTCTACCAATTCGTGATTTAGCGCGACTCCAACCATTTATATAGTTCCGTTGTTTTCCACTTGATTTTCACTTGATTTGATTGGTAGTAATATTTTCCATATTTCGGGTATGAGTGATGAATCATTCCTATTGCATGTGTTGGGTGTAGATTCGATGAACAGGGATTCAGTAATCAACCTCTCTCTTTACCTACCTAGATTACTTTTGAGAATTTTAACCCTCTCCCACCCTATTGTGTGGGATTGTCAGAACATAAGAAATTAGGCAAGGTAAGAATGGTTGACCCTGGAAAGATAAGTAATTTAGAAAAAAGCTCAGCAATTGCAATGCATGCATTAACACACAACCACACAATAGGGTGGTTGGGAGAGGGTTAAAATTCTAAAAAGTAATCTAGGTAGCTGGAGAGAGAAGTTGATTACTAAATCCTTGTTCACCGAATCTACACCCAACACATGCAATAGGAATGATTCATCACTAATACCCGAAATATGGAAAATAATACTACCAATCAAATCAAGTGAAAATCAAGTGAAAAACAATGGAACTATATAAATGAATTTAGGAAGTCGTGTGATTACCTTGATATGAATATGAGCAATAAATTGTGCTCGAAACGTGGTCACCAGTAAACATTACTGTACAACAAACACTGTGAGACTTTATCAAAACAAAATTTACCCATAATAGAAGTATCTTATATTCTTTCGGTACATATGCGGTACACTTAACATAAACACTAGATACATCGAGACTCATTCATACAGTCGTTTTCACTGAAACCTTGTTAAAAAAGCACATGCATCTGATTGAAATAAACTCAGACAGAAGAGTACAATCTACTGACAAATAAACTAGTAAAATTTATGTTCTTCACTGTAAGACAGGAAGAGATTTTAATAGAACAATAAAAATAATAATAATGTTATCAGAATTTTTACATGAAAGGCTTTTAATCAATAACTGAAATTTTCTCAAATATTCAATCACATGAAATCAATTGATCTATTTTTTGGTGATAAGAAAACTATTCTAAGAACAAAAATCACTGGTTTAAACTATACGCTTAATGGAAAGCAAAGTTTGATTTTGTGTCCTTACTAAGTAAGTAAGATTTCCACACCAGAATTATCTCAGAATAAATGAAGTCTAATCATTCAATAAACAAGTGAGATAAATATTAGGAAAGAATAGGCACATGTCAAGTGATCCACAACGGAAAACTCAGCGAGGCGTTTGCAGTAAACACAGGAGTCAGACAAGGGTGCTTATTATCACCAATGATATTCCTAATTGTGATCGACTGGATTATGCGTCAGACAGTGGGAAACCAGAAGACAGGGATATCCTGGACCACCGTGAAGAATCTAGAAGAACTGCATTTCGCGCGTGGATGATTTATGTTTGATGTCACACAAAATCGAAGACTTACAAGCGAAAACCGACAAACTGGTCGAAGAAGCAGCCAGAGAAGACAGGAGTCCAGGTGAACATAGACAAGACGGAGGTTATGAAAATAACCAACCAACAACAACAACAGCAGCAACATCCAGCGACAATCACCATCAACGGGAGGAATTTGAAAGAGGTTACTTCATTCACTGATCTAGGCACCAGTATTGTTTCAACTACAGGCAGGTGGAACGGACGAGGATGTCAGATCGAGAATCGAGAAGGCGAGAAACACATTCATCAACCTGAAACCAATCTGGAAATCTTCGTCACTCAACCCAGCATCAACAACAAAATTCGGATTTTCAATACAAACGTCAAGTGAGTCAGTTTTTCTATACGGATGGATCAGAAACTTGGCGGTGGGTCACAATGAATATTTCCAACAGCCTGTTGCAGACCTTTATCAACAACTAACTGTCTTCGCTAGCTCTATACTGAAGATCAGATGGCAGGAAAGAACAAGAACCAACAAGAATTAAACTATGGGAACAAACAAAACAAGAACCAATCGCCTAACAAATATGCAGGAGAAGGTGGAGATGGATTGGACACTCGCTCGCTGAGGAGACCACTCGCTGGGTGACATCGCGCGTCAGGCTAACGCTCGGGTGGAACCCGAAAAGGAAGCGGTGATTGGGAGGTCAGTGCAAGGGTGACATGGATGAGATCGTGTGAAGAAGAGTTGAAACAGTATGGATTAACATGGATGCATGTGAAAAGTACAGCATAAGACAGAAGCAAGTGGAGGCGTGCAATTGAAGCCCTATTTTTCACTAGGAACCCAAGGGAACAATAATAATAATAGGCAGAAATCCCTAATGGTATTATGTCAATTTTACATCTTATAGTTAAATAACACTTTTATTATTATTGATTATCCATTTTGTCACATTCCTTGGCGCGTCGAACGGACTTCAGTCTTTGAAGTTTCAGTAGCAAGAGCGCTATTTTCTACGCTACCTTAACGCCTGACCTTTGCTATTTACAGGAGTGACTACCAATTAATCGAGGATTATGAGTGCATTATCGGAGACGTATGAGGTTGGTGGGCATTCATATTTTGACGGGCCATTTTCATATGTTCCAAAAATATGCTGAAAAAAATTAAGAGAGTGACACCATCTCAAATTCATTGAAAAGGTATACCATGACGTCACATATCAAGTGATTCACAACGAGAAAAGCAGTGAAGAAAGGGGAACTTTAAGGCTGCCTAATATCACTGATGATACAATGCAATGGACTTTAGGGAGGGAAAAGATAGAAGTACATTTAGCTGATAACTAGACTCTAGAAGATTTGGTCCTTGTGGATCATTTATGTCAAGTGTCACACGACCCTGAAGATCTTTAGGTGGAAGGCAACAAGACATGAGAAGGAATAGACGTTGAAGACAGGATTTTACATGGACATAGGGAAGAGAGAACCTATGATGACACCTAAACAGAAACAATAGGCACAAATAACCTTAAGCCCTAGAAATCTAAATGAAACTAACGCTTACACTTGTATACCCAGTGAACCAAACGCACAGGCGAGAAATACTTAAAAAAATGGAGATGAATCAGAGACACATCGATGAGACTGTTCAGTGACATCGCATGCCATGCTTAAGAGTGGAACCAAAATGTAGAACGTCAAGTTGGGCCTTCATCTAAGAGAGGTGTGGAGGAGATCATGTGAGGGAGAGATAAAAGTCTATGGGCAAATGTGAAGCCAACTAGAAACAACTCTGGGGAATATAATGAAATGGAGATTCGCTACAGAAGCTCTGTTTTTCAAGGGGAACTCAAGGCAGTTATAATAATGATAATTTCTACATGTTACTTAATATTAGAAGAAATTGAACTGTTATAATTATCAATTTGTGCAGGGACTCATCTACACTTCAGTCTTTAGATGAATATGGCCTAACGAAGTTGAATCTTTGTATCTATCAAATAATGTCGTGAAAGGTACAGTATGCGTTAAACTAGAATTTTAATTGTTTTATTATTAGGAATCTATTATACTTATGTCTTCCTTCCTTTTCCCATCAATTCCTGACTAACATTTTGTTTAAAAGTTCTACAAGTTGGCCATTCGTGACACACATGACATATATGACTAATGGGAAGTTGAAGCTGTCAAAAAAATGACGAATACTCTCTTACATCTTATTGCACTTGTCAAGACAGTTGACATTTGAATACAAATACTCCCCTTTTTTTTCAAAACTGTCGCTTGTTTCAGACAGATTCGAAAAGTAAAGAAAAGAAAAGAAAATAAAGCAGAATTAATTCAGCAGTTGATTGAATTAGTTAGTTGTGTTTTTTTGTCAGAGTGGTTGACAAACGACAGAAGTCAACGATTCGCGGATACAATGTCAGGTAACAGAAACCAAAACGGTACTAAAACAGGAAAACGTGAATTCGAATGGATTCCTAAGATCATTAAGATGATAGCAGGTAGATGAATCTTACAAGGTTCTCCGATAACTGCCTCATAATAATATCTTAAGGACCTCAGACGAAATACATTCATGGTTGATTTCTGACCAAATATTCAGAAAAAGGCACGAACAGCGAAGAAAATTTTCTTTTCGACGATTCATTTTCATGAGCTGTACAATCGTAATTATAATTAACAAAGAAATCTTTAGACAAATCAGATACTGGTAAATATTTTTGTCCTTGGAAAATTGTATTACATAACGTAAGGTGTAAGAAGGGATGACTAATTGTAAGTTAGAAAGGAGACAAAAGTTGGCATGACGTAATAAGTGTGAGATAATGAATAATCAGTAAGCTCGTGTAAAAGGGATAGGAACTAGTGGAAAAGCTATAAAGTGTTTTTGTGTAAAATATGTATGAAAAGCAATGTTATTGATAAACAGAAATAGAGTGGTAATAAAATGTGGATGATGGGAACAATAATGATAATAAAAAAGTATTAATAAAATAAAATAATAATAGTAATAATAGTGAACTTACATAATATAGGAAAGAAGCAAAATTGTGGTAAGAACTTTACTCTGGCCATGGTAGGGCAAGAGAATGTGTGTATCGCTTTTGGATGCAGAGATCCGGTTTCAGATCTCGAATAGTTAATACTTCAGAAGCAGAGGTGAAGGGTTACAAAAATTGAATCAAGTAAACATGAAATATGAAACATGTGACTACTTGTTAGGGTGGATAAGCTTCTCTGTTAGCCGTAGAGTCATAACAAACACATGTTTTAAATTTGTTTATTTTCAGCCTAATTTTCGAGGTATATTTGAAGTCAGATAACCTGTTAGATTCGTTTACTTATGGAGTAAACATAAGACACTTTGTAGTTTACCTAAAAAAGGTAGTTTTTGTTAATCTAACTTTCATGCCTATCTCAGTGTGGGAGATAATTTTCAAGTGTTCTCTTGGTCATAATGTCATTTTCTGGAGGCTCATTCCAGTGAAGTTAGATGGAGGACTCACAACACAGTATCACCAAATCATAACACAACTTGTAGGTAATCTCAGATATTGTGCAGAAATGCATATTTTGTAAAATTACAATCTAAACTTGTACGTTTTTGAAGCGCTTTTTTAATAGGATGGTCGAAAGTCAAAGGGGAACTCACCATCTGTGTTGGCATAGTTTTAGACATTCTTTCTATGCAAACGGAGATCCAAAGAAGGTTGGATTAAAAGGTAGTTAGATAAATGGTCGGGGGGTACAGTTACTCAAAGATTCCTACATGGGCCGATTCTTAATATGCTGTCAGCAGTGAGGGGCTAACGTCTCATCTGACTAGACAGAGACTACTTGTTTTGGATATTATTGAATGACCTCCATGGACAAAGCGAGACAAAACTAATGTGAAATAAAACAACTGAGTGTGAATATTATCTGCAGTTACAACCATAGCTATGACTAGAAAAATATTGTTCTCCTACGATATGCAAACTCAAGAACGGTAAACCAAACTTCGTTCAAAACAAATGTGGTTATAGATGCAATTATTATTATTGTTTCCTTTAATTCCTAGAGGAACATAGCGCTTCAGCCGTGCGTCTCCATTGCCTACGGTTCTCTGCTACAGTCTTCACCTGGCTACAAGTCTGCCCACACGCTTTCACATGACCTCCTCCAAGTCACCCACACTCGCACTGACCACCAACTCGCTGCTTCCCATTCAGTCGGGTTCCACTCGAGCAATGGCTTGTCTAGTGATGTCACTCACTTGACGGTTTGTTTCGTCAGAGTATGGCCAGCCAATCCATCTGCATTTCTTCCTGCCTATTTCTTTCACTATCGGTTCCTGGTGAGTTGGTTGGTTCGCTCATTGCCAGAGATCCCTCTCTATTGCTGATCTCTTCTGGCCGGCCGGCCATCTGATCTTGAGTGGTATTGAGCGAAGACAACTAGCTGTTGATGAAGGTGTGTAGTTTGTTTGAGATGCTGTTTATGACGCGCAGTGCAAGTCTCTGATCCATCCGTATAGTGAGTAGCACTGACTGACTTCATATTGGAGTTGAAAATCCGGATCTTTTGTTCGTTTTGATGCTGAGTAGGGCTGTTGACCTCCACACAGACAGAAATCATAATATTTCTGAAAAATTTTTTTCCGAGTTAAAATTACGGGTTTCGAGCTTGAGATGTGAAGTTTCAGTGGTAATGGTGCTATTTCTTTTTCTTGAGGTGGAGTTTCCACACTCAAATGCAAAGTTTCCTCTTAATCCGGCTTACTGTCGGTGAGGCGAGGCTTATGAGTGCGTCGATCGGAAAAATGGAACTCTGGGCAATGTGCGTAGTAGGCGAGTTGTAGTTCACCACTAAACCACCGATATAGGTGTAAGTGACAGTAATAATAATAATGATGAAAATAATGACAGTTGTCAACAAGCCTAGAATTCAACCTTCAATTAATCTAATGAAAACCAGAAAAAATTCTAAAATTCCACTAACCAACACCAGTAAATAACATTAGCAATACTGAAATCTCTTTTTTTTAATTGAAAAGACATTATTAAATAGTGATAAGCATTATTGACAAGAATGATATGATTGTTTAAGATTTTAGCAGAAGTCAAAACTCCATATTCATATTACAAGCAAAATATTTTTCTAAAAACATAAATGAATAAATAGATAGATAAGACAGCACAGATAAGCCGGAAATAAACTTTAATATACTTTTGACAGATAGAAATAATTTGTGTAATGTCCACAGAACACAAAAAAATGTTTCAACGCCTTGGAAATGATAAAAATATAAAATTGGCTTTAAAATATGTCAGAATATGACAGTAGAAATGTTCTGTGTATTCTAAGTAAAGACAAGCATGTAAACACTTTTTTCTGAGCTAAATGAAAGTCTTTTCCGTATATATTATATGAATATATAGATATATATAATACCCATCTTGGTTGCATTCCTATTTTTCTGATAAGAAGCAGTACCCCGTCTACAATGGAAAGTACTCCACTACCTCACTTACTTTAGCTGGTGTTCCTCAGGGTGCTGTTCTTTCTCCTTTTCTGTTTTCTATTTTTTTTACATGACTTGCCCCATTCTGATGTAGCCACTTTTGTCAAGTATGCTGATGTCCTCTCTGTCTCTATGCCTGTCAACTCTCAGTCAGATTGTTCCAAATTAAATAACTTTCGCTCGGAAATTAGTCAGTGGTCCTCTTCAAACGGTCTTAAGCTGAATCCGTCTAAATGTCAGGTAGTAAATTTCACTTTCAGACAAAAGAGTGACCTACAACAACTAGCTAGCTCACATGGTCCCACTATCATAGACGGCATACAGGTTGAAACTAAATCTAATGTCAAGTACTTTGGACTTAGTATTTCCTCCGATCTTTCCTAGTCCTCTCACATCCTGCTAGTTACTAGAAAGATGTTTCACTTAACGTTCTACGTTAGGAAGTTAAGGCAGTCTGGTATAAAGCAGTCTTTGCTTTCTCAGTTTGTCAATTCTTGTATTCCAACCATCCCTCTTTACTGCTTCCCATTATTCTTTCCTGGACTACTTAAGAAAGATTTTGCTTTGCTGCGTAGGGCATTAAAAGCTGTTAGTAGGGGAAGTGGGATTTCGTTAACCCAACTGGTTAACACTATTGTGGATAGACATATAATGTCATGTATGAAACTAGCGAATACTATATTGTCAGACTCCTTGCATTTCATCTGGTAGAACTAGAAGCAACTATAGGAGGCTATATGCTGGGACTACCAAGTACAAAACTCCACAATACCTTATCTGGCACAGCTGTTATGTGATGAGAAATCCGTTAGGTATGACACGATCAACTTACTGCAGCACTCTAACAAATAGTTCCCATTAGCTTTTGTTCTCCTTTCTTTCTTACTATTATATTGTTGCTCACATATTCTATTACACACTAGATTTTATATTTCATATCCTATGGTGCATTGTTTAAAATGTGAATGCAATGCTGTTCTTTTTCTATTTCTTTTATCTATCTTTTTTTGTTGTTGTTGCTTTTTATTTTTAAAATCTTATAAAATTTTATGAGGTAATTAGATGCAATATTGTAATGCACGCTGAAAATTCCATACGTGTACCACAAATACTGTTTGGAATAAAGCTATTATTATTATCTTTTTAACGCAACGTAAGTATCCGCTATGCATAAGATGGATTGTCTTAGCGTGGTTATTTGTTTGTTCGTTGTTTCTTCGTTTTTGTTCTTCTGAACTAGCCCTATTCTAACCTAAACAGTGAAAAAAATGCAAGCATTACATGTCACTGTCTCTTATTACCTTATTTTACACAAGTCTCAGTTACCATGCCTAGAACTCTAAGGATACCTTTTCCTGAAGAAGACATGAGAATGTTTTTAGAATAATGACTTACACAAGCAAACGCCCCAGAGTATAGTGTGTGAATTATGTTTCGGTGTATCACCCCTTTTTTTAGCCGAAAATCACCTGATTCTTTCAGTTTATTTTTCTTTCGACTATCAATCCGATTTTCCCTTGATTTCCTGTCAAAGATTTATGATCATATTCAAATAGTACAGTGGAATATAAAAAATATGCCTGCCGATAGTCATGCCGAAAAGAAAATAAATGATTCAGTGTAGGGGAAAAATAAACAGCATAGAATATGATTTCAATGTTTGCCTTTCCACATCTTGTTAGAATTTCACAAGTCAAAGGACACTTGTTGAAAAGTAATTTTAAGATGCAGAATTCGGTATTTTTTCAATTTCATAAAGTTGCATACTTTGAAGTTGATTTATTTCTTGTCTATGAGGCGTATACATCGGCTTTTAGACAACTCGGAATTACAATGAATAGAACAACGGTAGTGCAAGGGAAGTAATTAATGAGAAGTGAAGAAGTGAATCTTTAATTACCAGTGATAATTGTTATCATAGATTAAATAATTTATTGAATGTTGAGTATGCTTACTCAACTAAGAGATAATACTTCATCCTCCAATTAGTAACCTGATCCAATTGCTAGAGTGAATAGAGTCAGTGTGTTTTTATGATTGTGTGTGTCGATGGCACAGCGATTAGAACTCTCGCTGACCATGCACATGGTGCGAGGTTCAATCCCTACCCGATACACATCTGATATCAATGATTAGCCTGCTAAATTTAGGCTAAAAGTTCTATACTTGTACTGAGATCCTGTGTCAAAACAAGATATATTAAAAAATTTTAAAAATTAAAAATTAGGATTCCTCATCGGTCTCATCTAAGCCGGCGATTGAAACCATCAGAAGTGTAGCTTACTAGTGGAAAACAATGAATATTTTACTCTCTAAATTTTTTTTCCTTCACGTTCCACAGTGGAACATTGGGCTTCAAGCTAGAGGCTTGAAGTTTCTGTAGCAATGATGCTTATTTTTACAGGATGGGGTTGCTAGCCTCATGCCGAACCTTTTCTCTTCACCAGCATTATTTCTAGCTTAGCGGGGTAAAGGAGTGCGTCGGTGGCCGGGGATCGAACCCCGGACTGTGTGCATGGTCGGCGAGCGTCCTAACCACTATGCCACCGACGCACAACTCTCTGAATTACTTAAGTAAATATTCTTTCGTCACACCAATAAAAAACTGTTATCTAGATGATTTCCATGAAACAGAACACAGTACACTGGTCAGTTGTTCACTGAACTCACCATAAACAACGAAATTAAAATTTGGCAACACCAATGTTAAGTCAGTTGTTCTGAATGGCTTAACATTTGCAACAGGATGCAAACTTTTATCAACAGTTTCTATTGCTCTACATTGAAGATTAAAGTGGCAGAAAGAATGGCCAACAGGAAACTCTGGGAACGAATCAGTCGAGAGCCTATTTTACAGCAAATATGCCGAAGAAAATAGAGATGGACTGGATATAGTCTGAGGAGACCGTTCAGTGGCGTCCCGCCCCGGCCGTAACCTAGAGTGAAACGCTAGTGAGAAATAATGAGTTAGGCGTCCTAAGGTGACATAAAGACAATTATGTGAGAGGGAGAAGGTGACAGCCTATAGAACCATCTAGAGAGGATTGAGAAGATTCGCTTTTGAAGCCATTTATCCCACCGAAATTACAAGGGAACAATAGTAATGATGAAATCAAGAAGTGGAAATATTTATGCCTGAGATATTATATACTAGGGTGTTGATGACGATCTCAGCTGTACATATTTTACTCATTCAGTAATAAAGTTTGGAAAAGCTACTGCAGTTAGTCTCAAAAATCTATCCCAGTGGCATATACGTGTAAGGAAATCATAAGCTAAACGACTCACTCTTTTTCATTTTTCATTATCCTGCTGATCATGATATTTAATGTACTTGATACCATTAATATTTTGAAAGAAAGTAATCATAAACTCATGATACTATATACTTTTTATTGAGTGGTATATCTGGCATATCAAACAATTGTGTACCTCACTGACAAGCTTGGCTTCAAACGCGCTCAAGAGCCGTCTCGCATTTAGATCAAATTGATCTTGTTTGCAAGCAGTACTTTATGATATAGGTGACTGAGTGCAACTCAAAGCACTTCGTATTATACTTTTACGCCACAATTTGACAACATAACAGAGTTGAGCATTGAATGTGATTATTCTATTCCATTTCATCCGGCAATATCTATAATTATGAAGAGTATGTGTTACATATATTCAGCCAAATTGGCACTCACTCCTGTCCTCATCACTATCTGGCATAGGAATCAACAACCGAAACAACTGTCTTACAATATGTGCACAAAAAATTGAATATTTGTTACCTGTCACATCTAAAACCTTCATAAATCCAAGCTGACGAAGCTGATGCCGGCAACTGTTAATCACTTCCATAGACCTAAAGTTTTCAGTAATTTATAGTCTTAAGTTTCTTTTATTGGTAGCGACAAGCACTAGAGTATGAGGCATACATTTCTGCTGGATGGTTTGGTTGCGAAGCTTTCATTGCTCTACTGAGCAACATCTTCAGCGCATACTTCGATGTGAAGTGAGCTTTTAGAATTCTCTATGAGTTTATTAGTCATCTCTTCTAGTAACCCTGAACGTGATTGCTTGTTTTTGTGTGACTTCTCACTTTCTAGTTCACTTGTTTTGGTGTTGACTGTTTCCTTGACCTGAAGTTTGACTTTGTTTTTGTGTGAATTTCTTCGTATGGAAGTATGCGCTGAAGATGTTGCTCAGTGGAGCAATGAAAGCTTCGCAACCAAACCATCTACCTCAGAGAACACAACCACACCAAAATCATCCACCTGAGCTACAAATCTTCTCTATTATATCTATACATTTCTGCCTATTTAGGACTCACCTTGTAGATGCATCTGCATTTACAGTCACAGTTGGTGTTGACATCGAGGCTCAAACTAAGCACCCGTCATTTCAAAAACCGACGTGTTATACCCTAAGCCAGTGAACCAGCTAAGCCTCTTAGAAAACGGTCACCGGTTGTTACCTGTTCACTGTTTTTTTCAATACCGAGTTGACTGATAATATCGGGTTGAAACGCTCGAATTGAACTAAAGATAGAAAACTTATCTAACGTGAATGCTGGAAAATACAGTCAACAAAACCTAAATGTGATGCTAAGCGTGATTTAGATTCTACTGTTGGTCACTTCGCAACTAAGTAACATCGTGGTAATCTGCAGGTGTAGCTGACGTCTCCGTATTGAGAGCTGAAATGCTAACTGATATCCACCTTTTCAGTGCATTGCAATCAACCTAGGGAAAATTTAAAATGAAGTCAACAAAAGAATATAAAATCTTTATTGATTGAAAATTTGAAGTTAATGAATAAAATAACAGGTTTTATCAAGAGCTCAGATCAATGAAATAACCACTGGAAAACCCAATGAGTACTGGACAGTTGCTTCGTCCTAGTTTGGAACCCTTGAGCTCAAACTCAGGAAATTCGTGCTGTAAAGCAAGCTCGTAGTTCATTCAGCTACTGGAAGTCGATCGAATAGCCCTAGAATTCTAACTTCTGCAAATTCGCGATATATACAGACAGCAATCACCGGCTGATATCAGCGATAATCAAATCCCTTCAAACCAACATTTGAAAACCAATTTATCTGATGCTAACTTGCCACCGGAGTCCCATTCAGAAGTCTTCACCACCAGGTTCCACCAAATCAAGATAGAACACAGCTACTCGCCAATTACGCTGGCTGGTGTTTTTGCAATATACTGAATATTTGTAGAAGCAGGGTTCTAGGGACATTGGACCGGGTCTCAGTGACTGGATGATCGAAAAATGGGCCAAGTCCATTTTATCTAACTCACACCACCCTCTTCACTCACAACTCTCCCCTTCCATCTCATCAGGTAAAACCAGAAGCCAATATAGAAAACTATATGCTCGTACCAGCAAGTACAAAAACTCAACCATACCCTACTTAGCTCGCGTTCTGTGTGATAAAGAAAGCATTAGGCGTGACACCTATAATTCATTAAATAGTCAGTAGTACAACTGGACCCCATCTTTCCAACCCACTTCATCAATAGGTTCAACATTTCCTTTCTTTCTGTTCCTTTCCTCTCTCTTCTTTTTCCGTTATGTGCTGCTTTGTTCTCTTTCTTTCGCTTACGCCAGTTAATAAGACAGCTCCCACTTTTCTAACACCTTCAAACACTGTTTCAGCTTTACCTTTGCTACTGAACATGCCAATGTATTGTTGTAATAATGAACTGTGATTTCCTTTATCTATGTAGAATTCTTTTTATTGTTAATGTACTAACTGGATGCAATACTGTAGTAAAAATGCTGAGAATTCCATTCTGTATCACAAGTACTGTTTTGGAATAAAGCAAATTATTATTATTATTATTATTATTATTAAAGGTAGCCTTTTAACTGTAACTTCCTGGATTCAAGTCCCAGTGGATACGCACTGCTAAGGAGTTACAAATTGTAGGGAAACAACTGTCCAAAACACGACGGTCTTACAGTGGTTTTCCAACCGATGTCAGCCCATGATGAAATATGTTACCAAACAAAACAACTGTAAATCAGTGTGACATTCACTAGCGACTGGTTTTTGATACAAGCAGTTACTTTGAATTCTAGAAGGGAATTCATGACCAGTGGGGCTCTTCAAATCAGGTAAAAGGATAGCTGTTTGTTGATGAACTGGCACAAATTGGATTTCATAGGTCATTTTGATTGGGCAGAAGAATGAAAAGACACTTAATTACAAAATGAGGATTATTCTTAATGAAGTTATACATCACTGTTGACTACTACACATTTTTGTTTTTTCCTTTTTCAATGAAATATTTTTTAACCTTATGGCAATCACACCTCTACCTCAAATTTACAGACTTTGAGTAGGCCTTCGACAACGTTGACCACGAAGTATTTTGGAAACTCTTCAAGTACTACGGCGTACCCCAAATATTCATCAACCTCATTCAACAGCTGTACGACAACGGCACATGTCAAGTGATCCATAACGGAAAACTCAGCGAGGCGTTTGTAGTAAACACAGGAGTCAGACAAGGGTGCTTATTATCACCAATGATATTCCTAATTGTGGTGGACTGGGTTATGCGTCAGACAGTGGGAAACGAGAAGACAGGGATATCCTGAACCGACATGAAGAATCTAGAAGACCTGGATTTCGCCTGTGGATGATTTATGTTTGATGTCACACAAAATCGAAGACTTACAAGCGAAAACTGACAAACTGGTCGAAGAAGCAGCAAAGACGGGACTGACTCTAGGTGAACATAGACAAGACGGAGGTTATGAAAATAACCAACCAACATCCACCGCCAATCACCATCAACGGGAGGGATTTGAAAGAGGTTACTTCATTCACTCACTGATATAGGGAGCATTGTCTCAACTACAGGCAGGTGGCACGGACGAGGATGTCAAATCGAGAATCGGGAAGGCGAAAAACACATTCATCAACCTGAAACCAATCTGGAAATCTTCGTCAGTCAGCATCAACAACGAAATTCGGATTTTCAATACAAACGTTAAGTCAGTCAGTCAGTTCTTCTATACGGATGGATCAGAAACTTGGCCAGTGTGTCACAAAGAATATTTCCAACAGCCTGTTGCAGACCTTTATAAACAACTTACTGTCTTCGTTCTATACTGAAGATTAGATGGCCGGAAAGAACAAGAACCAACAAGAAACAAACTACGGGAACATACAAAACAAACAAGAACCAATCGCCCAACAAATATGCAGAAGAAAGTGGAGATGGATTGGACACTCACTCGCTGAGGAGGCCACTCGCTGGGTGACATCGCACATCAGGCCATAGCTCGAGTAGAAGCTGAAAAGGAAGCGGCGAGTTGGTCGTCAGTGCAAGGGTGACATGGAGGAGATCGTGTGAAGAGGAGTTGAAACAGTATGGACTAACATGGATGCAAGTGAAAAGTACAGCAGAAGGCAGAAGCAAGTGGAGACGTGTAGTTGAAGCGCTATGTTCTACTGGGAACCCAAGGGAACAATAATAATTTTTTACCTCATAAGTTTAAGAAATGAAGTAAACTGAGGTGTATGTAAATTCCCCTCCCCCACTCATCTGTCAAACACATCCACAGGGTTAAAATAACAAAACATTGAAGCGACAAGAAAAATAACATTTTAATGATAAACAATAACAAAAGTGTTCTGACAATAGTACACCTGAGTATCAATAATTAAAAGAGTTGTGTAAGACACACGCCATTATGAATTGTAGATGAATTCAATGAAAATTTAAAAAATATATATATACATCGAACAGGATTCTGTTTTGGGTGAAAGTAAAACTTGGAGAGAAAAAAAGCTAGATGAGACTGTTCAACTTGATATCATGTCAGTAACTGAAGTTAAGTTTTGGTGATTGCTATGACAAAAATATACTTTTTGCTTAAACTGGAGCTTCTGTAGTGACTGAGTTGACTTATCAGGGGAGGGGAGGGGGACTTAGGACCACCAAGTAAACTGCTTAATTAGCATGCTAGCAAGAAATTTCAAGGAAGTCATCATTTCAGCTGCAGGCGTCACGGATAAGGATGTTAAAATCAGACAGAATCGGAAAGAGAAGAAAAAACCTCTACTAATCTGAAATCAGTCTAGAAATCTACTGTTTTAACCATGACGAGTTTTGAGAAAATTGGCGAGGAGTTACTAAAAGAATTTTTGACAGAATTAGAAAACCCTATTGACAAAACGTTTACTCTTTTGATTTTCATTGAAGAGACTTCACTGCTTCTATCACGAGGTAGTGTAACGGTTATCATAGTTCCTTTCAAAGCTTTCTTTGTGGGTTCACAGCCGAAAAATCTCACATTGTATCATGCATTGGCAGTTCAGTGGTGAAATGTCTGCCAAACACTCAAAAGGTTACGGCTTCGACTTCAGACTGACGTATTTCTAAGACTTACAGGAACAACAGTCGCTTCAGGAAGGAGGGTCGGTTGGCTAACCGGTAAGATAGATGTCACAGCTACAGAAACTTTAAATCATGAAGTCTAATGTTCTGCTCGGGACACAGGGGAATTAAAGAAGAGCAGTAATTTATATCCCGCGTATCAATCCTAGTTTCTTGCACAACGAATTCATTGGTATATAAAATTTATGCCTGTTGATGTATTTTGATCCCACAGTAAATTGGGAACATTAGCGGTTTTATCATTTAGATCAAATGGTGCAAATGCTCATGCGATGTGATCAGATGACTTAGAGAAAAATCTTAGGAAAATTTCCTCTGTGTACATCTTTAGTTAAGCGTTGAATTTGCGTTATGGGTTCGCAAAATGGAGTCTTCACTTATTGAGAAGAGTGATAAAGTTATTCACTTGGATGTGTATTAGTAGAACGTCCTGACAGCTTCACTTATATGGGAAAGCTGCATTAGTCTCAACAGTCTCACTACAGACACCAAAAGCTCGTATCTCACTTGCCATCTTACGTCGACTATACTGTGAAGATGTGATATCCGACTATCGACTAAAAGATGTGTGTACGTACTGCAAACCAGTTCACTATGTCATCCTTTACGCCAGTGATACATGGACATTGAGAGTTACAGATAGGAAGAGGCTAGCTGCATTTGACCACCACTGTCTCCGCTACCATGTTAAGTGGTATAATATGGCTAGTAACATTGAAGTTAGTCGTAGAGTGTAAGATAAGTAGGGTGTTTCGATCGATAAACCCGGACCGAACCAAACTTTGTGCGTCGGTGGTACAGCGGTTAGGACTCTCGCTGACCATGCACATGGTCCGGGGTTAGATCCCCTGCCGACGCACACCCGATATCTATGATCGGCCTGCAAAATTTGGGCTACGATATCCATGCTGAAAATTCCATACTTGTACTGAAAATACGGTGTGGCATCAAGCTGTAACCGAAAATAAAAATTAAAAATAAAAATAAATAAAATAAAACTTGTGAAGAATCAACTGAGATGGATAGGACACGTGATGCACATTTCGAACCATCGCTTCCCTAGGCGGGCAATATTAGCCCACTTAGGATTACGTTGGAAACGAGCTACGGGTGGTCAAGTAGAAATCTGGCATCAGTTCATGAAGTCTTTTACAGTCAGTCTGAGCAACGTGGGGAGGTGTAAACTGCCTGGTTGGGGTACTCGGGATGCTAAGGATTAATGGTTGGGAACTAGTGGTGAATTGGCTAGAAATCGTCCTCACTTGTGCAGATGCATTCATTCTTTGTGGTCTTCTGATCATATTTTTTTCTTGTGTGACTGTTCTTCCATCCTCACATTTCTGCCTATAACACTTCTTTTGATATTTTCTTTATACTTCTTTTGTCTACTATTTTGTGACACATGGAGTGTAGTAGCGTGAACTACTGCACTTCTCCGCAAAGTTGCATGCTGATTGGTCAATGTATATATCGCAAAGCCATTACGTTCCATGAAATGAAACACTTGACTTGTGCCTTATCAATAAACTGTCGACTTTAATGGACGCCTTCATTAATGTATACAGAGTAACATGGATCCCCTGCAGATAACTTTTATACCTTGTCAACAAGTGTTGACAAAAATAACCAGAAGGTCCTGGGTTCGAATCCCGGTGGGTGCGTACTGATGAAGGGTCCCAAACTGGGACGAAACAGCCGGCTGTCCAGTACTCTCAGGTTTTCCAATGGTTCTCTAACTAATGTCAGCTCATGATGAAAATCGTGTAACCAATCAATCAAATCCCTACAAACCAACACTTGAATAAAAAAATAAGTCCAGAATTGCTTTAACATGATTCAATATAAACAGTGTGCTAATTTATGATAGCGATAAAATGTTCATTCTAGCAATATCTTTGGAACCAAATCTGTTTTTTCATCATTATCGGGACAGCCAGTAGTCTTGAAAGAAAAAAAATATAATATCAGCCTAAACCTGATACCATTTTCATACAGAGAAACAGATGTTTCTTTGGTACAGTTTTGATTTATTTTAGCTTTAGATTTATTTTACTCACCTAAATTCACGAGATAGCTCCTTTCGACTTCAGTCATGTGTCTATCGTATTTTTACAAAGGCACATTTTTGACTGCAAAAGTAATTATAGAATATTTGATAAAATCTCAATATGTTTTTATTGTTACTGTTAATGTATGCTGCTAGTAAGATTTCAAGATTTTAAAATACCAGAAATGCATGAGTATGACGCCTGCTGCTGGTTTGGTCAACAGCCTCTGCTATGCAGTATATTCAGTCAATTTCACCTTTAGGCATAAATCCAACCTAAGCAAACTGGTTGGCTCTCACGAGATGTGCAACATAGTTGGCACTGAAATAGAAACCAAGTCGGAAATTAAATACCTAGGCATCATTCTATCTGCTGATCTCTCCTGGTCGTCTCATATCTTCGCGATTTCTTAGAAAATATTCCATCTTACCTTCTACATCAAGAAGTTCAGACGAGTGTCTGGTATAACCAAACCCTTACTCCTACAATTCGTTAACTCTCGCATTCTACCTATTATTCTCTATTGTCCACCCACCCTTAGTTTTACCCGGGCTACTGAAGAAAGACTATAACATCATATTACGCAGGATGTTAAAGGTTGTCAGCAGGGTAAGCAACGTGCCACTTAACCAGCTTGTTAATATTCTGGTTGACAGGCAGGCACTTGGACTCATGTGAAAAATGGGTCAAATCCATTTTATCTAACTCACACCACCCTCTTCACTCACAACTCCTCTCCCCTTGCATCTATCTCATCAGGCAAAACCAGAAGCCGACATAGAAAACTATATGCTCGCACCAGAAAGTACAAAAACTCGACCATACCCTAATTAGCTCGTGTTCTGTGTGATAAAGAAAGCATTGAGCGTGACACCTATAATTCATTAAATAGTCAGTAGAGCAACTGGACCTCGTCTTTCCAACTCATATCATTTATGGGTACAACATTTTCTTTCTTTCTTTTCCTTTTCTCTCTCTCTTTTTTTTCCGTTATGTGCTACTTTGTTTCTTTCTTCCGCTTACGCCATTAAATATGATAGCACCTACTTTTCTAACACCTTCAAACACTGTTCAACTTTCGCTTTGCTACCAACATGCCAATATGTTGTTGTCATAATGAACTGAGATTTCCTTAATCTATGTAGAATTCTATTTATTGATAATGTACTACTGGATGCAATACTGTAGTAAAGATGCTGAGAATTCCATTCTGTATCACAAGTACTGTTTTGGAATAAAGCAAATTATTATTATTACATCATTCATTCTCAATTCAAAGGTGACTATCTTCTCTCGTAACCGATATGTATCAAATTCTAACAAAACTTGTTAAAATGAGGCTGAGATTGTGTTACCTACTAGATAAACTACTAAATTAATAGAACATTAAATATCTGGTCAATGACAGAATAAGTGTGAACACAAGTAGAAACAATTATAAGAAAATCTACGGGAGTACTAAATCATGTGCGTCGGTGGCATAGCGGTTAGGACGATCGCCGACCATGAACATGGTCAGAGGTTCGATCCCCGACCGACGCAGTCCTTTACCTTGCTAAGCCAGAAATAATGCTGGTGAAGGGGCAAGGTTGGGCATGAGGCCAGCAACCCCATCCTATAAAATAAACACTGCTACAGAAACTTCAAGCCACTAGCTTGAAGCCCTATGTTCCACTGGGGAACGTGAAGGAAAAAAAACTAAATCACAGCAGTGAAAGCTTTGCAATGAAGTCGCCCTTTGTCGAAGAACATGACATTATCAACACTTTACTTCTAACTGTATTTTTGCTCACCATAATTGAACAGAGACATCTTTCACTAAGAACATTAGAGTCTAAATGTTGAATCAACGTTCAGTTGTTCTTTCGGTACACGAATTGCATTATTAATTCGATGGTAGATTTTCAGGGTTTTAAAACTATAATTTTTGAGTAGAAGAAAATGCGATTGATGAAAGAAAACTAAACCAAGATTCATGAAATGCTTTTATCAAGTGTAGAATCAGCTGTCACACTGTAATTTGTACTATTCATAATGTATGAAGAAAGACAGTTGAATAAAATTCAAGTAGTATAGTAACATATTAAAATTTACATGATAAATCAGCCAAATTGAGAATTGTTAATGAAACGCAATGGTTAAAAGATGAAATCTATCACATAGGCTGTGAAATATTTTTACTAAAGCATATAACAGTCAGTTATTAGGAAGCAAGTAGGAGTAATGACGCGTCGTTAGTAAAGTGGTGGGATGCTTGCAAATCACTAATGTGGGGTTTGGAGTTAAATCCCTGACCAACGCACACCTAAACTTCACCAAGCCGGTAATAAAACTGGCAAGAAGTGGGAAGGTTAAGCATGAGGCTAGCAACCCCATCGCGTAAAAATAGGCACCACTGCTACCGAAACTTCAAGCCTCTAGCTTGAAGCCCTATATTTTTTTACTGGGAACGTGAAGGAATATGTGTGTTTTCAGAAAGAGTTTTCTCAGTCCCTCTCTCTCCCTTCCATGGCCTTCATCCTCAACCCTAAAATAGTTATCTTTCCTGTTGACACTGGATGTCTGTAAATGTTATCTTTATTTGTACCCCTAACTTCATCTTTATTATCAATATCATGCTGTGCAATAGTAGCATATTTTAATCTTAGTTTCATAATTTATCTAACCGCTATGAGACAATAATTATTTTCCCTTCACTCAACTAAAAGTGTATACATTAACAGCTATTGTCTAACTAGATTATGTGAACACTTGCATGAATGATATTAACCTTGTTGTCATTATTATTATGATCACCTCATTCAGTATCCACCAATTCATATAGCTAAACCATATTTCTCTTAACCATAATGCTTTCATATATTTATAACTCATATTTCATTACGTAATTCTAAGTCTTGATGAGAAGTTACCGACTTGGACATGACAAAATCTTAATTATCCCCTGTTCGGTAGGTAAAAGCCATGGTAAAACGCCACTTAAGTAGGCTTAAACGAATATGCACACAGGATATCCCTGAAGATGAGGAAGGAGAACTTACAGAAACTCTTGTTGATAATAATTATCTAATGCAGTTGGTGGCACAGCGGTTAGGACTCTCGCCGACCATGAACATGGTCCGGGGTTCGATTCCCTGCCGACGCACGCCCGATATCAATCGTCGGCCTGCAAAATTTGGGCTACCGATATCACATGCTGAAAATTCCATACTTGTACCAAAAATACGGTGTGGAATCAAGCTATAATCAAAAATCAAAAAAAAATCAGGAGATATGCAGTGGTAAGAAATCGGAGACTAACCCCTACGAAAGGTATGTACATATAACAAGCTACCCCACATAGTACTTGCGGTTAAAAAACTTTTTATACATCTGAGATTTGAATAAATGAGAATGTCTAGCCTGTGTATCCATCTACGTCGATTAGAGCATACGAAGAATGATTATTTATTATTATTTATTGTTCCTTTGGGTTCCTAGTGGAACATAGGGCTTCATCTGCACGCCTCCACTTGCTTCTGTCTTCTGCTGTACTTTTCACTTGCATCCATGTTAGTTCATGCTGTTTCAACTCCTCTTCACACGATCTCCTCCATGTCACCCTTGGACGTCTCACTCGCCGCTTCCCTTTCGGGCCTGACGAAGAATGATATCACATCCTATTGTACCTACCAATTTAAATAATAATAATAATATAAAAATAACAAGGAGGGACAATATACAATGTGGTAAAAAAGTGGTCTTTAGAGATAGGAAAAATAATACTTACTAAATAATCAATAAGACACTGTAAACAGGAGTTTGAAACGTGACTCATACCAAATGGGGCCTGATTCAACTTGCTTCTAAACTAATAAAAACAATTACTGCACGCTAAAATTTTAAACTAATCCTTTAAATTTTCTTGTTGACCGTTAATTAATTTTACCTTTTCCACTCCGAGAAATTACTTCCGGATCACTGAATCATTTAGGGGATTACAGGTATTGCGTGTTTTTTTATGGATTTAGATCCCACTGCATTTAATAAACCTGCGATCATTGTACACTTGTCTGTCATCGTTATTTTATGCATCATTAATGCAGGAGTAAAACTTAGGCTCCTTAGTAGGATACGGTTTCCCCCATTCGACGAATTCATTTGATAAAACACACACAATGATACAGTAATAAGAATAACTGGATGACGTTTCAAGCACAATTGATTGCTCATTAAATTCGCATTCAGCTTCCTAATTTGCTATTTTTCTGGCATTACTACCTCCTATTTTCTACTATGACTTTTCATACATGAGTGATATATGCGTTAGGCCATTTTCATCGCACGTGTATGGTATCAGATTGAAGAACAAAATGAAAGTCGGTGGGTCAGAGGTGGAATGGTTGCCGAAATTCGATTGCCAGCCGACTTACAACTTTCCACCACCTAAGCGGTTGTAAGCCCGGTAAAGAAGGAAGGTCAGGCATGAGGCTAGAAATAATAGCATGTCGCACGAAGAAACCAGAGGTCAAAAGTTTGAAAAGCAAGACAAGCTTTCATTACTCTCATGTCTGTGTGGAGGTCAACAGCACTCAGCATCAAAACGAAGATAACATCCGGATTTTCAACTCCAATGTGAAGTCAGTCAGTGCTACTCACTATACGGATCAGAGACTTGCACTGCGCGTCATAAAGACCATCTCAAACAAACTACACACCTTCATTCACAGTTGTCTTCGCTCAACACCTCAATCGAGATCAGATGGTCGGCCAGAAAAGATCAGCAACAGAGAGGGATCTCTGACAATGAGCGAACCAATTCAGCAGGAACCGACTGTGAAACAAATAGGCAGGAAGAAATGGAGATGGATTGGTTGGCCATACTCTGAGGAAACAAACCATCAAGTGAGTGACATCACTGGACAAGCCATCGCTCGAGTGGAACCCGAATGAAAGGGAAGCGGCGAGTTGTTGGTCAGTGCGAGGATGGGTGACTTTGAGGAGGTGATGTGAAGAGGAGATGAAAACGTGTGGGGAGACTTGAAGCCAGGTGAAGACTGTAGCAGAGAACCGAAGGCAATGGAGACGCGTGGCTGAAGCCCTATGTTCCTGTAGGAATTAAGGGAAACAATAATTATAATACGAAGAATCTACTGCTAAGGAAACTTCAAAGCCCAGAACTGAAGCCCTATCATCCAGTGAGAATTCGTATGAGTGACATAATGAACAAAGTGACTCAGTGAATAATGTTTTTTTCTCCAGCTTACAAAAAATGCTAATCAACCAACTTGCTAATATTTATTCAGCTGTTGTAAACACCTGCAAATTTCGGCAAAAGTCATTTATGAAGCAGATGGACATTTATTAGCAAGACAGCGAAAGAAAATCACGCTTTCTTTACTTTCGTCGTTAACCTTCTGTCTTTCTCTCTATCTTTATTATTCTTACTTGTCTGTCGCAGTAGTTAACAGTGTAAGAAAAGCATTTGAATGTTTGTTTTGTGAAAAAAAAATGATCAGTAAATGAAAAAAAACACATGAAAATACCTGTTTTGTGTGTGTTTAAGTTTTGCTCTAATTGACTGGCTGTTGTTTAGTTTTTACTGGTCACTTAATCGGTTGTATGTTGAAAGTAAATCTGTGGAGTATAAAGCAGAAGATTGGCTATGACAGTGAACTTATTCCTTTACGTGGATCTTAAAGATATAAGAACAGGAAAAAGGCACCAAGCCCGATTTCGAGCTCACATCATTTAATGAACCACTGGAAAATCATGGAGTACTGAACAGCTTTTTATTTAATAGTTTGGAGCTTTTCAACAGAACACACACCTTCTGGGGTTCAAAAACGGGACGTTCAAGTTACAAGGCAAGTTCTTAGACCATTCAGCCACTGAAATGTAGTCCAGTGGTTCATAGTTCCAGCTTGTGTTAATCCACGAAATATAGTGCAGCTGCCATCAGCAGATGATTAGGACAGCAGAACAGTATTTTAACTAAAACGCTAAAAAAGTTGGAGAAGAAGGTTACTCTGGAATTTAAAAATGAATGCAGAGTGATATGATAGAGAAGATTTGTAGTTCAGGTGGATGATTTTGATGTGGTTGTGTTCTCTGAGCTGGATAGTTAATTTGCAAAGCTTTCATCACCCTACTAGGTGACGTCTTCAGAGCATACTTCCATTCATTGAAGAGAGATTTTAGATTTCTCCACGAGTTTATTAATCATCACTCCTGGCGACCTTGGACGTGATTGGTTGTTTTTGTGTGTTTTCGCACCTTCTAGGTTACTTGTATTGTCACTCATTGTTTCTTTGACTTGAACTTTGACCCTTTGTGTGTGAGGTTTCTTTCTTATCGGTTGATAATTTTTTTCGTTCTCGATGTGTCTATTGATTGATGATTCACTGGAATGCCAAGCTTCTAAAATAGATTGTATCAACTGCGAAAAACACTGCATTGGCCAAAGTAGACGTCCCCTTCGTCTTCGTATCCACGAGCATAAACTAGCGGTCAAAAGACATGATATTCACTCCCTCATATCATTACATACAGACAACCATGGATATCAATTCGACTGGGACAACGTTCAAATATCAGACAGAGGAAACAACAAGAATGCTAGAGAATTTTTAGAAGGCGGCCTGGTATTACAGTGAATCATCAATCAATAGACACATCGAGATCGACAAAATTTATCAACCGATCAGAAAGTAACCTGACACACAGAGGGTCAAAGTTCAATTCAGAGAAACAATGAGTGACAATACAAGTAACCTAGAAGGTGTGAAAACACAAAAACAACCAATCATGTCCAAAGTCACCGGGAGAGATGACTAATAAACTCGTGGAGAAATCTAAAAGCTCACTTCAATGAATGGAAGTATGCGCTGAAGATGTCACCTAGTAGGATGATGAAAGCTTCGCAAATTAACTATCCAGCTCAGAGAACACAACCACATCAGAATGGAAAGTGATTACACTTTCAATAGACAATTCAAGACTATTTTATGTCATCGTACAATCAGATTTATGACTAGTGGACATAAGAGCTATTTTATGCAGTTTTTTCCATTTTTATTCTTTTGTGTACTCAGTAGGATACAGGGCTACAGCCTGGAGCTTTGAAGTTTGAGTAGCAGTGGTTTTATTTTTACGAGATGGGATTGCAAGTCTCATGCCCACCCTTCCCCCTTTTACTAGGTTTGTTACTAGTTGAGAGAGGTTTCGGAATACGTCAGCAGGGGATTGAATCTCGAGATATCTGAGTGACTGGCAAGCATTCTACCTCATCGACTCACTATTTTACGCAGTATCGGCATGTTAGTTATGAAAATTTGACACTGGTTTTCGACCCGGAGGACACATTCACAAATAACGGACTGGCTTTAATACAATTAAAATTCAAAGAAGGAAACGTATCTGAACAGTGGAGGTGTTCATATTGAGGCAACAGTTAGGTATCGTCCATTTAGGTGACAGCTGCATAAACAACTTGTCATTGGCTACAATAAAATGATGGTGTGGTTAGAAAATGCGACGTATTGCGTCTCACTTGGTACAACACCAGACTAGTAATAGGTTTTAGTTTTGGAATAAAATCGAATTTGTTACTTATTACAGTAGCTTTGAAACATTAACTTCGTCAAACATTTCACCAAGAAAACTTCCTTCATGAATAGTTGTTGTTGTTGGATGTGAACTGAATTACACTCAATAAACGATAGAATTTGGAGGATTTCATCATGAGCTGACATCATTGAGAGAACCACTAGAAAACCAACTGGGAGTACTGGACAGCTGTTTGGTCCCAGTTTGGGACTTCTCATCAATACCACTCAAGATCAGATGGCCGGCCGGCCAGAAGAGATCAGCAACAGAGACGGATCTCCAGCAATGAGCGAACCAACCAACACAGCAGGAACCGATTGTGAGACAAATAGGCAGGCAGGAAGAAATGGAGATGGATTGGCTGGCCATATTCTGAGAAAACAAACCATCAAGTGAGTGACATCACTAGACAAGCCATTGCTCGAGTGTAACTCGACTGTATTGGAATCGACGAGTTGGTCGTCAGTTCGAGGTTGGGTGACTTTGAGGAGGTGATGTGAAGAGGAGATGAAAGCGTGTGTGCAGACTTGGAGTAAGGTGAAGACTCTAGCAGAGAACCGGATGCAATGGAGACGCACGGCTGAAGCCCTATGTTCCACTAGGAATTAAGGGAAACAATAATAATAATAATCTATTTTATAATTGAGACGACTGTTTTTCACAAAGGAGTAATCTTACTCGAGTTCCTTTTTCAGCGGCTAAGCTATTCATATTCATATATAAGTAGAACACAGAACAGTGATCAGTCTTCTCTCCGAAATGGTTTGTTAAGAGATAAACTATAAATCCTCTTTTTAAATCGGACAACAGGGAGAAAAAGAGACTGTGAAGTTAATTACAAATGATTTATCACTTGTATACCCTTATTGCTTCTATCATTAACCCTGCTAATTTATTTATTACTGATACCTCCTGGATTAGTGTGGCACACATGTTTAGATCTCTGTCACGCGCGCTCTCTCTTTCTCTTGGAAAAAATACACCAATTCATGTGGGTGGTCCTTAGGCAGGGAAAAAGAAGATTGTCAGAATACTATCCAAGCGACAGAAAACGTGGATATGTTGGTGCATATGTTGGCATACATAAATCAGCATAGGATTATTATATCCATTTTTATTTTTCTATAGACAAGGAATTGAAGACCACTTGAAATCAGTATTAGTATTAGTAGTAGTAGTATGTAATAGTACTAAGAAAAAAAGGTTTTGATGAAGTGTGAAGATCTCACCTGATGATAAATGTTAAATTGACTAAAATATATATATATATTCTGCTTATTAATTTAGAAAATTTATGACATGTGATATTTATAAAAGTCAGAATAACTATTTATATTTAAATAGGGTTTGTTGTTTTGTCAGAAGTTATTGACGTTCTTATCTCCGACTATCCTATTTACTACATGTTAGGCATGTCCTATTGAATGCATGTATGTAGGTAGGCATGTGTGCAACAGAGTTAAACTTTGTTATGAAAATAAATGTGTATATGAAGGATTAGTTGAAAACTGCAGGAAGTAATTTAAAAGGGTATACGTGCATTGCACCGGTGGCACAGCGGTTAGGACGCTCGCCGACCATGCACATGGTCCGAGGTTTGATCACTGGCCGACGAACTCCTTCACCTCGCTAAGCCAGAAATAATGCTGGTGAAGAGGATAGGTTGGGCATGAGGCTAGTAACCTCATCCTGTAAAAATAAACACTGCTACAGAAACTTCAAGCCTCTAGCTTGAAGCCCTATGTTCCACTGGGAACGTGAAGGAGTAAAAAAAATACGTGTATTAGTGTTAAAGACTGGTTTTGGGCAGCTGAGTGAAAATGTGAACAGCTCCTCAGAGGAGCCAGTTTTGCTTTCAATAAACCCTTTTTAAGCTAGCTACATGAAACCAGAGGGTAATGAGCGAGTGCTTTGTCTTATTTTTGTCCTTAAGGGTTAGTTTGTTAGGATTAGATTTTCAAAAGAATGGACACGGAACAAAGAGTACTCTTCCCGATAAATTCATCATTAGGTTCTACAATTATATATACATTATAATGAATGAGTGAATTAGTCTTATGAACAACATTAATGTTACTGTTTAAATAACATCAAATCAATAATATTGATAGATTACAGCTGAACAGCATCAACATAAAATAAGCTGAATGTCAGAAGAATTATGAAAGATAGTAGTACAAATTCATGAGTTTATAGTCTCTACTGAAGGCCAGGGCAGTAGTAGGGGCTGGACTTGTTTCTTTTGCACACAGAGAACTGGTTGTTTGAGGCAAATTGCAATAGCCTCTGCTGTTTGGAGCAAGCGGTGCTTCGACTATTTTGGTAGTTTGTTAGGCACCCGGTATATTATAGAGAAGGATTCTTCCACGCTGGCTGGCTTAGTGACCGGTTTGCACCAGAGGGTCTAATATCGAGCTGTTAGTAGTTTTATCTACACCTTTACTTAGCCATAGTGGGATATGTTACCGAGCACGAAAAATCAAGTTTCTAGAGCAACGGCCAACATAACTCGCTCCACAAGCGCAGTTGAATTGGTAGATACAATTTGGAGTGGCTAGTCTAGGTACTTCCTCTTTCAGTCGAGGTAGCACCATCGGTCGTGTAGAGAATAATACGTGTAATTCAACAGCGTTAAAAGTTCTTTAAATTGATTTTCTTAATTTCCTCGTAATTATCTCACTTTGTATATATCGCCCATGAATTGTAGTCGTATATATAAAGGCTTCTTGTTTACAGATAGTGATTAGTCCTTTTCCGCTTTCTTTGTCATGTGTTTCTTGATAAATTTGTCAGGATAACCATTCTCAATCAAAGTATCATATAAAATGCTTAATTCATCTTTAATTACTTCTTCTGAGCATATAGCTCTAACTCTGTGGCTAAGGGTCTTCACTAAATTTCTTTTGTAATTGACAGGAACGAAGCTGTGAAAGTGTATATTGTCCTGTCCAAGTGCTTTTTCTATGCAAATTTCTTTTTATGCTACCGTCTGGTTTTCTTGTAAGTAGGACATCCAGGAAGGCAATTCTGTCTTGGGATTCCTCTTCGCATGTGAATTTCATAGCCGAATGTACTTCGTTGAATTCAGTAATTATTTTACTCCTATCGGAACCATTATCACAAAGAATAAAGGTATCATGCATATATCGGCAATAAAATGTGAGCTTACTGATAAGGTTTTTCAGAGGTCCATTTTCTAGCTTACTTAGAAAGAAATCAGCCAGAATGGGACTCAATGGGGAGCCCATTGCCACCCGTCCACTTGCCTGTAAAGCGTGCCGTCAAATTTTATTAGATTTGTTTTTTACGAGTTTGATAACGGATTGATATCAGTTGACGAACCATTGAAAACCAACGAGTACTGGCCAGCTGTTTCGTAATAGTTTGAGAATTATCGGCAGTACGCTGCTTTTAAACCCATCGTATGAATCATTACAATCTGGTTGACTCTTATGTGATCATATCTTTTCATTCTAGTGGTTTAAAAACTTTGGAATTGATTATCTTAGAAGTTGTCAGTGGAAGATGTTCAGTAATAAAACTGATATAAACAACTTTTTTTATTCCTTCACGTTCCCAGTGGAACATAGGGCTTCAAGCTAGAAGCTTGAAGTTTCTGTAGCAGTGTTTATTTATTTACAGGATGGGTTCGCTAGCCCCATGCCCAACCTTTCCTCTTCACCAGCATTATTTCTGGTTTAGCGAGTTAAAGGAGTTCGTTGGCCGGGAATCGAATCCCGGACCATGTGCGTGGTCGGCGAGCGTCCTAACCGCTATGCCACCGACGCATGATATAAACAACTGATCAGAGCTTTTTTGACTCTCATAGGCATTTTGATTTTGTTTGTATGTGACGAAATATATGATAAAATCAGTTATGTGTAGATAATTCTGACATTTTAACAGTTCTTTATAAAGCCTTCAATTATTTTTCAGTTGCTTGTATTATGATGCAAGCTTAATTAAACAACGTCTGTTAACATCAACTAGACGCTTAGGATTAATAAGTATCATTTGTCAACTTCTTGGGGGGTTTGTGAAGACAGAAATCCCTCATTCAGGTCTGCAATGCAGGCCCCGACCTATGTACGTTGGCTTAGTGTTGCCACCTTAATTCATGTTAGATGGTTGGAGGCAATTGATAGGAAGCCCTGAACCTAGATTTCTCACTTGTTCGCATCTATCATCAGGGAGTATATGCAATCTGGAAAGAAATCAGATTATCCCTAAGGTTCGAACCAGTGTGGATAAACATGAAACCTAGGTCCAGGATTGCCTGCCGAGTACTCCAACCAACAACAAAATGTTGTATATTGCTTTAAAACAACAGCATCATTAGCAATATAAACTCCAGAAAATTAGAACACAAGGCAGATATTGCTTATAAATATGAAAAACTTTGAAAATGCTACCCCATGTTTTTGTTTCACAAACATCAGATTACACCAGACAACAAAAAATATTAACTCATATATCAAGAATGACATGTCTACATTAGAATACTATGAGGTTGTTATAAGTACTCGTGGATTGCAAAGACTGTTCATAAGCTAGGTTCCTCAATATATCAAATAAAGTATAATTATATTTTAATAGTTTACACACAATGATAAGTTTTGTTATTGGTAATATTTCGAGCAAAATTACTGCCCGTGTTCACACCAGTGTTGGAATTGTTTGATTCCAGAATCAAACAATTCCAACACTGGTGTGAACACGGGCAGTAATTTTGCTCGAAATATTACCAATAACAAAACTTATCATTGTGTGTAAACTATTAAAATATAATTATACTTTATTTGATCTAATCCACAATGCTCAAACTTTTTACTGATATTAATTCCTCAATATATGTTCTAATTTTTTCGTGGGCAACTGTCTCTCAATTCTTCGAACTAAGTTATCACTTGTTACATCAATATGAATGCAGGTTCGAATCTCAGAAGGGATGTCAGTTCCTTCGAGGTTGCAGATACGCCTTGTTGATGAGTGCCAACTAGCACGAAACCTAGGTCCAAGGCTTCCTGCCGATTGCCTCCAACCTTCTAATACTAATTACCCAATATTAGAAATGTAATGTCCTGATATTTAACCTTCATTTAAGATTCAACGATGTCATTCAGACGTTTCTGATATTTCTGATTTTAAAGTTCACTAGTGCGTCGGTGGCATAGCGGTTAGGACGCTCGCCGACCATGCACATGGTCCGGGGTTCGATCCCCGACCGACGCACTCCTTTACCTCGCTAAACCATAAATAATGCTGGTGAAGAGGAAAGGTTGAGCATGAAGCTAGCAACCCCATCCTGTAAAAAAAATGAACGCTGCGACAGAAACTTCAAGCCACAAGCTTGAAGCCCTTGGTTCCACTGGGGAACGTGAAGGAAAAAAAGTTCACTAAGTAAATGTTTTCTTCAGGCGACCGACTCCCGTTTCAAATTATGCTCTAAACCGTTGAAATTCAAACTCTGTATAAATAAAGACGAATATTTTATCTGAATAGTAAGTATTTTTTTAGCACTGATATTATTAGTTACAATCAAAATAATAACAATTTGAACTAACTAACACTTGTTCCGCTTTTGGAAATAACAAGTTTTTTGTCTTCCGTGATATTGTGTTCAATTTAAAGTAACATGAATATATAATTAAGTAGTCCTGTTTATAACATAATAATTACTTTTAATTATAGTACAGGATATCTTTTTAAAAAATGACATTCTCTAAGTCATTGTAGGCTGTAGTAATCAGGAATACTGACTTGTTTGAATAAAGTAAATTGTTATTATTGTATTATTATTATTTCCTTTAATTCCTAGAGGAACATAGGCCTTCAGCCGTGCGTCTCCATTGCGTTCGGTTCTCTGCTACAGTCTTCACCTGGCTACAAGTCTGCCCACAAACCTGCATCTCCTCTTCACATCACCTCCTCAAAGTCACCCAACCTCGAACTGACCACCAACTCGCCGCTTCCAATACAGTCGGGTTCCACTCGAGCAATGGCTTGTCTAGTGATGTCACTCACTGGATGGTTTGTTTCCTCAGAGTATGGCCAGCCAATCCATCTCCATTTATTCCTGCCTGCCTATTTGTTTCACAATCGGTTCCTGATGAGTTGGTTCGCTCATTGCCAGAGATCCCTCTCTGTTGCTGATCTCTTCTGGCTGGCCATCTAATCTTGAGTGGTATTGAGCGAAGACAACTAGCTGTTGATGAAGGTGTGTAGTTTATTTGAGATGCTGTTTATGACGCGCAGTGCAAGTCTCTGATCCATCCGTATATTGAGTAGCACTGACTGACTTCACATTGGAGTTGAAAATCCGGATCTTATCTTCGTTTTGATGCTGAGTAGGGCTGTTGACCTCCTGCACACAGACTTGATAGTAGTGAAAGCTTGTCTTGCTTTCTCGATCCTCGTTGCTTTGATATCCTCGTCAGTTCCGCTTGTATTTGAAAGTAAATTGAGGCAGCAATAATTGCTTTTTTATTCATGTAACAAAATTATCATTATCATTATTTTATTCCTCTGTATTCCAACCGGAATGTAGGGCTTCAAGTTTCAGATGTGATGATTTTGTCCTTCACGTAGTGAGATCACTAGCTTCACGTCCAACCTTTCTTATTTAAGGAGCTGACTACAGGCGAAGCAAGGTTTACAGCATTGAAATTCAGACCACGTGCATGACTGCCGTGTATTCTACCTTTGAAATATCGACACAAAAAATTATTACTACGGAATGTAAAATTCTTTTCTAATCATAGGATTAGGCATGATCACACTCATAGTCCAGCGGCTTAGTGGATAGCGCTTTGACGTTTAAAATCAAAGCTAAATGGTTAGAGTTCTAATAAGAACACCATAGCTCAATGTGGAGACATATATTATGCTGAGAGCGCTTGTGTAGCTTCGTTCAGTGTATTCAATTTTGTGTCATATAAACTGAAAGTGGCAGTCATTGATACCTGGATAACACTGTCTTAGTCACAGGTTTTAAAAGTGCTCAAATTGACACATACTCAGAAGAAGTTCTTTTACATTTATGTCTAAAACCTCCGTCTCATAAGACCCAAATTTTAGCCCTCGATGGTTTATGGAATTTATCCAGGCATTCATATGATAATAAGTATAGAAAAAGGATTCTTTTAATTTAAGCTTCATTTGCGAAAGCAGATGGAACGGGAATGGACTCACCAAGTTGTCAACGGGTGAGTCAGTGATCTACTCCGATCACCCAGAGCATAAACCTGAAAGAAAAAACCTCTTTTACCTACCGACCTGGGAAGCATCGTTTCAAGTACAGGCGGACGGAACTAATGAGGATATCAAAGCAAGAATCGGAAAAGCAAGACAAGCTTTCACTACTCTCAAGTCTGTGTGCAGGAGGTCAACAGCCCTACTCAGCATCAAAACGAAGATAAGATCCAGATTTTCAACTCTAATGTGAAGTCAGTCAGTGCTACTATATGGATCAGAGACTTGGCCAGCGCGTCATAAAGAGCACCTCAAACAAACTACACACCTCCATTAACAGTTGTCTTCGCTCAATACCACTCAAGATCAGATGGCCGGCCAGAAGAGATCGGCAGCAGAGAGGGATCTCTGGCAATGAGCGAACCAACTCATCAGGAACCGATTGTGAAACAAATAGGCAGGCAGGAATAAATGGAGATGGATTGGCTGGCCATACTCTGAGGAAACAAACCATCCAGTGAGTGACATCACTAGACAAGCCATTGCTCGAGTGGAACCCGACTGTATTGGAAGCGGCGAGTTGGTGGTCAGTTCGAGGTTGGGTGACTTGGAGGCGGTGATGTGAAGAGGAGATGAAAGTGTGTGTGGGCAGACTTGGAGCCAGGCGAAGACTCTATCAGAGAACCGGATGCAATGGAGACGCACGGCTGAAGGCCTATGTTCCTCTAGGAATTAAAGGAAACAATAATAATATTAGCTATATTTCCAAATCTTGAAAAATTACTCATGAAGATATTAGAAAGAAGAGAACAAGAAGCTCAACAAAGATATATTTTCTGAGATTTATTTCTCAGAAGCTGTACAGTTGTTTTTTTTTCCACATACGTCTACATAGTCACAGACGTGGAGCCATGTGTGAATGATGGTAGTCGACCGAGCACAATGAAGACCTATTTGGTGAAGTTCTATGATCCAAACGGAATACATGGGATTGATTAATTAATCACACTGTTTTGTCTTACTCAAGAAGACCGAGCCAGGTTTTCATTCCTTTTTCTTTGAAACATTGTATCTCAAGTTCTATAATGTAACGAACGTTTCCTTTAGTTTAAACAAATCTCACTATCTCAGTAAATATTTTTAATACTAATGTTTCATTCGTATTCATATTCTTATCGTCTGCTTTCTTCATTATTTGACCATAATGGAAAATAGACAAACGGATTATATATATTAAATGCCTATTAATAGTAAAATTTAAAAAAATGGTGTATAGCCCAGACACATTTATTCTTTGTTTAATAATGTAATTGTAAAAAACACTCTGTTCGGCTCTTTGTGTTCTCCACTTATATAGACCTAATTATTAGCCAGTGTATTATGATGTTTTTGTGTAACAACTCGATACTTTGATGCAAAAGAAAAAGACACACAAAAAATCATAATAGGCAGTAAGTAATGGAAAGTAAGAGAAAGGCAGCTTTGTACCAACAAAAATCCAGCGGTATTTATTAGTCAAGACTTATCTGATTCTAATAAATACACTTAGAAATTTAATGGAATCGCCTTCTAATAGTATCGGCTTATCTTCTTTTATTGAAGAAGGATTATATAATTTCATCACAGAAGAAAATCGTATTTAAGAAAGAAAAAAACTGAATTAAATACAGTAGGAGAAAAAGATTCATGAATAATTTTCAAAATAATATATATAATAATATAAAACCATTTAGATTTGAAATTTGTAGATGTCTTTTTTTAAATACAATGAAAAAGAAGACTGATGATAAGAAACCGGGTGAATGAAAAACGCATTTGTCGGTAATTTTTGTTATTCTGTTGTTATATAATTTCCATATTGTCATAAGTCTTTTTTACAGTGATTTGATTGCTTTTTTTAAAACTGGAATTGAGTATAACTCGAAATAGTCCGAAGAAAGACTATGACATTATATTACGCAGGATGTTAAAGGTTGTCAGCAGGGTAAGCAACGTGCCACTTAACTAGCTTGTTAATATTCTGGTTGACAGGCATATGGACTCGTGTGAAAAATGGGCCAAATCCATTTTATCTAACTCACAACACCCTCTTCACTCACAACTCTCCCCTTGCATCTATCTCATCAGGCAAAACCAGAGGCCTATATAGAAAACTATATGCTCGCACCAGCAAGTATAAAAACTCAACCATACCCTACTTGGCTCGTGTTTTGTGTGATAAAGAAAGCATTAGGCGTGGCACCTATAATTCGTTAAATAGTCAGTAGTACAACTGGATCTCGTCTTTCCAACCCACACCATCAATAGGTACAACATTTTCTTTCTTTCTTTTCCTTTTCTCTGTCTTCTTTTTCCGTTATGTGCTGCTTTGTCTCTTTCTCTCGCTTACGCCTGTTAATAAGACAGCTCCCACTTTTCTAACACCTTCAAACACTGTTTCAGCTTTACCTTTGCTACTGATATGCCAATGTTTTGTTGTAATAATGGACTGTGGTTTCCTCAATCTATGTAGAATTCTATTTATTGATAATGTACTAACTGGATGCAATACTGTAGTAAAAAAAATGCTGAGAATTCCATTCTGTATCACAAGTACTGTTTTGGAATAAAGCAAATTATTATTATTTTTGTAATTCTGTTATATAATCTCCATATTATCATGTCTTTTTTACAGTGATTTGATTGTTTTTAAAACCGGAATTGAGCATAACTCGAAATGGCCATTTCTAGCTGTTTTCTACCCTCATACTGAGTTGGTTTTGACGACTGTCAACTAGTCTGAATTCCCTCCTGAGATGAACTTCCCAATCGTCACACTTGGATACACTTGACTTGTAACTATATGTCTGACGGTTCGATTTCATCTCTTTATTGTTGTGTAGCATCCCTTAACAGTCTGTTTATGATATGCAGAATCCATCTCCATTTTGATCTGTACATTTCATGGAGAAGATTTGTGGTTGTGTTCTCTGAGCTGGATGGACGTCTTCCAAAAAAGTGGATATCCACAAAATACCCCTAAGCCAACCTATCAGACCGAAAGCCCCCAAGGAAAACACAAAGAAAGTTGCCCCGCCATATATAAAGGATATATCAGAAATCACTGCAAGACTCTTCAAACCTTTAGGAATTGACTTCGTACGCAAACCAACAAAGTCACTTCACTCAGTTGGCTCTATGTCAACCAAAAGACTCAAAAACGAAAGAAGATAAAACCAACATCATCCACAAAATAAATTATAACAAATGCGAAAAACACTACATTGGTCAAAGTGGACGTCCCCTTCGTCTTCGTATCCACGAACACACATACAGACAACCACGAGCATCAATTAAATTGGGACAATGTTCAAATATAAGACAGAGGAAACGTCAAGAATGCTAGAGAATGTGAATCATCAATCAATAGACACATAGAGATCGACAAAATTTATCAACCGATAAGAAAGAAACCTCACACACAAACGGTCAAAGTTCAAGTCAAAGAAACAATCAGTTCCAATACAAGTGACCTAAAAGGTGTGAAAACACACAAAAACAACTAATCACGTCCAAGATCGCCAGGAGAGATGATTAATAAACTCGTGGAGAAATCTGAAAGCCCACTTCAATGAATGGAAGTATGCGCTGAAGATGTTGCCTAGTGGGGTGATGAAAGCTTCGTAAATTAATTATCCAACTCAGAGAACACAACCACATCCAGATTTGTACATTTGCTGGGCAAACGTTTACTGGCTTAATAGCCTTGAGATTTCGCTGTTGTGCATCCTTTCTAGTCTGCCATATGATCTTTAGTATTGAGAGAAGAGAGTGTTTGTTGACGAAAATATTTTCAGTGGCCTGACGGAAATGTTTCTGATGATGCTGCCTATCTCCTAGACTTTATAAGTTTACTGACCAGAGGGGAGCAATGGCACGAGGTCGGCTTTTGAGATTCAGATTGTGTTTGTTTTGCTAAGTATTGTGGATGTGAGTACTGATTTCAGATTAAGAACTACGATGTGGCATTTTATTGATTTATTTTATTTATTTTTTGTGCCGCTTGTAAATGAAACTTTATCACTTGTACATTCTAAGTACATATCAAAAGTAATTGTAATAATGCCAATTTCTGAGTCATTACTGTGCGGTAATCAGTGTTCCCTGAATTTATGTCTTTGCCCTGATCTGAAAGTAATGAAGATGGAACAATGAGGTTGAAGTTGTATGACTGCAGGTTGAAAAGTGCCCTGTGAGAAATAGGAAAGGACAGTCGTATAATTGGGAGCAAGCCAACCAGGAACCAACTGTACAACAAATATTCAGGAAGAGATGGTTGTGAATCGGCCACACTCTGAGAAAACCATCATGTGACAACACACGCCAGGCCATCGCCGAAGTGGGACCTGAATGGGCAGTGACGAGTTGACCGTCATTGTTCAGGTGACATGGAGGAGATCCTGCGAAGAGGAGACGAAAGCATGTGGGTAGACGTGGAGTCAGGTGATGAAAACGTGGCAGTGGACCGGACGCAATGGAGACGTACAGTTGAAACCCTAAGTTCCTTTAGGAATACAAGGAAACAATGATAATAATTGAAAAGAAGATGGAACATAATGCGTCCGTAAATGTTTGCGTCAATAATACCTTGTTAGATTCCTAGTCTCTCTCTGTCTATTGGCGGTTTCTTAATTCCATAGAAGAGAGAAGACCGGACAACAGGTCACCAAACCTACCATGCTAGAACTCACGACATCTTTACTGGAATTCCGAAGCATAGAAGAAATAGTCCTATTCTGCGAAAACTAAGGTGAACTAGAATACTATTCATTCTTTTATGTGAGCTGACAATTTTGTCTCTGAGTGAGTTTATTGGTTCAAATGTAACTTTAACTGTTGGTATCAGTCAACCACTTACTGAGGTGCAGTCCACCTGGTCGGAGTCTTCGGGATACTAAGCACCAGTTACTAGTGACTTTTGGTGATATGGCTTAGATTCGCTAAACCGTCATTTTCTCATTTATTACTATTATTTCTCCCTCACATTTCTGCTCATCACAGTTCTTGTGAATCTATTTTTCTCTCCGTTTTGTAGAACTTTAGGTGACGACATGAACTGCTGCACTTCTGTGCTAAGTTCTACGTCAGTCAGTATAAATAATGTCAGTTTTTAACGAAATCTACCTTAGAAGTGACTGTACACAGAGAATTAGGTGAATATCTAAATATATAAAAGCATATTTCTGTAACACACTGTATACTTCACATATGGAATACTTCAAATCTGAAAAAAATATAAAGTGTCTAAAAGTATTAAGTGGGTAGTTGAGTTACGTTTGTTTTTTTATTGCGCGCAAACAAGGGTGGAAACCATTTATGACTTCCGCAAAAATGTATACATAGATTTCATATTAATAAATACTCCCTTAAGCCTTATATCTTCTATTATAATCAACAATTTAACTTATTTAGTCTCTATTTCTGTCTGAATTTCTTTAATTTTTTTTTATCTCAGAGTAAGATAAGATAAGAGTAGCAAAGTTCTGAAAGAAATTAGATTATACTGAGTGATAACAATGCGAAGAAAAATATTGAATAGTAACTGATTTAGGGGAAAATAATGATGATAAAATCTGTTCAAATTAAATTTGTGGTATCTTTTTTCCTAAGTAGTAGAGTATTTTTTTTCCCAACGTAGATATTGAAAAAGGTGTCTGGTATTCAGGTGAAGGCTGTACGTTTGTCAGACTTAGTGTTCCGTTGATGCTTCCTAAAGTGAACAAGTCATTGTTTCCTGGTGATTTTCATTATATCCCAATAAGTAACTCGAACCCAGTACATGAGGTGGCTTTCCTAACCCAAGTAGTTCACTGGATAACACTTAAACGTTTATAGAAAGAGTGGTAATAGGTGCAAGTTCCGGTGGGAATAACATCGCTCACTGGTAAATGCCGGTACATCCAAATGACCACTCTCAAATAAGACGAGATGAGCATCTTGGATTCTACTATTACTAGTCAGCATCTACAAAATTATTATTATTGTTTCCTCAGGTTCCTAGTGGAACATAGGGCTTCAACTACACGTCTCAACCTCCTTCTGTCTTCTGCTGTACTTTTCACTTGCATCCATGTTAGTCCATACTGTTTCAGCTCCTCTTCACACGATCTACTCCATGTCACACTTCGACGTCCCACTCGCCGCTTCCCTTTCAAGTTCCACTCGAGAAATGGCCTGACGCGCGATGTCACCCAGCGGCGTCCTCAGAGAGTGTCAAATATATCTTCACTTTCTCCTGAATATTTGTTGGGCGATTGGTTCTTGTTTTGTTTGTTCCCATAGTTTCTTGTTGGTTCTTGTTCTTTCCGGCCATCTGATCTTCAGTATAGAACAAAGACAGCTGTTGAAAAAGGTCTGCAACAGGCTGTTGGAAATATTCTTTGTGACACACTGGCCAAGTTTGTGATCCATCCGTATAGAAGAACTGACTGACTTGACGTTTGTATTGAAAATCCGAATTTTGTTGATGCTGAGTTGAATGACAGCGGAAGATTTCCAGATTGGTTTCAGGTTGATGAATGTGTTTCTCGCCTTCCCGATTCTCGATTTGACATCCTCGTCCGTTTCACCTGCCTGTAGTTGAGACAATGCTCCCTAGATAATTGAATGAATTAACCTCTTTCAAATCCCTCCCGTTGATGGTGATTGGCGCTGGATGTTGCTGTTGTCGTTGTTGGTTGGTTGGTTGTTTTCATAATCCCTGTCTTGTCTACGTTCACTTGGAGTACTGTCTTTGCTGCTTCTTCGACCAGTTTGTCGGTTTTCGCTTGTAAGTCTTCGATTTTGTGTGACATCAAACATAAATCATCCGCGAAATCCAGGTTTTCCAGGTTCTTCACATCGGTCCAGGATATCCCTGTCTTCTCGTTTCCCACTGTCTGACGTATAATCCTGTCCACCACAATTAGGAATATCATTGGTGACGATAAACACCATTATCTGACTCCTGTGTATCTCCAAACGCCTCGCTGAATTTTCCCTTATGGATCATTTGACATGTTCTATTAAGTTTTTTAAATTCTTAAGTATTTTTTTTATCAAAGAATACTCCAAATATGTGATATACTATTAAATACATGAAGAGTAATATGAATAGAAGGCTTACTCCTATTTCATAAAAAAAGCCGCAGATGGGCACTGCCCCACAGAAACGTTTAATAAAGTTGATAAGGATTGAAAGAATTTGCTTAGTTTCCTTCACTCTTCTATTCTTGATAAAGCCAAGTGAGAAGGCATTTACAGGTGTGATAAAAGTACTTTATGCAGAATATAATTAAAGCTGACTGACAGCTTAGGTTTTCCTCCACCGATTCGAGACGTCTTTCATTACTTCAAATCACTGAATGCATAATTTTTGAAAATGTAATTGGTTCCAGTCTGCATTCCAAAAAGGATATGCGTCAAGTGGCAATTTACTAAAAAATACTGGAGATTCCCTACTCATCAAATGTCACTCTTTAAAAATTCGATTCCTAGGACATCTGTTTGCAAGGTGAACTAGTTATCACTTGGTTTTTTAGTTGTCAATTCGACTTTCAACCTGATGCAATTACCGGCATATTACTCCTGTTGTTTATTGTCTATCATGAGTAAATATTGTCACACTCAGCATAGTAGATTTCAATAATTAAATCCATCCTAAAGTTAGCCAGTAATAGGCAGCGGTTTATTATGAAGTTTCCCGCTGTGCAAATTCAAGATCATATGCATGCATAGTATGGAAGATCTTTCAGCAGCTGGCGGTCAGAAATATCTGAATTCTTTTGTGATTCAAACTTGTTGGACACTGTCTTCCAGTAGTCTTAACTGATAAATACAAAATATGAAATTTAAAATCGGTGGAACAGCGTTTAGTACGCTTGTCGACCATGCACACGGTCCAGGGTTCGACTCCACGTGGCGCACGCCTGGTATCAATGATCAGTCTGCTAAATTTGGGCTACCGATATCACATGCTGGAAATTTCATACCTGTACCAAACTACTGTGTGAAATCAAGCTATAATAAAATATAAAAAATAAAACAAAAATGTACAGGTCGGAAAAACAGAAAAGTGTACACTAAGCTGTTCTCTTCAAATGTGTGTGGTCTTTCCTAGCCCCTTAGAGTATTTAATTCCACCTAACTGAAGTCAAAGCTCTTTTAGGAGAATAAGTTAACGGAAAGACTAGCTATTAGTCCCGGCGACAGGGTAGAAAGCGGCAGATTCATGGATGCCTTGTTTACTTTACACTATCTTTGAAATACTTTTAAAAACAGAAATTATGAAATTTCTTCCTAAGCTTTTACTTATGCTGATTGAGTTATTTAGTCTTGCCTATATTCAACCATCAGAGGTTTATTTCAATTTCCAGAGGGCAAATCTATTTGGTTTTTTTCCTATCTTTGTTCCATTCAACTTTTGAATTCGTGACTAAAATTAGTCTATCAAAATTTAGATCTTTTATTGAAACTTTGTTTTTTAATAAAAGCGAAGTGGAAATCAATTTAACCGCAAAAATGTCTCCATCTTTGTTTTTCTCTGAATAGAGAAAGAAAATTCTGTTGACTATTTAATAAGATTATCAGGTAAAGTTGAATCAGTTACCTGTAGTTAACTGTCTTTCTGATTATTAGAATACTAAGAATTTAGGAGAGAGAAAAATGCACATGTTAGCAAATTTTTGCAACACCCTTGTATTTCCGTCTTCACTTCACCAAACTCTGATGATTATTAAATAAATAGAAGCTTCCCGGCAGCAAAACTCATAACAGTATACAACACCACTCCTTCCATGATCCACTCAAAACTGGATAAATACCCTGCTGATGTCACCTCCAACTGCGTTTATGAATCTGCGTGCACTTGCGGGAGCAAGTACATTGGAAGGACGGAAAGAAGGGCTTGTATCCAGTTTTCTGAACATAACCCCGTGCCTGAAAGGAAGCAAATATTCTTAGTGTGCAATTACCAGACATATTGTTGATACCGGACATCTCGTAGAGATTTCTTATTCCTTCAAAATATTAAATAGACAAAGGACAGCAAATTTACTACGATTTGCCGAAGCGATCGCAATCAAACGATTCACACCAACGAGACTTATGCATACAGAAAGAGAGTGTGATTAACCTCTCACTACCTTGGTAACTGAATTTTGATTTTGATTACAATAATTAGTCATCTAATTCAGTGATCTCAACTCATTGAACAAATCTTAATCTCATAAACTGCAACCGCCTTTGTTTTTTTGGAGTTGCTATGTGAACCTACTAGCTAACACTGTTTCTGTTAATCAATTTTTTCTGTTTTCTGTCTTACCTCTCCCCCCTCTTTTCAACTTTAAAAGTGCATAAATTGATAATGAAAACTTAAACTAAAAATTGTAATGCTTTCATTCTTTTTTGGATGTGTCAATTTTATCTCTTCTCTACTACCAGCAGTCAAACATTAAAGTATGTTATTATCATTTATATAACTATTGTAATTTTAGGTAGTTTGCAGCTGATGAGAACCTGCGAAATAGAATGATATCATTTTATACTGCAAATTTCGTCTTCCTTTCTTTATCGAAGATTATTATCCCCTTAAGATTCGAGAGCACATCTCTATTTCATTATGTTTTTTTTAAAGTCGTTGTATATCTGGCTTCATGGCTTTCCATAAACCGTCATCTGCTCCTTATAAAATTTTCTCCATGTCACCCTCGGGGTCACGAGTAAATCGTTTTTGTCATTCAGAGTTCTACTCGAGGGCCTGCCTGACACTCCGTACCACTCAATGGTCTCACCACTGTGTGTCCAATCCATTTACATTTCATTTGACATATTTGCTGCTGGTCCTTTTTTGGCCATAATACCTTCAGTATTCAGCTAGTGAAGGCATCTATTGATAAACGTCTGTAGTGACCTGTTCGGCGCACCAACCTCTGAACCATATTTAAAAATAGACTTAACATCGGTATTAAAATTATGAATTTTGTTCCTTATACTGAGTGCAGAAGGTTTACACACTAACTTCAGATTTATGAATATTTATATTGCCTTTGTGATGCTGTTTGACTTCTCCCATACCGACTTTAGTCAAAAGGATGCTGCTTAGGTGAGTGAAAGCAAAATGGATGCTAAAGATTGAAAAAAAACGGTAAAATACTGTTAGAATCATCACCAGGTAAGGAAATATCACGTAGAGCATATTAACCAAAAGGAATTAAAAACCCCTTTAACATTCTAAAAACAGAGTGAAATACTTTTTGATAGAACGACGTTTTTCTAAACTAAAAGGTTGAGAAGTAAAAAAAAATTGGTTACAGGATTTCATTATGAGCTGACATTGGTTAGAGAACCATTGGAAAACCTGGGAGTACTGGACAGCTGTTTCGTCATAGTTTATTACTCTTCAGCAGTACTCACCCACCGGGGCTCGAACCCAGGACCTTCTGGTTACAAGGTGAGCTAGCTCGTAGACCATTGAGCCACTGGTACCCGATCCAATGGTCCTTGAATTCTAACTTCTACCAATTCACGACATAGCGCGACCATTTCGCAATGTCTTCTGCGATGAGTTACTGCCTCATCTTTGACCTGCGGACTGATGAGGAGTCCCAAACTAGGACGAAACAGCTGTCCAGTACTCCCAGGTTTTCCAGTGGTTCTCTAATTGATTTCAGCTCATGATTAAATCCTCGAAACAATCAAACAAATAATCCCTACAAAACCAATACTTGAAAATATATAACAGAAATTGATCACTGTTCACTTCAGCGAACTAGTCTTATCATCAGAGTAAACGTATGTTGTTTTTGATTACAATTCATAAACCCAAGTTAAATTGAACAACATCCCAACTGGTATTATTTTTATCATTTAATTTTATTTGACAATGAGGAATGACTTCATACAGTAGAAGTATAATCGACTTACCATACATGTACCAGTTGAGATAATACGAATTCTGGCCTACTACTATTACTTTAACAAAACTATTTACTTTTGGAAATCGAAATGGCAGTTAAAAAAAGCAAACAATTGCACCTTTCTTTCATAGATAGAGAAAATGAACATTTCTGGGAATATACTAAGGAAGCATTTAAAACGCTTTATTTTACTTTAATATAAAGTCATTTTTGTTTAACAAATCTCTCAATCTGTCCTGAAAACTAATTATTCAATTCCTATTTCTGTCTATACTTTTATTTTCAGTTAAAAATATGATGGAAATCACTAAAGTAAAAGTTAAAAATAAGAAGGATTCCGGGGAGAGAAATCTGTCCTTGATTTCAATGATAGTGATATGTAGAATGTACTGTTAATCAACCATTTGTTATGTTAAAAAACATTTAGTTATATCTATGCAAACTAAAATTTGGGAATTAATCTCACGCTCACTAGTGACTGAGACTGAAGGGTAAAGCTGAATGGATCCACTAAGTTGGGTTTCAAGTAGAAATAATTCCCATTGGCTGCCGATAGCGATATCTGTATTGCCTACTGGGTGAAACTTATATTCGCTTATGATCAGATCCCTTTCCCGTAGCAGAGAGTGGTCACCAGTCTTCTTTCTTGTAAACTGGATCTACTGGGTTCAAAACCGGATGCCTGGGACGAAAGAGCTGTCCAGTACTCAGTGGTCTCCAGTGGTTTTCTAACAAACGTCAGTTCATTATCTAGGTTCAGACCGATACAACACTTAAATATGTTATTAAAAAGGCAATTGAAGCGAAGAAAATTTTCTTTTCGACGAAGTCATCATCTAGGCTGTACATTCGTGTATTTATACAAAATGGATGGGAAAGTTCCAGAATAATTTCTGGTCAAGGGTCAAATTAGTAAAAATTACAATTAGGAATTAGAATGCCAAAATAAACAGGGGGATGGGTAAAACTCAAACAAAGTAGCATAATAACTAAGAAAATTGACATTGTGCAATTGGGGTTAGAAATGTAAAAATAACAAAATATACAGGATGTTTGGATAAGAAACTAGTGTGATGAATAATTGTTTATGCAATCAGAGATTAAATATGTAGAAATAGTAAAATAACAAAATAAACAGGAAGTGTGAATATGAAAATATGGTAGTGTAGACAGGGATTAAGAAAAACTCAAAATAACATGAATAAACAGGAAGTTTAGATAAGAAAGGCGATGAGATCGTCATCACCAAAAAAATTTACCTGTTTATAATGGCCATGGCAGGGACAGGGGCTGGACGTATTTCTTCTGAATACAAAGCCTAGATGATGACTTGGTTGAAAAGAAAATTTTCTTCGCTGCAGTTGCCTTTTTAATAACTCCAACGACCCAATATTTATATTCCGTGAATTAAATGTGTGTTTCATATCCTTTTAGACACTTCAAATAGACAGTATTTAGGTACTGGTATGAGTTTCAAAAAGAATATGAAAGATTTATTTGAAAAGAGCAATTTAAGGTTCCTGACTTAAAAGCGACACAATGATGTACTAAATTAACTCATGTTTATCCTAGCCTTAAGCAGAGTTAAACACTAAACGACTCATACGTTGAAAGTAGTTGGATCCGGCTTATATCCTGTGAATCTGGTGACATATGAATTTTCAGAAGGCAGTGAATAAATTTCTTTCGCTAGCTGTTTTGTTTGTTATTTATAGAAAAAAAAGCGATTATGGAATTATAAATGGAGTCTGTGATGTTGACGTTTAGCTCCTTTTTCAATTGACTATTATCATTCTCTTGGGTTTCAAGGGGAATATAAGCCTTCAGCAGAACACCTTCATTTCATCCTCTTCTCTGCAGTCCTCTTTAGCTTGATCTACCATTGTTCATAAGCTTTCATGTCCTCGCCAAACGATCTCCTCTATTTAACCCTTGGAGTACTCGTTGTTCCCCATTCGTCTTCCCCTCGAGGTTATGCCTGGCACGCAATTTCATTGGTTGGTCTTCTCTGCATAAGTGTCTGAGGATATTTAGGTGTCATTATGAATTTCAGTAGTTTGAAAAATCATATAAAAGATTTATAGGCAAAAAATAATTTACGCTTAAGGATCCTGACTTAAAAATTAACTGCAAAATAATTAACTAAATTAATTTTAAAATTTTGGTTGGCAGGGAGTTGGTTGGTTATAGTCATGCTCACCCTCTGATATTAGTAACGGAACCGCTGGAAGTACTAGACAGCTGTTTCGGCCCAGTTTATAACTCTTCGTCGGTACATATCCATAGCTCCACTGCGGGTCACACCGACGATCTCCATCCAGGCTCGCTCATAGGCCTTTCAGCCACTGAGAAACTATCCATTGACACATAAATTCTCACTTATCACACCTGGCAATATGTTGCATTCCCAGTGGACGACGTCACAGGTGTTCAACTGTTCTCTTAGCTGACTTGGTGAACCACGTTAGTCAAAATTTCACACTATAAGACGTTAGTTAACTTCGCATGCAGGGCCAATCTCTATTATGTCCTATAACGAGGTCTTAGGTTTGAACCTCAGTGGGTGTGTACTACTGAAGAATCCCAATCTAGAACGAAACAGCTGTCCGGTAATCCGTGGTTTTTCAGTAGTTCTTTGATCAATATCACGTCGTTATCAAGCCTGGAGTCGAAATAACTTATATACGTTATAGTCATAAGCAGAATGATTGATATTTTAAAAACAATTTTGTCCCAGTTAACTCCTCTGAAATTGATTACATCTAAAGTGTCCGACGATGCTGAAGTAGTTCCTTTTTTTACTTTTTTAAGTAAACGAAAGAAGTAGCATCGGGATTACAGTGGAAGTTTGTTACTTTGACAACTTGCTCATTGTTAAAATGACGTGGTATTATTTTAAGCCTTCATGATCTTTTGTTTGACTCCACTCATATGTTGGAGGGGATACGATGTCACCTCTTTGACTGACAAATTATTCAGCCTGTTAGATGAGTGTATGTAGATACAAACAGAGTAAAATTCAATAAAACTCTGTAGGCGTATTCTTCCCTAACGACTATATTGAATTGTGTACTTTAAGTAGGTTCGACAAAAAGCATTTTGCAGCATATACAAATTAGATGGTCACCAGGGGACATTTGACCAGGGATTTATACCTGCTGAGATTAATCAGTTAGGATTATCCTAAAACAAAAAGGAATATTTGTGCCATCCAAGATTCAGAAGTACATCTAAGGCTTCCTACCTCTTGCCTCTGACAGCTAGGTGACCACATCTTAAACCTGACTGATAGAATATTCTGTTTCTTGAAAGAATAGCACCTTCCATATATTCGAAGAAGTTGTCAGCCTCGCGCCCAACCTTCCCCATTTTACCGAACTTACTGCCGACTGAGTGAGTTTTAGGAGTTCTTTGGTTGCGGATCGAACCCTGAAACACATGCGCAGTTGACCAGCATTCTATCACAAACCACTGACGTACTGATATATTTGACAGATAGAGTAGAATTCAAACCCGTGATCCACTGCCTGAACTTGGCAGTAAGAATTCTCTAATCATGGAAATCTTCTCAACACTGCGAGTATTTGAAGAGAATTCTCAAATTCATACATTGACTTCGTTTTTGAAAGCCTTGCAAAGTTTGTGTGCAAATTAAAATCTCACTACATCATTGTGTTAATGATTAAGAATTTCAAGTGTTGGTTTGTAGGGATCTGATTGGTTACAGGATTTTCATCATGAGCTGACATTAGTCAGAGGACCATTGGAAAACCTGGGAGTAATGGACAGCTGCTTCGTCCTAGTTTGGGAGTCTTCATCAGTACGCACCCCCGGGATTAAGAACTTCTTTAGCTGTACTACTACCACCATAGATCTAAATACATTTAACAACACTGTCTTCAAGAAAAAAAACAAATTTTACTCAAATTAGAATAGAAAGAGAAAGAAACAAGAGATATTTCTGAACCTAGTTAGGCAGTAAAGTCCATACCACCGGACTGCATCGTGTTGTAATTACCAATGCCTACGTGTATGTATGTGTTTGTGAACGCAGTATGAACACGAAGGTGTATTCACCTTATGTAATTTATGATTGATGTACCATATTCACCTCAAATGATACTTAAATTGAATATCATCTTCTAATCTTTATTCATCAGACAAGTAAGTATATTGGAAACTTGTCATACGCTTGAGGTGAAACCTGTTTTTTCTAAAACAAATCATGTATAAATAAATACTTGAATCATGTCAGAAAAAAATGGCTAACTAGTCAGAAAATTAGCCTGAAAGACAAAAAGCCATAAATATGCATTAGAAAATATCACATATATATATAATTTTCAAGCATAGTTTGAATGTTAAATAAATTAAAATTATACAGAGTGTGATTGTGAGTTAAATAATAAAGAAGCTAAACGATTTCTTTCATTTTCTTCTCAAAAATCCTGAAATCCTAAAATTTTAACAAGAACTGGTCCAACAATAAGTACATTCTAGGATTATTGTTTTATTGGCGGTAACCAGAATTAGATAGAGTTCAAGAACTCCTGATTTGGTTATATTTGGAATTAAACGGCTGTCTCCAGCATCATCGCAATGAAATTATTCTGTTTCTAGTTTGGTATTTCAATAGATGTATACCCCTTCCAGATTTCAGCAGGAACACTATGAATGAGCGAGTAACAGGTATAAAAACAGCTGATTTGTTCCGAGTTCTACGAGTGAAACAAACCAGTTAAAACTAAACTAGCTTAATTTTCAGACATCGTTGAAATAAGAATAGTAACATTGATATAAGAATAAAACTTGTGCACTGTGGTAGAGTGTAATTCCATTATGGGTAAATTTTATTTTTATAGAGTCTCACAGTGTTATACAGTAATATTTACTGATGACCACGTTTCGAGCACAATTTATTACTGCTCATAATCATGTCAAGGTAATCACATAACTTCCTAAATTCATTTATATAGTTCCGTTGTTTTTCACTTGATTTTCACTTGAATTGATTGGTAGTATTATTTTCCATATTTCGGGTGTGAGTGATGAATCATTCCTATTGCATGTGTCGGGTGTAGATTCGATGAACAAGGATTCAGTAATCAACCTTTCTCTATCTCCACCTACCTAGATTACTTTTTAGAATTTTAGCCCTCTCCCACCCTATTGTGTGATTGTGTGTTAATGCATGCATTGCAATTGCCGAGCTTTTTTCTAAATTACTTATCTTCTCGAGGTCAACCATTCTTACCTTAGCTAAATTCTTATGTTCTGACAATCTGACTACCCCTGACCTACTAGTTTGACCTATGTAGTTGACCTCACTCACAGTCATTGCAAGGTATTTTGTAAATTACATTATTTTGTCTAATTGGGTCAACCGACAAGGTCCTTCAACCTACAGAGCTTGTCCTACCTGAGTGAGTTTGTAGGTTTAAATGCCACCTTAATTCCTGCTTTATTTAGAATCCTACGTAGGGTCTCAGATGTCCGGTAAGAGTCGATGTGCAAAAAGATTCCGGGCATCTAGGCCGACCTTATACATGGTCCGGGGTCCGATCCCCGGCCGACGAACTCCGACACCTCGCTAACCCAGAAATAACGCTGGTGAAGAGGTAGGTTGGGCATGAGGCTAGCAACCCCATCCTGTAAAATAAGCACTGCTACAGAAACTTCAAGTCACTAGCTTGAAGCCCTATATTCCACTGGGGAACGTGAAGGAAATAAAAAAATATCTAGGCCAAATGAAATCAGGTAAACGATATGACGTTCAGCGAAGAGTTACTGTTTTTTTCAGCGAAATCATTCTCAAGCGGAGTATTTGCATTCATATAATAAATAAATTTTTTGGGCAACGAAAGGAATATTTTTAACGATGAGATGTGCCGCCAGAATAGTAAATTTGGACAACAAATTACGTAGAATATAGAAAGCGTTATTCAGGCGGAAACTGAAATGAAATTAAATAAGTAAGTTAAATGACGCAGTATAACTCATGAGAGTGACTACAATTCAACTAAAATTGGACGAAAGTTGATTAACAGTGCTAATAAGGCGTAGAAATTATATATAGGGGGTGAGACAAGAAAACACTACAATTGAAAACAATAAACAAAAATTACATATCCAGTGTTAAAGATAGGTCAGGTCTATCGTACCTACAATGACTGAACAAACTTCCTTTGTATGTAGAATTCAGGATTTATCACTTGAATTGTCATCGCTACTGCGATTTGAAGAAATTTGATTAATACTCTTTTGGAAAGATTCCAGCTCCTTTTTTAGACTCGATGTAGCCACTTTTGTCAAGTATGCTGATGACCTCTCTGTCTCTATGCCTGTCAACTCTCAGTCAGATTGTTCCAAATTAAATAACTTCCTCTCGGAAATTAGTCAGTGGTCCTCTTCAAACGGTCTTAAGCTGAATCCGTCTAAATGTCAGGTAGTAAATCTCACTTTCAGACGAAAACGTGACCTACAACAACTAGCCAACTCACATGGTCCCACTATCATTGACGGCATAGAGGTCGACATTACATCTAATGTCAAGTACCTTGAACTGAGTATTTCCTCCGATCTTTCCTGGTCCTCTCACATCTTGCTAGTTACTAGAGAGATGTTTCGCTTAACATTCTACGTTAGGAAGTTAAGGCAGTCTGGTATAAAGCAGTCTTTGCTTTCTCAGTTTGTCAATTCTTGTTTTCTCACCATTCCCCTTTACTGCTCCCCAGTTATCTTTCCTGGACTACTTAAGAAAGATTTTGCTTTGCTGCGTGGGGCACTAAAAGCTGTTAGTAGGGCAAGTGGGATTTCGTTAAACCAACTGGTTAACACTATTGTGGATAGACATATAATGTCATGTAAGAAACCAGCGAATACTATACTGTCAGACCCCAAGCATCCTCTGTATATGCAGCTCTCTCCTTGCATCTCATCTGGTAGAACTAGAAGCAACTAAAGGAGACAATATACTAGGACTACCAAGTACAAAACTCCACAATACCTTATCTGGCACAGCTGTTATGTGATGAGAAATCCGTTAGGTATGACACGATCAACTTACTGCGGCAATCTAACAAATAGTTCCCATTAGCTGTTGTTCTCCTTTCTTTGTTACTATTATATTGTTGCTCACATATTCTATTACACACTAATTTTATATTTCATATCCTGTGATACATTGTTTAAAATGTGAATGCAATGCAGTTCTTTTTTATTTCTTTTATTTATCCTTTTTTCCTTTTGTTGTTGTTGCTTTTTATTTTTAATATCTTATAAAATTTATGAGGTAATTAGATGCAATATTGTAATGCACGCTGAAAATTCCATACCTGTACCACAAATACTGTTTGGAATAAAGCTGTTATTATAATTATAAGGTGTTCCACTATACGGATGCTGTGAGACCTTTTATCCTCCTTTATAAAACTATGAGGATAAGTGTTCTGTGGTACATCTGGATAGCGAAAGCTGAATGCGGCCGGCACACCGAGCTCCATAGTGTCTACCCAATAAACACATCAAACGTTATGTAATTTTCTTTATCGAAAATTTTACATTTCGAACTACACAGTTTTGAAAAAATTCCTTGAGTTGGTAATTTTTGAGTTCTTACTGAATTTACACCGCTAAATTAATTTAAAGTTTCAATGAAAAAGTTCATTATTCTTATCTTTAATATAGTCAGCAGCAAAGACGTGATAAAACTTAATTGCTTTTATAGAAAGTGCAGTGCTTATGCCCGTGAACTGCCTATAATTAGTATTGCTTCCTTGAGTTCCGAGTGAAAAATTGTTCTTCAGCAACTTATCTCCACTTTGTCCTATCTTCTGCCGTCCTCTTCAACTGTGTCTATGATTGACCATCATCTCTCATCTTCTCCCCCAACTCACACTATCTCCTTCATGGCACCCTCTTACTGACAACCAACTCGTCGATTCTCATTAGGATTCCATTCTGGTGATGGCTTGGCGTGCGATATCATTCGACGGCCTACGCAACCTACACTTTATCCATCTCCACTTTCTACTACATATTTGTTGAGCAATCAGCTAATGGTTATTAATTTTCTCTGATCGGCCATTTGATCCTCAGTATGGATGGAGTGAAGGCAGCAATTGATAAGATTGAATTGTCCAATCAAAATCAAATTTATCTACGAGACCACAGAAACAATCAGTAACACACGAAAATCTACCCTTGTCTGCATTTAACGTAGACAATCCTTTCTTCAGTAATTCCACTTTCTTTCATGTAATGCCTAAGTGAAGAAATATCTATTGAAGTAAAAGTGGTAGTTTGAACCGAGATGGTTATTTTTTTTAAAAAAAGGTTCTTCAATACAGAATTTCTCCAGGTCTGTGTTGTATATTTTGCTGCTCATTTGTCCCATACTCACACTTTGCATGTAACTATACAAAAATTTGGGAGGCGCAATTGATTTCTCACTACTGAGTCACAATTTCTAATTCTTTCAGACTAGCCTTAGGTAACATAGCAGTATATGTCAAATGCCATCTCACAATAATTGTAGCTAATACAACAGAACACAGATTCATAATTCACGTAATTTATGTATATTCAACGTTCATGATAACCCACATTTCGCTGCTTATCTGCAAATTCTCTTCTCTGATATTTTATATATTCAAGTCAGTAAATCGCAAAGTCGGGCACTGTTCCAGTGACTTTCTCACCTTACCCAAATGCCCACTGGCTTGCAAGCATTAAAAAATTTATTTAATAACAGGGTGAAAAAAATACGATGACTTATAACAGTCACACGACTCCAAAAATGTCGTACCTGATGCATGGAAAGACATTAAAATTGTCCCTGTCCCTAAACCTGGAAATAGCAAGAACGTAAAGTTCAAACCCATTGCCATCACTTCCCCTTATGGAACAACTAGTACTTCTTAAACCCTCCCTTTAAAACCTTGATGACCCCAAACAATTTGCCTATGGACAGGGTAGGAGCACTTTAGACGCTGCAGCCGTCTTACACAACAACATCGTCTCATCATTAGATAAAGGTGCCAAATACGTCCGCTGCACGTTTCTCGACTTCACTTCTGCTTTCGACTCTGAACCTAGATGTCTCCTGCTAAATAAGCTCTCTTTGACAAAAACTGAGATCTGGGTCACTAACTGGCTGCATTCCTACTTCTCTAACAGAATGCAGTACACTGTATACAAAGGTAAATCACCCTCTGCTGCGCTCACGGAAGCTGGTGTCCCAAAAGGTGCTGCACTCTCCCCACTTCTCTTTTCTTTCTTTCTACATGACTTACCATCTTCAAATGACATAAATTCTGTCAAATATGCTGACGACCTGACAGTATCTTTGCCTGTCAAATGTCAAAATGACTGCTCCAAACTAAATGGCTTTTTATCGGAAATCGGTCAGTGGTCCAAGGAAAACGGTCTTACCTTAAATCCCTCTAAATGTCAAACAGTCAATGTCACCTTTAGGCATAAATCTGACCTAAACAAACTGGTTAGCAATCACGAGGGGTGCAAAATAGATGGCACTGCAATAGAAACAAAGTCGGAAATTAAATACCTAGGCGTCATTCTATCTGGTGATCTCTCCTGGTCGTCTCATATCTTGGCGATTTCTAAGAAAATATTCCGTCTTACATTCTACATTAAGAAGTTAAAACATTCTGCTATAACCCAACCCTTACTCCTACAATTCGTTAACTCTCGCATTCTGCCTATTATTCTCTATTGTTCCCCCTTAGTTTTTCACGGGCTACTGAAGAAAGACTATAACATCATATTACGCAGGATGTTAAAGGTTGTCAGCAGGGTAAGCAACGTGCCAATTAACCAGCTTGTTAATATTCTGGTCGACAGGCACATGGACTCATGTGAAAAATGGGTCAAATCCATTTTATCTAACTCACACCACCCTCTTCACTCACAACTCTCCCCTTGCATCTATCTCATCAGGCAAAACCAGAAGCCTATATAGAAAACTATATGCTCGCATCAGCAAGTACAAAAACTCAACCATACCCTACTTAGCTCGTGTTCTGTGTGATAAAGAAAGCATTAGGCGTGACACCTATAATTCATTAAATAGTCAGTAGAACAACTGGACCTCGTCTTTTCAACTCATATCATTTATAGGTACAACATTTTCTTTCTTTCTTTTCCTTTTCTCTCTCTTTTTTTCTTTTTTTCGTTATATGCTGCTTTGTTTCTTTCTCTCGCTCACGCCAATAAATATGACAGTACCTACATTTCTATCACCTTGAAACACTGTTCAACTTTGTCTTTGCTACTGACATGCCAATGTGTTGTTGTAATAATGAACTGAGATTTCCTTAATCTATGTAGAATTCTATTTATTGTTAATGTACCAAGTGGATGCACTACTGTAGTAAAAATGCTGAGAATTCCATTCTGTATCACAAGTACTGTTTATGGAATAAAGCAAATTATTATTATTATTTGACAGAATTACGTTTCAGAGGGAAAATGGAATAACATTTCTTTGTTTAGCTTATAATTTATTTAACTTATGAGAATGATAGTTTCTTGAATGCGTTTCATTCTTCCTGGGAATCTATTATCTTAATATTTATACATTACTGCATATATATTATTGAATTTGTACTTAAATAAATACAGAATCGGATTTACAAATTTCCTGTCATACAGATAATCATATTTATCAAACATGATTAATTGTTTAGCCGAGAAATTTATTTTTACCCACGGATAACGCATTTGATTATTTTTGTAACCTTCAGACAAGTGAAGAAACAGCAAAATTAAGGGAATATACGGTTATATTTTTCGAAAGTGCCTAACGGGATTGCTGACGAGTATATTTTAGACTGTAGCGCAATTCAATACTTGTGCGTCGGTGGCATAGTGGTTAGGATGTTCGCCGACCATGAACATGGTCCGGGTTTCGATTCCCGGCCGACGCACTTGGGCACTGTGGTAGTAAGTAATTCCATATTAGTTTTATTTTATCAGATGTATCACACAGTGAAACAGTATTATTTACTGGATGACACAGTTTCGAACAAAAATTATTGTTCATAATCATATCAATTATAATCACACAACTTCGAAACTTGAGGTTTATAGTTTTCTTTGTTCTCTCCTATTTGTCGTGGGGGTGGTAGAATTTTCCAGATATCTGGGTGGACAGGTGTTGAATCATTCCTATTACATGTATTTGCAGTTGATTCGATAAACGAAGCTTCTGTTATCAATCTCTCACTCTATCCTGTGACATTAGATTCTAAAACTGTCTGTCATCCTATCCCATCCTATTGTATGGTTGTGTGTAACTGCATTTAGTGCTATAGCTGAACTATTCTCTAGATTTCTTATCTTATTTGGATCAACCAATCTAGATTTTGCTAAGTTTTTATGTTCGACTAGTCTGACTGCCCCTGTTCTACTAGTTTGACCTATGTATTTGACATGATAATCATTCAGACAGGGTATCTGGTAAACTTAATTGTTTTGTTTTAAAGGCTCTACAGGATTGATCCTTTAACCGACAAAGCTTGTTTCTAATTGAGTTTGTGGTTGGTTTGAATGCCAGCCATTTTTATTCCTGCCTTGTTAACAATTCTGCGTGAGGTTTCCGAAATTCTTTCCTTGTATGGAATTCCTACTGATGATTTAGATTCCTTATTGTTGGTGTCGTCATTAATATTATTATTATTACCATTATTATTGTCATTATTACTGCTATTATCACTATCGCTACTATCATTATTTATTTTATTTTTAAGTTTCCTTACATATTTCCTTACTATTTTATCCGGGTAATTATTAAGTTTCAAAGCTTCTTTTTTGTGTATCAGTTCCTGTTTCAGATTTTCTTTGGTACTACTTAGTTTTTGTGCTCTGTCACTTAAACATTTCACCAATCCTATTTTTACTGACATAGGATGGGACGATCGGAAGTCTAAATATCTGTTTGAGTGTGTGAGCTTCCTGTAAACACTAGTGTTTAACTTCCCATCTTCTTTCCTTTTTACGTTGCAATCTAACATTGGGAGCTTCCCTTTCTGATTTTCAAATTCATAAGTGAACTGAATTTCTTCAACCTTCGAGTTGACGTGTTCAAAAAACCTGTCTGTATCTTGTGTTCTAAGTACAGTGAATGTGTCATCTACATACCTCCACCATACTTTTGGGGTGAGGGTGAACGTTTCAATCACTACGCGTTCCCACTTATCCATGAATATATCTGCTACAGCTGGGGAGAGATGGATAACAGAATCTCTGTCTATCGAATCAACTGAAGAGAGTACGTGTGATAGGAATGATTCATCACCTGTCCCCGATATCTGGAAATTCTACTACCTCTACGACAAATAGGAGAGAACAAAGAAAACTATAAACCTCAAGTTTTGAAGTTGTGTGATTATAATTGATGGAATGATTATGAACAATAAATTTAGTTGGAAACTGTGTCATCCAGTAAATAATACTGTTCCACTGACTGTGTGATACATCTAATAAACAAACTAATATGGAATTATAGTTTTGGCGTTTATTGGCATTATTCCTTTGGCTTTTGGGTGGAATATACGGCTACGACAGAGCATCTCATTGTCACTATAACGGTAGACGACAAGAGACCTGATAATGGAATGCTTATTAGCAAATTGCTATAGATGTATAGGGAATTTACGTAAAAAAGTTGTCATTCGCACAGATTTACCGTCTTGTGCTACTTCTGCACTTCGTATTCTGTTTCTTTTCACGTCTCCCATGTTTCTCTGCAACACTGGATGATTTGATCACTTTTACGTGGAATCTACCTCTACACTGTTTGAAAAATTTGGTACTGATGAATGGACCATTATATGCTGCAGATAAATCTTGCTAGTGGCGCACACCACACCACACTGTTCCCTGCAAATCCTTGTACGCTTGCATCATAATTGTCCATAAGCTCTCGCGATTTACTCTATGTATTCAATGAACCTCAGGACAACTCATCGTCTCCCACTCGGAATCCACTTGAGAGTGAGGCTGGTGTGTGGTGTCACTCAGTGATCCCTTCAGGTTTTGTCCATTCAATCTCCACCTCCTCAGATATATTTGTCAAGCAATAGGTTATTGGTTGGTAGGTCACTAAAGCTCCTTGTTGCTTTTTTTTCCATACAGCCACCTGTTATTCAGTGTGAAGCGAAGGCATCTGTTGATAGAAGTTTGAAGCCTGTTGGGGATGATTCGATATAAGTGTTGAAAATCCGAACCATGTTCTTTTTCCTAAGTGCAGCGGATTCTTGCGCTGATTTCAGAGTAGTGAAAGCCAGTGTTGCCTTTCTGATCCTGCGTTTGACATCTGTTTCCATGTTGACTGCCTCTAGTTTGAATTACGCTGCCTAGATAAGTGAAAGAAATCACTTTTTTTTTCAAGTTTTTACCTCGGTCGGAGATGGGTGCTCGTTGCTGCTTCCAGTTAAGTAACTTCATCACATCTGTCTTCTTATTGCTCACGCGAAATATTCTACTCTGCTTCTCATGCCAACAAATTGGTTTTCACCCGAAAATCTTTGACTTTGTGTGTGCGACTGGTACTGGATTCAAATCTCAGTGGGGAACCACCATTCATTCAGTAGCAGATAAATTTATGTCGATTCCTCTTTAGTCAGGAATGCAGCCTTGAAAGATTATTCGTGCTGCTGCATCAAAGCAGATTAGTAAACTCAGATTCGAGATCACTTGTGTGTTGTTACGCGGTAGAAATGTTTGATGTGGTAAAATATAAGGTGTTTACTTTTACAATGGGTGTTAGTCGGTGATCAATGACCATAGTCAATGACTTTTACTCTTTGCAGAAAATGTCTTGTTATTGTAAGAGTTATCTTCGTTTTCGCAAATATTTTTCTGCTATTTATAGATGTTTACCTGTTTGCTTTTCTCTGTGTTACGTCAAATCTGGTACTTCTCAACCGGGAATCACGTGTATCGTGAGTAATTGTGGCAAAATTGTGACTGCACACTGTAATTCACTTGATACCGACTTTCCTAACAGGTTGTTACTGAATTATTATTACATTATTATTATTGTTACCATTAATTCCTAGAGGAACATAGGGCTGCAGCCGTGCATCTCCATTGCGTTCGGTACTCTGCTACAGTCCACCTGACTCCAAGTCTGCCCTTTCCTTTATAAGAAAAAAGGCACAAACAGCGAAGAAAATTTTCTTTTCGACGACTCATTTTCATGAGCTGTACAATCGTAATTATAATTAACAAAGAAATCTTTAGACCAATCAGATACTGGTAAGCTTTGTGTTTGAAAAATTGCATTACATAATGTAAGGTGTAAGAAGGGATGACTAATTGTAAGTTAGAAAGGAGACAGAAGTTGGCATGACGTAATAAGTGTGAGATAGTGAATAATCAATAATCTCGTGTGAAATGGACAGGAACTAGTGGAAAGGCTATAAAGTGTTTTTGTATAAAATATGTATGGAAAACAATGTTATTAATAAACAGTAATAGAGTGGTAATAAAATGTGGATGATGGGGACAAAATGATAATAAAAGTATTAATAAAATAAAATAATAATAATGGTAATAATAGTGAACTTACATAATAAAGGAAAGAAGCAAAATTGTGATAAGAAATTTTACTCTGGCCATTGTAAGGCAAGAGAATATATATATCGCTTTTGGATGCAGAGGTCCGGTTTTAGATCTCGAATAGCTAATGCTTCAGCTATGTAAAGATGGCGAATCCGAAGTCCCTTTGTACGATATTGACGGACTCTGTGTAACACTGTGAAGTATTCATGTGGGGGGTGCTCGATGTCCAGAGATGACAAGGTGTTCGAGGATCGAGCTGTTGCTATTCTTCTTTTCTCCTCTGGCCAACCAAGCGGGGCAGTGTTCCAGAATACGTTTTTGGACTTGACGTTGCGTACGGCCAATATACTTTGCTCCACACGAGCAAGTAAATTGATAAATACACATTGAGGTGGCCAAAAGCGGTATCTTGTCCTTAGCGTTAGACTGGATTAACTGTCTGCAGGAGAATGTGATACATAGAGTGGCTGTTGGGAATGTCTTCTTCAGACATTTAGAAAGGCGGTTTCTGAGAATTTCCGCTGCGACATCACCTTTGAATTCTAGGTTCATGAAGAGAGTCTTCTTAGGAACCGTTGCGATGTTTGACATCGGAGGCTTCTCCTTCATGTTTTTGTCAATAAATCTTGGTGGATATCCATTCTCTAGTAGGATTTTACGTAATAAATTTAATTCATTCTCCACCATGTCTTCCGAGCAGATTTTTCTAATCCTTGAGCTCAACGTACGTATCAGGTTTCTCTTTCGGATTAGTGGGACGAAGCTCTGAAAGTTGATAAACTGTCCAGTCCATGTCGGCTTGCGGTATATTGATCTTTGGATCGTACAGTCATGTCGTCTGGTGAGTAGTACATCAAGGAATGGGAATGCGTTGTTCGATTCTCTTTCTAAGGTGAAACTTATTGATGGATGCGCTGCGTTGAAGGTTTTGAGGAGAGAATCTAGATCACAATTTTCATCACAGATTATAAACGTGTCATCTACGTATCTCTTGTATAAGTGCAGTTGACTTATCAAGGGATTGAGGATGTTGTTTTCCAGACTCGCCATGAAGCAGTCGGCTAGGAGTGGACCGAGAGGAGACCCCATAGCTACTCCATCTTTCTGTACATAGAACTTTTCATTGAATTTGAACTGGATATTGAACGTACATCTGAGAAGAAGTTCTTTCAGGTAGTTTATTGGGAGAGGAACTTCTAGGTTGTTGGTTTCGATGTAATCACAAATGAAGCATATTGTCTCAGTTAGGGGGATGCTTGTGAATAGAGAGACGACATCTAGTGAGATCATTTGTCTTTCAGACACGTTGACATCCTTCACTGAGTCGATGAAGTCAAATGTATCTCTGAGGCTATATTTTGTCATATGTCTTTGAACTGGTTCGAGGATATGTATGTAAGTTCACTATTATTACCATTATTATTATTTTATTTTATTAATACTTTTATTATCATTTTGTCCCCATCATCCACATTTTATTACCACTCTATTACTGTTTATTAATAACATTGTTTTCCATACATATTTTATACAAAAACACTTTATAGCCTTTCCACTAGTTCCTGTCCATTTCACACGAGATTATTGATTATTCACTATCTCACACTTATTACGTCATGCCAACTTCTGTCTCCTTTCTAACTTACAATTAGTCATCCCTTCTTACACCTTACATTATGTAATGCAATTTTTCAAACACAAAGCTTACCAGTATCTGATTGGTCTAAAGATTTCTTTGTTAATTATAATTACGATTGTACAGCTCATGAAAATGAGTCGTCGAAAAGAAAATTTTCTTCGCTGTTTGTGCCTTTTCTTATATGGTAGTGTTGTGCATCGGTGGCATAGCGGTTAGGACGCTCGCCGACCATGCACATGGTCCGGGGTTCGATTCCCGGCCAACGCACTCCTTTACTCTTTTATCTCACTAAGCCAGAAATAATGCTGGTAAAGAGGAAAGGTTGAACATGAGACTAGCAACCCTATCCTATAAAGTAAACACTACTACAGAAACTTCAAGCCACAAGCTTGAATCCCTATGTTCCACTGGGGAAAGTGAAGGAAAAAAAATATGGTAGTGTTGTAGAGTCTTTGAACTCCATATTATTTACGATGTTTTTCATCATTTTTATTACTTATCTTATTTTCCCCACGGATTTTCATAAATTCCTGAATAAATTCTACTATGTAGTTATTCTCCAGTAATATTTTCTTTATATGTTTGATTTCACTACTCACGTCTTCTGGTCTACTGGTTAATTACCCAAACTAACTGTAAATAAATTTAGCTAGAGCTATATCTAAATATTCTTGATGCTATGAAATTAGGTCTAAGTGCTTACTAGAGTTTCGCTAGGTTTCTCATAAATATTAGTACCTAACCCGTCGTTCTAGTTTCGTTTGAATTTTACAGCCTATTATGGCTAACGCACTGTGTTCCTTTTTTAGCTCACAGCTGAATTGGATTCCATCTACCACTAAGTGATACGCTCGACCTTTCTTTACACAGTGACTGTGTTATCCACACATATCTCTATGATAACCTGGTAGCAGGATCAAATACCCTAAGCAGTTCACTTTCCCAACTATCCATAAATATGTTTGAAATACTGGTGACCCCATTATCACCAAATTAAAATACAGTGGGATTAGACAAAACTGAACACGGAATATTACTTCAGAATGAATGTCCAGTTCAGTCCAGTTCCAAATGCATTGTCAGTTGCATTAATTAGGATATTAGTGTTTAAACGTCTTACTTCAAAACTAATAAATTTCTTCGCATCTTTTTCTATTTGAATTTGCAATCTGGTTATAAAAGGAATCTAAACTAAGTATATTAAATCATACGAGAATTATTATTATTGTTCCCTTGGGTTCCTAGTGGAACATAGGGCTTCAACTGCACATCTCCACTTGCTCCTGTCTTCTGCTGTACTTTTCACCTGCATCCATGTCAGTCCATAATGTCTCAATTCCTCTTCGCACGATCTCCTCCATGTCACCCTTGCATTAACGTCCCACTCGCCGCTTCCCTTTCGGGTTCCACTCGAGCGTTGGCCTGATGCGCGATGTCACCCAACGAGTGGCCTCCTCAGCCAGTGAGTGTCCAATCCATATCCACTTTCTCCTGCATATTTGTTGAGCGATTGGTTCTTGTTTTGTTTGTTCCCATAGTTTCTTGTTGGTTCTTGTTCTTTTCGGCCATCTGATCTTCAGTATGGAGCCAGCGAAGACAGTTAGTTGTTGATAAAGTTCTGCAACAGGTTGTTAGAAGTATTCTTTGTGACACACTGGCCAAGTTTCTGATCCATCCGTATAGAAGAACTGACTGACTTGACGTTCGTATTGAAAATCCGAATTTTGTTGTTGATGCTGGCTGGGTTGAGTGACAGTGGAAGATTTCCAGATTGGTTTCAGGTTGATGAATGTGTTTCTCGCCCTCCGGATTCTCGATTTGACATCCTCGTCCGTTTCTCCTGCCTGTAGTTGAGACAATACTCCCTAGATAAGTGAGTGAATGAAGTAACCTCTTTCAAATCCCTCCCGTTGATGGTGATTGGCGCTGGATGTTGTTATTGGTTGGTTAGTTTCATAACCTCTGTGTTGTCTATGTTCACTTGGAGTCCTGTCTTTGCTGCTTTTTCGACTAGTTTGTCGGTTTTCGCTTGTAAGTCTTCGATTTTGTCTGACATCAAACATAAATCATCCACACGCGAAATCCAGGTCTTCTAGCTTCTTCACGTCGGTCCAGGATATCCCTGTCTTCTCGTTTCCCACTGTCTGACGCATAATCCAGTCCAGTCGACCACAATTAGAAATATCATTGGTGATAATAAACACCCTTGTCTGACTCCTGTGTTTACTCCAAACGCCTCGCTGAGTTTTCCGTTGTGGATGACTTGACATGTGCCATTGTCGTACAGCTGTTGAATAAGGTTGATGAATATTTTGGGTATGCTGTAGTACTCGAGTATTTTCCAAATTACTTCGCGGTCAACGCTGTTGAAGGCCTTCTCAAAGTCTATTAAGTTGAGGTAGATGTTTGATTGCCATTCCATGCTTTGTTCTGTGATGATGATGCGTAGAGTTGCAATTTGGTCAGAACATGATTTGGCTTTCCTGAATTCAGCTTTTTCTGGTCAGAATTCTGTATCCAGTGCGTCCTTTATTCTCTCCAGGATGATGCGACTCAGGATTTTACTTGGCGTCGACAGGAGCATGATTCCTATATTTAATCAGACGAGAATAATTTTCCGAATTGTTGATCTCTGTTTCTTCATTTGTGATACAGTAGATATAAGCATCGTCTTTGCACTAACATAACCACTTTTCACCTAACAGAATATGATCCTAGTGCGGGAAAAACGATTAATTACACAGGCATACACACATAAATGAATTCATTTTTACTGTCACTTTCATAGTTTTATCCGATGAAAGTAAAACGAAAAGTTGTTGAAATGAGATTAGAGTACAGAAAAAAATAAAAACGAAGAGTTTAAAAAGACATTCAAAAAAGTGAATCAAACAAAAATGAGAATCTTTTATTTTTTTAAAATTTTTTGATAGAGTAAAAATTCCGAACACATCTCAGACAGCGTGATTAATTTTGTAAAGTAGGTAAACGAAGTAGGCATTAACATCACGTTATATATATGGAAAAGCGTTTGTTTTTGAATAATTGTATAATGTTGAAAGGATATAACATTTTTCTGCTTTTCAAAAGTTTTTTTACACTGTTCTTGATGTACTACTAGAAAAATTTCGAAAAATTTTGTTTTCTAATTTATGAAAAGGCTGTGAAATTGAGAGAGAGAGAAAAAAATCAAGTGTTGACAATGACTTTAAATATGCCGCCATTTTTTTAAATGTTTTGTTTTACTCAATCCGCAATTAAAATACCAAAGTGTTTTGAGTATTTGAAGATGTAGAATTAGTGGAGATTTTAAAAAAGCCATTAGGAGTGTGCTTCATTTGTGTTCGACACTCTTCAATATGACATTTTTGTGATCTCATAGGGAATACAGTCCATAGTTATTTGAAGGTTGGTAGGAATAAGCAGGAATCCTTGCTTGACCTTGTTGGCACTAGACAGTGAGGAAGACGTATCTGCAATCTTGAAGGAACTCACGTCCTTCCTGAGATTTGAATCCGTGTCATCCAGTGCTGCAGTTGGAGATGATACCACTGAGCTATTCAGGCTCGCAACTGATCTCCTGTACGACTGTATCAGATATTTTGATTGGATAGTAGTTAGTAACTAATGTCACCGTCCAACAGGTAAAATATGGACTCACACAAAAAACTTGGAGGATCTGGACTTCACCGATGATGATATGTGTCTGATTTCCCACAAACTGGAAGATATACAAGCGAAAAGAAACAAGCTGGCAGAAGAAGCATTCAGAGAAGATAGAACTTCAGGTGAACATAGGGAAAACAGAGGTGATGAAGATTCCTGGCCCACACTACCAGCAGCAACAACAACAACAGACAACAATCAGCCAGCATAAATCGGAGGAACCTGAAAGAAACAAGCTCCTTCATTAGCCTACCTGGGAAGCATCATTCCAACTACAGGCCAGACGAACTGACGAGGATATCAAAGCAGCGAGGATCGAAAAAGGAAGACAAGCTTTCACTACTCTCAAGTCTGTGTGGAGGAGGTCAACAGCACTCAGAATCAAAACGAAGATAAGATCCGGATTTTCAACTCCAATATGAAGTCAGTGCTACTCAATATACGGATCAGAGACTTGGCCAGCGCGTCATGAAGAGCATCTCAAACAAACTACAGACCTTCATCAACAGCTAGTTGTCTTCGCTCAATACTTCACTCAGGATCAGATGGCCAGCCAGAAATGATCGGCAACAGAGAGGGATCTTTGGCAATGAGCGAACCAACTCAGCACGAACCGATTGTGAAACCAATAGGCAGGCAGGAAGAAATGGAGATGGATTGGCTGGCCATACTCTGAGGAAACAAACCATCCAGTGAGTGACATCACTAGACAAGCCATTGCTCGAGTGGAACCCAAACTAGAAGCGGCGAGTTGGTCATCAGTGTGAGGGTGGGTGACTTGGAGGAGGTGTTGTGAAAAGGAGATGACAGCGTGTGGGCAGACTTGGAGCGAAGTGAAGACTCTAGCAGAGGACCGAACGCAATGGAGATGCACTAGTGAAGCCCTATGTTCGTCTAGGAATTGAAAGAAACAATAAAAATAATAATATATATAATAGTAACTAACATCACCATCCAATAAGGATAACTTGAAATGCACCTCAATGTCATGGCACCTAGTATGGTGGCCACATTGAAAGCCTAACTGTTCTAAACAAAGGACTAGACGTGTGATACCACTTACTAACTAGTGTACGGTCAGAGTTCATAGTCTTCACACACTTTTCATCAGAAGGAAATCCTTCATCCAAGGAGTTGGAATTCTTTTAATTACGATTTCTATCTTCTATTTTTTTCACCATATAGCTGAAAATAATGAACTCCAAATGCCTGAATAGGTAAATGGTAACACGTTAAGAAGTTATGGGTTTGAAGACAATCGTAGAATGACAACAAAAGGAATTAAAAATATCTTTTTATTTCCAGTGATCTGTAACTGACGAAATATACTAAAAATAATACAAATCCTTGCAGAAAGAACATACAATACAATCATCAATCTCCAGCTCACTGGTGGTAACAGTGTGGACGCGCTAAATCATAAATTGGTAGAAATTAGAATTCATGGGCCATTGAATCGGGTCTCACTGTCTGAATGGCATACTAGCTTGCCTTGTAACCGTAAGACCCTGGCTTTGAAACATAGTGGGTGCGTACTGCGATGATTCCAAAACTAGGATGGAGCAGCTGGCTGTCCAGTACTCCCTGGTTTTCAATGGTTCTCTAACTGATATCAATCGTAAAAAGTAATCTAATCCTTAAAAATCAACTCTTGAAAACAATATTTCCTTAGAAAGAATGCAATTTTGTGTTAATCAATGAAGAAACATTCTCAGAAAGATGTGCATTTATGCATAATCTATATCATAATGACTTTGACTAGTCGGTTCTTTCAAATATAAAGGTGTCATCATTTTCTGACGCTATTTAATGAACTTTTGGAAATACAAGCTTGATCATGGGCTAATATCAGTTGCAGAACCACTGAAAATCATCAGGAACTACTTGACAGCTGTTTCGTCTGCGTTTGAGACTCATTGGAAGTACATCTTTGGCCTTACTTTGTGGAAGTTCCTTTGGCGTCAAAGTGAAGCAGTTCGACCTCTCCGTTTGGGTAAAGAAATAAACATAAAGAAGCCAGTTGTTTTACAATTTTGGATTTATTCTGTTTCACAATTTTAGCTGAGATGAATACTCCTCATTGATCCGCTAGCTTTGAAAATCACTTTTCTACTCTAGATAGTGGTTGTTTTTTGTTTCATTTGTGAATGCTTCACCAACAAACTGAGTAACTTCATGGCAGAAAACCTTTGCCAAAAAGTCAAAAAAAATTCTACTCATTTCTCTCACGTTTATTTAACATTGTTTACAAGCAACCATATATATATATACAATAAACACGTTCAAAATGTCACTAGTAACTCTAGTAATTAGATTATATTACAAGGTTTACTTGCTGCCCGATTCCACTCTCTCTCTTTCTTTCTTTCTGGTATTCAATCAAACGGATGACCTTAAAATGAAAGTGAAAGTGAAAATTTGTGGGAAAGCTGTCAAACAAAAAGGGGAAAAGAATTAGAAACAGGTGATATATATATGTATTAGACATCGATCAATTCATGACTCTTTACGCTTCGTGATTATTCATTTATTTATTTATTATTTTTATTTGACTTTGTTTAAGTGTGACCTCAAAAACGTTCATTTACTCTGAGAATTGACAACAATAAAGAAGCGTTTCTTTTTTGATGAAAAAAAGAAAATAAAATAGCCTTTGAACAACTTTTGTAAGTTTTTATGTTCATTTCTGCTTGAGGGAATTACTGCACACAGACGATACTACATAATATTGATATGAATTGGAGGATACCACTTTTGTCAGAAAATAGTGCTTGCTGGTCAACTTGAACTCATCCAAACGCACCAACTGACGTGCCACTTTGCTCGTTCAGGACTAGTTTCATTCAAAAACTGATTCGCTCCAAGGCACCCGATTGTTATTATTATTGTTTCCTTTATTTCCTAGAGGAACATAGAGCTTCAAACGTGCGTCTCCATTGCGTTCAGTTCTCTGCTAGAATCTTCACCTGATTCCAAGTCTGCCCACATGTTTTCATCTCCTCTAAAAATGACCTCCTCCAAGTCACCATTTCACTGACGACCAACGCGCCACTTCCCTTTTGGGTTCCGACCAAGCAATGGCTTGTCTAGTGTTGTCACTTCATGGTTTCCTGAGAGTATGGCCAGCCAATCCATCTTCATTTCTCCCTGCCTATTTCTTTCACAATCGATTCCTGCTGAGTCGGTTCACTCATTGCCAGAGATCCCTCTCTGTTGCTGATGTTTCCCGGCCGGCCATCTGATCTTGAGTGGTATTGAGCGAAGACAATTATGTGGTAATGAAGGTCTGTAGTTTGTTTGAGGTGCTCTTCATGACGCGCAGTGCAAGACACTGATCCATCCGTATAGTGAGTAGCACTGACTGTCTTCACATTGGAGTTGAAAATCCGGAACTTATCTTCGTTTTGATGCTGAGTGTTATTGACCTCCACACAGACTCGAGAGTAGTGAAAGCTTGTCTTGCTTTTTCGATCCTCGCTGCTTTGATATCCTCGTCAGTTCCATTCGCCAGTAGTTGAAAGATGCTTCCCAGGTCGGTTGGTGAAGGAGGTTGTTTCTTTCAGGTTCCTTCCATTTATGCTGATCGTTTTCTGTTGTTGTTGCTGTTGCTGGTGTTGCTCAGGAATCTTCATCACCCACCACTTTTTTTCTCTATGTTCACCTGAAGTCCTATCTTCTCCGGATGCTTCTTCTGCGAACTTGTTTCTTTTCGCTTGCATATCCTCCAGTTTGTGGGAAATCAGACATATATACCATCAGCGAAGTCTAGATCCTTCAAGTTGGTTTTTTGTGTGAGTCCATTTTATGCCTGTTTCCTGATTGCCCACTGTTTGTCGCATTATCCAATCTACTGAAATCAGGAAAATCACTGGCGATAGTAGGCAGTCAGCCAGCTTTGTCTTACTCCTGTCCACACTCCGAAGGATTCCGTTAGTTTCTCGTTGTGGATTACTTGTCATGCAGCATTGTCGTACAGCTGTTGGATGGGATGTATAATTGTCAGTGGCACCCCGTAGTAGCGAAGTAGTTGCCAAATCACCTCTCGATCGACGCTGCGCTGTTGAAGGCCTTTTCAAAGTCGATGAAGTTGAGATAGAGATGTAACTGCCATTCCAAGCTTTGTTCAATGATGATCTGTAGTGTGACGATTTGATCAACACATGACTTGTTTCTCCTGAATCCAGCCTGTTCCGGTCGAAGTTTATCATCCAGGGCTTGTTTGATTCTCTCCAATATGATGCAGCTTAGCATTTTGCTTGGGATGGACAGGAGCATAATTCCACGGCAGTTCTTGTATTGACTTAAGTCTCCTTTCTTTGGTAGTTTGAATAAGTATCCTTTCTCCCACACGATTGCTGGCTAGCTACTTGGGTGACCTGTTGAATACATTCAATCAAGTTTTATTACATAGCATTATACGATTATGGTCGTTTTCTTGATTCCTATCTGTGGCATCAAACAGATCATATAAAGCGCTCTGTTTAATTTTGGTTTGGGAAGAAAAAATATATATGTATCATTTCGTTATAGATTCAGATATGCCTAATTAAGAAAGAATTCAAGCAGTATAAACTACGCAAGCAACTACTAATTACTTAATTTCAACAACATAGTGCTTAGTACAACGAAACATTATGTGCATCCCATTCGATGTGTTGCAAGTAAAACACAAAACATGGCGGCATACCTCCACCGCACTCGACTGCCTGACACCACTAACAACGGAGCTATAAATATCCTCAAGCTTTAATATCCAGTTAACATGATTTTATTCTATGTTTCTTTTCGGTTGTCAAATCCGTAGCTCTCATTCGAGTAAGTGGCGTATTGCACGACTTTGATGTCTCCTCAATGTATGTTCAATCTGTCACTATTTCTTTTGTGCATGTTTCTTAGCAGTTATTTTCTTTTGGTGATAACCTGGCAATACATGAAGCGAAAAAATTGAGTTGTTTGGATAACTTGTCGAGACAAAATGGATAACCAGTAATGTCACATGTGAATATCCTTCACTATATGGTAATGAGTATAGGAAAAGGTTGTGTTCTCTGAGCTGGATAGTTTATTTGCGGAGCTTTCATCGTCCTACTAGGTGACATATTCAGCGCATACTTCAATTTGTTGAAGTGAGCTTTTAGATTTCTCCACGAGTTTATTAGTCATCTCTCCTGGTGACCTTGAACGTGATTGGTTGCTTTTGTGTATTTTCACACATTCTAGGCTACTTGTATGGGAACTGATTGTTTCCTTGGCCTGAATTTTGACCATTTGTGTGTGAGATTTCCTTCTTTTCGGTTGATAAATTTTGTCAATCTCGATGTGTCTATTGATTGATGATTCATTGAAATACCGGGCAGCCTTCTAAAAATTCTCTAGCATTCTCGACGTTTCATCTGTCTAATATTTGAACATTGTCCCAGTCAAATTGATGTCCGTAGTTGTCTGTATGCAGTGATATGAGGGAGTGGATGTCATGTCTTTTGACGGCTAGCTTATGTTCGTGGATACTAAGACGAAGGGAACGTCCACTTTGACCAAGGTAGTGTTTTTCGCAGTTGTTATAATTTATTTTGTTGATGATGTTGGTTTTATCTTCTTTCGTTTTTGAGTCTTTTGGTTGACACAAAGCCAGCTGAGTGAAGTGATTTTGTTGGTTTGTGTGCAACGTCAATTGCTAAAGGTTTGACGAGTCTTGCAGTGATTTCTAAGATGCCATTTATATATGGTAGGGTGATTTTCTTTGTGCTTCCTTAGGGGCCTTTGATTTGGTAGATTGGCTTTGGGTATATATCTTTTGATGAAATTCCATGGATATCCACCCTTTTGGAAGACGTCCATGAGATATCTTTCTTCAGTTTTCTTTAAGGTGGGAGTGCTGCAATGAGTTCTGACCCTCTTGAATGGTGTTTTTATGCAATTCCTTTTGTGTGATATTGGATTGTTGCTGCTGTAATTCAGTATTTGGTCTGTGTAAGTTGATTTTCTATAAGCTTGAGTTTCTAATTCCCCTGTGGTTGTTCGCTTGACTAAGACGTCCAAAAATTGGATTTAGTTCTCTAATTCCTCTTCTATAGTGAATTTGATGTCATTGAAAGCTTTCTGTGAAGTGGTATAACCAGTGAAAATCAAGCAGCGCTGAACATTCCTATTGGTTTATCTATTTAATGCGAAACATTGTGCTACAGCATGTTTATTTAACAGAACTTAGACAACAGTATTATTATTGTTCCCTTGGGTTCCTAGTGGAACATAGGGCTTCAACTGCACGTCTCCACCTGTTTCTGTCTTCTCCTGTACTTTTCACCTCCATCCATGTTAGTCCATACTGTTTCAACTACTCTCCACACGATCTCCTCCATGTCACCCTTCGACGTCCCACTCGCCACTTCCATTTCGGGTTCCACTCAAGCACTGGCCTGACGTGCGATGTCACCCAGCTGCCTCCTCAGCGAGTGAGTGTCCAATTCATCTCCACTTTCTCCTGCATATTTGTTGGGTGATTGGTTCTTGTTTTATTTGTTCCCATAGTTTCTTGTTGATGATTCTTTCTGGCCATCTGATCTTGAGTATAGAGCGAAGTCAGTTGTTGATAAAGGTAAAGAAAGGTTGTTGATAAAGACACTTCAACGCACAAATATAGACAACAGTATGTTGCTCATTATTACATAATATGGAATCGATCAAATATTCAGGAAATAGGCAAGTTTCAAGGGGAAGTATCATCTGTAAAGTTATATTTTCAGTTAGAAACGTTTACCAAAGAAACTGCATAACAGTTACTTCGGAAACTTAGACGTATTCTTTTAGCAGACCCGATTCTTGCATAGCTGAAATCTTGTTGAGGTGAACTACCTGTCTATATTTCTGACACTGGAGAATATCTCATTCCAAAGCACAAGCACTTGTTAACAAGAGACGTTTATGGTCACTTGTTTATTCTGTTTCACTTACTTTCTCTGAGCTTTCATGTTTCTGTGGCAGTGGGATCTTATTTTTAGGATTGGATCGCTAGCTGTGCCCCCAGTCTTTCTAATCTTATCAACACTAGGATGGCCTAGTATATTACATAAGGAGGACTGGATCACGAGGCAGACAGCGAATTGCCAGATGATAGGGAATACTTTGAGTCGACAAGAAGACTCCAGAAGATTTGAATTTTGCTTACAATTTATTTATAGTGTCACATCAATTCAAAAATGAACAGGCAAAAACCAACCAGCTTGCAGAAGAAGTGGCGCAGACAGGAATCAAGTGAGAAGAAAGAGATGATGATGCAGATTTTCACTGACCACCACCAAAAAGTACCAATCATCGTCAACGGAATAAGTCTGAAGGAAGCCAATCACTTTCACTTATCTAGAAATCATTATCTCAACTACTGGCGACACGGATAAAGATGTCAAACACTGGATCAGAAAGGTAAGACGGAACTTCTGGAAATCCGCTGCACTCAACATAATGAATAAGATTCAGATTTCCAAGACTGATAGCAAGGCATTCAGTGCTTCTAGATGGTTCAGATACTTTGTATAGCTAAACAGAGAGCTTCACAGTGGCTTATTTTAGACTTTCAATGCCGGCTGACTCCCCTATATACTGCAGATCAGATCACTGACCAGAAAACATTAGTAGCAGAGAACTCAGGCAACGAAACAACCAATATCTTATTGCTTAAAAAGTATTTTGCAGGAAACAGAGATAAATCGGACACACGCTGATATCACTTGCCGGGTCCTGCGGGAGAATCCCGGATGAGTAACTGCGATTGAAGCTTCCGAAGTAGACGTGGAAAAAGTTGTTTGAGAAGGAGATAACGTCTTATAGGCGCTCGTGGAGCCAGCTTGTGAGGAATTCAGAGAACTTGACGAAGTATAGATGTGCTGTTAAAGCCCTATGTTCTACTCAGAACTGAAGGCAAATAATGATGTAAAAAATAATCATGGTCTAGTTACACATTCTTCATGGTAGCAATAATAATAACAATAATAATAATATTTGAAAAGCAGACTGTTTTTATGTATTCAGAAATTATTTATATTCACTAGAGTTATTAAAAACAAAATTCCCTTTTTATAATATTCACGTAGATTATTTGGGGAAAAAAATAAGTTTTTTAATCCTATCTTGTTTTTATTTTTAAAAAATAGGCATTTATGCAAATGTACAAAAAATGGAAAACAGTCTGTTAGTGCAGAAGAGTCAATTAAGTAGTATTTTTCAAAACAAACGAAACACAGAAGGAAAAATGAAGGATTAAGGCGGATGAAAATATAGTATTAATACCTAATTTTAGGTATATATGTATATTAGGAAATTTTATGAAGTGATAATGGAAAAGGAAGTGGTAGGCTGGATTTCAACAGATAAATAGCTGGTTAGTTCTTGCATTTTACTAATTTTCAAGATCAACCTGCTTCTTTCATTAGAATTCGATTAGGAACCCTGATACGACAATGACTCTATATGGAGAAAAAACTGTAGTGGATAATTGAGGCAATCTCAATAAAGCCTATGCTCGCTGGGATAACTCAACGAATTATAACCTAAAGGAATCAAATGCTTCTCCGATGTAAGAAGTGACATCACGTAATGATCTATTTAGTCCGTGGTTGTTATACTACAAGACTGCAATGAATTTCTTAGTGAATTAACGGAGAGTAGTTGATATCATGCTGCCTAGTACTTCATGCTTAACTCATTCTCGCACGTGAACTCTAGTCTGTACCTCTGGAAGAACTAAATGGAGGACTCTGTATCGGTGGCCAGTTAAATCCAGTAATCTCAATGAAATAGGTAACATCATTCTAATTCTACTATTTCAACTCCTCTTCACACGATCTCCTCCATGTCCCACTCGCCACTTCCCTTTCGGGTTTCACTCGAGCTATGGCCTGACACGCAATGTCAACCAGCGGACCCCTCAGCGAGTGTTCAATCCATCTCCACTTTCTCCTGCATATTTGTTCAGCGATTGGTTCTTGTTTTGTTTCTTCCCATAGTTTCTGGCTGGTTCTTGTTCTTTCAGGCCATCTGATCTTCAGTATAGAGCGAAGACAGTTAGTTGTTGATAAAGGTCTGCAACAGGCTGTTGGAAATATTCCTTGTGACTCGCCAAGTTTCTGATCTGTATAGAAGTACTGACTGACTTGACGTTTGTATTGAGAATCCGAATTTTGTTGTTGATGTTGAGGAGTGACAGAGGAAGATTTCCAGATTGGTTTCATGTTGACGAATGTGTTTCTCGCCTTCCCGGTTCTCCATTTGACATCCTCGTTGGTTCCACCTGCCTGTAGTTGAGACGATGCTCCCTTGATAAGTGAATGAAGTAATCTCATTCAAATCCCTCCCGTTGATGGTGATTGGCGCTGGATGTTGCTGCTGCTGCTGTTGCTGTTATCAGCGATAGTCCTTTGTAAAGCTTAGTTTATAGGCGACATGGAATCATACAGGTGGATATAGAATCAAGCATACAGACAGAAATCCACATGTCCTACACCTTTAGCTTATGCTAAGTTTACTAGAATTTTCAAGTCACTGTAGGCCTAAAGCAATTTGAATTATGTTTTGTCTCGAGGTGACATCAGTTAAAGTACTACTGAAAAACCAAGGAGTAGTAGATAGCTGTTTTGTACTGCTGGTTTAGGATTCTTAGTAATCAGTATGCACTAACCAGAATTAGAATCCAGGACCTTCCAGTTACGACACGCGACAATGTCTGAGGGTCACGCTAAGTGTTACAAACTGGCAGAAGTTGGAATTAATGGATAGTTAGGTCAGGTCCCAATGACTGGTGCCTAGGGGTCCTAGGATTCAAAATCCGGTATCTGCTTACTGTTGGTGAGTCGCGAAATATGATGAAACGTCCACCCAGTACTTCTTGGTTTCCTAGTGATTCTCAAAAAGGATATCCCCTCGTGAATAAATGAGTGTAACCGATGAAATTCCCGCAAACCGACATTTGATGACAAGGCAAACAAAATCACAAGACAAAAGTAAAAGTTTATTAACGACACATTTTCCCTGCCTTTCACACCTTTTCTACACTGTAAATATTAATAGCAACAACAATAGAGAAACTAGCAAGTAGAAACGTAAATTGTCATGATCTGCGGACTGTGACAATTTTATCGGTAAAAAATAGTACAGTAAAGCATTTATGCCTATGCATACTTGATTTTGACGTTTTCTTCTTGTTATATATGAGCTCTCTAGATTAAGTGCATCAGATGACTTCACACGAACAATGCATGAATAATGCACTAGATTCAAAATAACACCTTTTATTCAATGTACAGACTAGATGAGAGATTAGCGGATTATAAACTAATGTTACAGTACATTAATTTTAATGGAAATTCGGATGGTAGTTAAACCCTACAGTTTATTAGCAGAAGAGGACTGAACTAAGCGATTGTATTATTGTAAATATATAGAGTGATGAGAAGACACACTTTTTATTTGGTTTTTTTCTTTAAAAGCTAAATAATATTAGTCCCATGGATAAATTTGGATAGTGTTATTAGAAGACGGAAATTATCTGAAAAATTGGGATTTATTTGCACCACACATTTTGAACAATCTTATCGCACATCCACTTGTCAATTAACTTTATAAAGGCCAATTAAAATGCAACACAGTAACAAAAAAGATTGAGGAATAATACGAATTGTTATGATTATCGTTTCCTTTAATTCCTAGAGGAACATAGGGCTTCAGCCACAAGTCTCCATCGCGTTCGCTTCTCTGCTAGAGTCTTCCTTCACCTGGCTCCAAGTCTGCCCACACACGTTTTCATCTCCTCTTCACATGACCTCCTCCAAATCACCAACCTCGCACTGACGACCAACTCGCCGATTCCCATTCAGTCGGGTTCCACTCGAGCAATATCTTGTCTAGTGATGTCACTCACTTGATGATTTGTTTCCTCAGAGTATGGCCAGCCAATCAATCCATCTCCATTTCTTCCTGCCTATTTCTTTCACAATCGGTTCCTGCTCAGTTGGTTGGTTCGCTCATTGCCAGAGATCCCTCTCTGTTGCTGATCTTTCCTCGCCGGCCGGCCATCTGATCTTGAGTGTTATTGAACGAAGACAACTAGCTGTTGATGAAGGTGTGTAGTTTGTTTGAGATGCTCTTTATGACGCGCAGTGCAAGTCTCTGGTCCATCCGTATAGTGAGTAGCACTAACTGACTTCACATTGGAGTTGAAAATCCGGATCTTATCTTCGTTTTGATGCTGAGTGCTGTTGACCTCCAGCACACAGACTTGAGAGTAGTGAAAGCTTGTCTTGCTTTTCCGATTCTTGCTTTGATATCCTCGTCAGTTCCGTCTTCCCGTATTTGAAACGATGCTTCCCAGGTCGCTTTGTGAAGGAAGTTGTTTCTATCAGGTTCCTCCCATTTATGCTGATTGTTTTCTGTTCTTGTTGTTGCAGTTGTTGGTGTTCGCCAGGAATCTTCATCACCTCTGTTTTCTCTATGTTCACCTGAAGTCCTATCTTCTCCGGATGCTTCTTCTGCCAACTTGTTGCTTTTCGCTTGCATATCTTCCAGTATGTGGGAAATCAGATCCTCCAAGTTTTTTGTGTGAGTCCATTTTATGCCTGTTTCCTCGCTGCCCACCGCTGTTTGTCGCATTATCCTGTCTGCTGCAATCAAGAAAATCATTGGCGATAATAGGCAGCCAGCTTGTCTTACTCCTGTCCTTACTTCGAAGGATTCTGTAAGTTTCCTGTTGTGGATTACTTGGAGTACAGCATTGAATAATACGAATAATTGACACTATGTTTGGTTATATGATCAGATAATGATTACCAAGGTAGGCTAAGAGTAATAATAAACTGCTTTTGTACACACAGAGAGAGCTAAACTTTACGAATAGCTGTCGCTTCAACATATTTCAATAAGCGCCCTTGACCAGTTTTAGAAATAACTTTAGAAGCTCTTTTGACATCATTCGTGTGGTTCATATCGATCAAGTGTTTATATATAGACAAAGGTGGTATAGTCTCCCATCCGTGTCTATGTATTCTTCAAAGTTCATTTGTTTTTCTAACTGTTACGTGCAAACGACGATTACGTCTCCCTATGCAAGTGTCCATACACACATGTAAATTGGCATATAGTATGGGATGTTACATAATAAACCGTGCACTTCTAAGGTTTGTAGTGGAGCAAAGCTTTTGGCCTTTTGAATAATTACAAGCCAAGCTGCATAGTAGGTTATGAGGATGAGCGATTTTAGTTTTTACCTCTCACATGGACAAGGTAATATTACACTTCAACTTGATGTTGTACCGGTATGTGCTTCTATTCCCATGGTCACTTGAAATGTGAATCACATATAGAAAATTTGACTGTCACTAAAATTTGACCCAAAAATCCCTAGTCAGATTTATAAAAAATAAGTTAAATTCAAAGCAAAATATAAATAAAATACTATATATATTTTCAACTTCAATGTGAAGTCAGTGGTAATCACTATACGGATCAGAGACTTGGCCAGCGCGTCATGAAGAGCATCTCAAACAAACTACACACCTTCATCAACAGCTAGTTGTCTTCGCTCAATAACACTCAAGATCAGATGGCCGGCCGGCGAGGAAAGATCAGCAACAGAGAGGGATCTCTGGCAATGAGCGAACCAACCAACTGAGCAGGAACCGATTGTGAAAGAAATAGGCAGGAAGAAATGGAGATGGATTGATTGGCTGGCCATACTCTGAGGAAACAAATCATCAAGTGAGTGACATCACTAGACAAGATATTGCTCGAGTGGAACCCGACTGAATGGGAATCGGCGAGTTGGTCGTCAGTGCGAGGTTGGTGATTTGGAGGAGGTCATGTGAAGAGGAGATGAAAACGTGTGTGGGCAGACTTGGAGCCAGGTGAAGGAAGACTCTAGCAGAGAAGCGAACGCGATGGAGACTTGTGGCTGAAGCCCTATGTTCCTCTAGGAATTAAAGGAAACAATAATAATAATATTATAATAATTTAGAAAATAGTCCGTTAACAAGGAACTTTTGATAGCTACTTTTCCTCCCTCTGGGATTCTTCACTTAAGTAATGTGTACGTGATTATAGTTCAAGATGAGATCTATTTGTAACAAATTGTTCTCTCTTAGGTAAAGACTCTGTTAAAATGCGGTATTTTCTGAACACCCTAGACAGAAATCTTCGAATGTTTAGCATACGATTAGCTCATATTGAATGTTAGATAAGGCTACAAGACTAGTCGATACCGACCCCCAGTTTAAAGACAAAGAGTAAGGCATTGGAGCTTGTTAACCACTTCACGCATGCTAGAAAATTTTTAGAAGCTTGGCATTCCAGTGAATCACCAGTCAATAGACACATCGAGATAGACAAAATTTATCAACCGATAAGAAAGGAACCTCACACATAAAGAGTCAAAGTTTAAGTAAAATAAAACAATCAGTTCCAATACAAGTAGCCTAGAGGGTTTGAAAACTCACAAAAACAACCAATCACGTCCAATGTCACCAGGAGAGATGATCAATAAACTCGTGGAGAAATCTAGAACCTCACTTCACCGAACTGAAGTATGCGCTGAAGATGTCACCTAGTAGGGCGGTGAAAGCTTCGCAAATAAACTATCCAGCTCGGAGAACACAACGACATAAAAATCATCCATCTGAGCTACATATCTTCTCCATCATATTTAGGCAAGAACTACTTACATAATAATAGTTCAGTCTCCAGAAGTTGGCGTGAAACCATTGGCCTAAAAAAGAGAATAAAATAAATCAGATATGTATATTAGCATTTTTTCAGTATTTTTATGTTATTCTCAGCATAAATTAGGTAGTGTAGAGAAAATGAAGTTGGAATGGAATTTTTAATGTGTTATGGATTGATTGATCAACATTTCGTTTAAAAGAGCCAAAAATAAGGAGCTAATGTGAGAATGGCATAAGTTTCCAATTAATTAGTAAATCTGAGTTAGTTTTTTTGTTCATCCATAACCCAAATGATTTTTATCGGATTTTGTCTGTGTTGAACAGTTTTCAAATATGCCTTATTTCACAGCTGATAGGTAGTTTTTCTTCACCTAGAAAAGAGTAATTTTGGAGAAAGGATAGAAAGTATTTTTATGTTTCGCAAATGGCCACGATGTGGATAACACCTAACCAACTTCTTCCGTGGTTAACTCAGTGTTGAGTAATCCGCCACAAGAGGTAAGCCTAACATAAACAGACCAATAAAAATAGCTGAAATCTTTGGATATTTCTATTTAATTTCATGTCTGGAAAGGAAATATTGGCAGGGACCCTTTGACAGTAAAGGAACATCATAAATTTCTGCGCTATTCGCTTAAGATTACTGAAGTTATTGCAAAAGCTGGTTAAGCCAGAGACTGTATAAACAATCATGAATATTCAAAGTGGTACTAGAAAGCTCTTCATCAAAATGATATTTATCCCAGCTCCAAATCTCGTAAACGTCACACTAGGGACCACATTGATTGCATTCCCTAACGTGTCTGAAAACTGGAGAGAAACATATCACAACGATCCTGTGTGATATGTGGGTTGACACCAAGCATTCATCGACTATATCACTTTGGTTATTGAGAAGCGTACACAAGCCATCCATTCAAACCTAATGAAACGTTTAACAGCCACAGAAGTACGACTCAAATTTCCAGAAGACCTGGTTAGATTTGTGTTCAATCATTGTTCAGTAACTGCATCATCTATAAAGCTGGAGGCTTTGTTTACTAGACCGAAGTTCTGTGACGCAAACGAAAACATCACAAAGCTTCAAGCATATCTTAAAGCAGAACTGAGTGCCCTTATTTTCGTGCCTTTACGAATATTTCTAATGAATCTGTCGAACCAGTGTAAGAATTTGCAAACTAATGGCCTTGGAATCATTCCGACTTGATTAAGAGGTTCTAGGTTCATCTACTCGTATTCTACTTCTTTTAGTTTTACCGTGGGAACTACTGAAGTAAGCAGCATGGGTTGACGCACTTATCTGCTAGATGCCATGTCTGCTAGTTTCACTGCGAACTAACAAAACTGTAGAATTACGTTTAACTTTTCTATTTTAATAACACATGGTAATATAGCGAAAGATTCTGTGGGTTAAATGGCTTGTCAGTTTGCTGTATAGTTTCTCTATAGTTTTATAAACACTTAACCTGAATTCTTCTTTTGCATTGGAGTCATATTGTTCTGCTTTAGTATCCTTTCTGATTCTAATAATTTATTATTTATCATGACTTGAATTCCAAGTGGAGCATAGGGCTTCATTTCAGCTCCTCTGCTTCGCTTCTTTCTCCACCATAACTTTCATCTGAATTTACCAACACCAATTAGCCTACACTTCTTCCCTAAAAAATCATCTACGAATCCTTCTCAGAAGACCAACCCGTCGCTTCTCTGACCAACTTCACTCGATGGCCTACCTCGCATGTGATGTCATTTCAGTGTCCTCCCAAAGTTTATCCAGTCCATCTTCTTGTTCCTCCCGCAAACTTGTTGCACAGTAAGCTGTTGACTGCTTCATTGAAACAGTCCCTTTTGAATTATCCTTTCTAGTTGTCCATCTGACAAACACTATAAAAGGAAGCCAGATACTGGTAAAAAAATGTGTGAGGAACTTATGAAAATACTTCCGCATCAGAATTATGAAGAAGACATTATTATTATTAATCCCTTGGGTTCCTAGTGGAACATAGGGCTTGAACTACACGTCTCCACTTGCTTCTCTCTTCTGCTGGACTTTTCACCTACATCCATATTAATCCATGCTGTTTCAACTCTTCTTCACACAATCTCCTCCATGTCAACCTTGCACTGACATCTCACTCGCCGCTTCCCTTTCGGGTTCCACTCGAGCTATGGCCTGACAAGAGATGTCACCCAGCGACTGGCCTTCTCAGCGAGTGTCCAATCCATCTCCAATTTCTCCTACAAATTTGTTGAGCGATTGGTTCTTGTTTTGTTTCTTCCCATAGTTTCTTGTTGGT